>JAWZYV010012197.1:1200000-1625986 GCA_038373885.1 Cheiracanthium punctorium | reverse complement strand
AGCTAACCAATCAGGGATCTCGAAATCCGGGCGGAAGGAAAACGAAGGCCAACGCGGCTTGTATGGTTCCGAATGAATGTAAAGGTTGGTAATATGCGGCCCGGACTGGCCAGGTCGGCTGGTCGGCGATCGCCGAGGGCCCCCGCCTGAGGGGGCCCCGTTGAGGCATTCAAAAATGGATATATTACTTTATAAAAAGGGTAATTTGATATAGATCAAAGTAATTTGATTATTTATTTTCAGGGCCGGATACAACTGATCACACCGGCCCGGGAAATATACATAAACACCAGACGACTTACACTTTATTCTGAACAAACATACACATATTTTTACGGCATGCATGTGACCGGAAAATTACCCTGCTTCCCGGTGGGCGTATCGGGCCCTGTTTATTTTCCAGTAATCTTACGCAGGGACGGAGCGGAGGATACCAGAAACCCCTCGACTCACGGGGGTCCCTGAAACGTCTGGGCCCCCAAAATCTCTAAAATAGTTAAATGTGATTTTTAGGCCCGTAAGCCTAATTTTCAAATATTACATATTCTAACATTCTATTCCCTCTAAATTCCCCAGTAAGATGCAGAGCCTAATTTCCGGGACGGCATTCGGGGCAAGCGCCCTGGCCCCCAACAAAAAAGGGGCCCCCAAATTGTTGTTTAAGTTTAAAAATTTGTAAATTTTGAAAAAGTTTAAAAAAAACGGGGCCCCAATAAAGCTTTTGCCCAGGGCCCCCAACTCGACAAATCGGCTCCTGAAAGGCCCCTTTTCAATCTCTAGCCGAGGGCCCCCAAAGGAGCCAGTCCGGGCCTGTTTTGATCTGTTCTTTTGCTTTAATTCCGTTCTGAGCTGAATACAGGGTCTAAGTTGTGGACTTGGAGTCAGAAGTAAGGCTTAGAAAAGGGGGAGGGGTGTCCTATGGGTTTGGACGTCTCTCCCTCGACGTTATTACATTATATGTATATGGTGTATTTATACAGGGGCGTAGCCAGAATTTTTTTGGAGGTGGGTGGGTGGGGGGATGGTGAGGGGTATGAATTGCAGTGATGTATAAATGAACGAAATGTTTTCGCAATAGTTAAAAAAAAATTAAAAATCTAGCTACATAAGTTGAAAATTGGGTGCGGGGGATATATCCTGAAATTTTTGTCTGGGTATGGCCCAGGTCTGAAGCCATTTAAGCTGGATTTTCGGAGCCATGTAATTTTATATGCCAAAGTCGTATTCATTTTCTTAAATCGGAGTCGGAGCAATACTGAGCCTGATACTTACAGCTTTTTAAACGGAATGTCTTTAAGCTGGAATTTTTAAGCTGGAGCATGTACTTTTAAAGCTGAAACTGTACATTTTTTTTCTTTTTTAAGCTCTAAGAGCGTATCGACTATTTTGTGGGCTCCCCCATTGGAAATGGGCAGGTCCAAGCCGTGTATTTTTAACCTGAAGGCAACACAAGGATTTTTTTTTTTACTTGAGATGGACTTATTTAATATTTTGAATTAGAGCTAAAAATGTTTGTCGTTGGTACAAAAGCCATATCTTTTAAGCTGGAGCCCGATACATATATTTTTATTTGTAGTTGTAGCCAAAGAAGGATTTTTTTTTTAAACCCGAGCCAGATCCATAACCTCTTGGAGCTAGACCTGGAACAATATATATTTTTTAAGAGGCGGAGCGAACGGTGGAAAAGGCTGAATTTTTCAGCAAACGACTTCATCATTATTATTTTGTTAACAACATTTTAAATTGGGGGGGTGGGGGGCAGACTTTCTGATTCACCCCCTTGGGTACGGTCTTGCATGAGTGCTTAGATAGGGGACAAAGGGTCAGGGCCGTATCCAGAAAAAAATTTATCCAGACAAAAATTTCGGAGGGGGACCAAACGAAAGAAAAAGGTTGAATTTTTCACAAAGACTTCAATTTTATTATTTTGTTAACAAAATTTTAAATTTCGGGGGGAGGGGGACCAGACCACCCTCCGGCCTTGTACGGCCTTGAAGGGTACGGCCTTGAAGGTACGTCCTTGAAGGGGGTGCTCTCTCACCAGCTTTCGTTATAGTGAACACTCTTATAGTATTTTGAGTTTTTTTTATCATTATTATTTTTGTATTAAAATGTCTGAAAGTCGAAAAAAACTTCTACAACCCCCCCCCCCTCCCATTCCTCCAAGAGTTACGACTATAGGGTCAAAGCTTGCGTTACTTAGGTGCATTGTGATAATGTGGATATTATGTGTCCGAGGTAACGTACTTCCCGACAACCCCCTGGCCAGGGGCGGCCCTAGGGCCGGACCCCTGTCTGGGGCGGAAAATTTTAGGGGCGGCATTTTGGCTCGAATTTGAAAAATACATTTCGTATTAGTAAAAGAATTGTTAAAAAATATTCCGAAGAATATCATTCTATTTAACTTTACTAGCTTTCGTTTGCATTGTAGTAGTACAAAAAATGGAATTAACATACTGGCAGAAACATAGAAAGCAAAGTTATAACTCTTGTGTATTGTTCAAAGATTTAGAGAGTAACAAATTACTGAGACAAACTGTCAATAGAGAAAATATTTTACATTCAAAATTAACGCTTTCTTTTAGTGGATGAGCTTCCTACATCAAGAAGTCATTTAAAGTTGTAAAAGAAGATGCTAGTAATGAATATTAAACTGAAAAGAGAATATCTGGAAAATTCTTTGTAATAGCAAGTTGCCGATATTTAACACTGCAACGTCCGATTGAATTATATTTTGATGATTTTACTTGATGCGCGAAAAACTTTATCAAAGTATACGTCATACCTCAAAAATAATTCATATTTGTATAAAATTAAAAACCTGAAATTTTAATTTACTAACGGCCTACTATTTAACAAAATTCCATTTCATTCCCTGTTGTCTGACCACTAGTTGTTTTCACGAAGTGGTCACACAAAATTTTCTCAAAATAATATATAGATATATATATATCAATGTTATTTTATCGATAGTAACTGAATTTTGTTCTATTAACTTTATATTATTATTTAATATTATGCCTGTAAAATTTTTGCACAATTTTCTCAAAATTAAAAATAATAATAATAATTTAAAAAAAGAAATCGACGTAATTTGTTTAAGTCGAACAGCCACCTATTGTATTACCTCCAGACGCCGTAAAGTGACGCCCTCCCCATCTCTCCCCGCCCCCTAAAAAAGAAAAGAAAAAATACAACTTTTGCAAACCCTTTCAATTTATTCAAATCTTTTAAAAGTTTCGATGATGCTTTGTTACCCATCATATGGCCTAATTTCATTCTGTTCTCTTAATCCGTTTTTGATGGATGCCAGAACAAACTTTTAAAGCGATTTTTACAAAATCTCAAAGTCTATGAATTATTAAAAACAATTTTGGTATCTATTGTTTCAATTAACTTACCATTCAATATAATTCCAAATTTCAGTCTATTACATTGAGCCATCTTTTAACAATGGGCGAACATACATTTACACACAGTTTTCAAACAACGGTTTTCAATCTCAAAACTTTTAAACGAATTAGAAATATTTTAGCAACTGCAGTTTAAATTAAGTTGCCACTTTTGGTGTTGCTATTAATTTCATTTCATTCCCTTCAGTTGCATGGGCGTAGCCAGCGGAGGGCAGGGGGGGGGCAGCTTCCCCCCTAAAATGAGCTAGTCATATAGGGTCTGATTATGACAAATCGGGGGAGGAGCGGTTGGACTCCATGGTCGCCTTGCCTTGCTCCCCCCCCCTAATAAAAATCCTGGCTATGCCCTTGTTCACTTGTTTATATGTGATGTGAAAACAAATGTTTACACATTTTGCATAGATTTTTCACAAGATATCCAGTTGCATTCAAATTACAGCTTGTTAATGAAATTCAACAAGCCAAAATTATCCCATATTTCTAGATTGCATTCCTAATGCCAAAAAGAATTGAACAGATCGCATTCTTGGTAAGGTATAAAGGTGTTGGCAAATCTAATTCCAATGAGGCTAGGATTATTTAACTCTCTCAAACAGTTCATGATCCTATGCTCTATTATTATTTGGTACAAAATCTTCAATTGCGTGAATCCGTTAAGAAAGCTATTGCAGTCAAAAGACGATCTACCAACCTGCTCTAGAACTCTTATGAAACTATAAAGATTTTTTGAAAGGATCTTCGATTGGATGTGATTTTAAATGTTATGCAAGAGGAATGCCCGACGAGATAGTATTCTGGCTAACACTGAGTTTAAGCAAACCACGTAACATATTAATTTTGATTGCGAATCACGAGATGATCTGGTGAAAGATCCTAAATTAAAATTTACGATAGTTTTATTTTTTTACAGTACTAGGGGCCAAGGCCCCCAGATTCGCTACGCTCGCTTTTCGTATGAGCCATTCGGCCCCTAATGAGTAGTGCTGTAAAAGTAACGAAAATATTAATACCCGTATGTATTCGTTACCCCAAACTCACTACCGGTTACTAAGTATTCGTTACTCGTTACTTTCGTTACTAGTTCGAACGCGAGAAACAAGTCTTTCAGCGCGTATCTAGAGGAGGGTGGGGGATGCTGCAACCCTCCTTTCCTAAATCTGACCCTTTACTTAGTTTACAATGTGATATTTATTTACAACTGAAACTTAGTTAGCAATTTGATACACACACACACCTCTCCTGAAATAAAGCGTAAGAATTGTACTTAGAGCTAATTTTCTCTGATTAATAGATGTTTTTATACAAATGTGTTGTTTTATACAATGTTCAATTATCCGAATAACTCAGATAGTGCCCATAGAAATCTTCCAAAAATATGCCCCCATAGTCTCCCTTCCCCTTTTTTAATTCTGAACGCTGGTTTAACCTGTTCATTCTCATCTTAAAAGGTATAACGGAAAATCTTGTGCCTAGTGTTGCTTCTGAGCGCGGATTCTTGAAAGATGGGGGTCAAGTCACCCCCCTCCCCCTTAGACGTCAACATTTCAAAAACATACTGAACTTTTTTGAATTATTTTAATACCAGTGGCGGGCATAGAAAGGGGGGTCTACTAAGGGAAATGCCGGTCCCCTACTGAGGGAATCCCGGTTCCCTCTCGAAGTTTTTGTTTAAAACGAAACGATAACTTTAAAAAAAAATGTGTTTTAAGTTTGCATGCCTAATATTTTTTTTTCAAATAATATTTTAAATAATAAAAATGCGTGAATTCGTTTACTTTATAAAAATATTTTTTAAGGCTTACTTAAATAACTTGTTATTTATTACTCATATTTCGGAGCTCAAGCATTTAAAAAAAAATAAGTTCTCAATCCTTCGGGACCACCCTTAAAAATAATCCTGATTACACCACTATTTAGTACTAAAATGTCAGAAAGCAAGAGCATCCCCTTACTGCACTAACGTGCCTCTATTCTTATAGATATTGCTCTACAATTGCAAGAACACCCCCTTTCTCCCCCCCAAAAAATCTGATATTAGCACCCACGCATGACTTACTATATACCGTACATCCCCGCATTGTATAAAACAAACGCCATGTCTAATCCCATATCATAGTAGAGCAGCAGATACTGCATCTATCCGATATTGCGTCATCAGTAAAGAAAACAAAACATACGGATCTTTCAAACCTCATCCAAACGAGACCATTCGGCACATGCGAAATGCAACCCCCTTAGTAGTCAGTAACGAAAGCTGAGCATATTGCTACTGCTACTCAAATCAGTGGCGCCGACTACGTGGGTGCTCCGGGGCTCAAGCACCCACTGAAAAAATTCTGTGGGTGCGGAGCACCCACAGAAATTTTAGTGCCAAGTCATAATTTGAAGTTCCCAGAAAGGGCTAGGAAAAGATGTTTATGTGGGTGCTTCGGGCTTGTAAAAAAAATTACGTTGGATGCTGAGCACCAGCAATCGTCTGATAACCCCAACACAGTGATGTACACTCAAGGAGGGTTTCCCCCCCCCCCGCCCCAATTATGCCATTACGTAATATGAATATTTGTAAAGCATACGGAACTTTTTGCATTATTTCAGTACTAAAATGCTTTATTTGCTTATTAGTTGTGTGATATTTTAAAAGTTTAAAAGAAAATCTTTAATGAGGCCAAATGTATGTGGGTGCTTCGGCATGGACGTCCATATGAGTACTTTGAATGTAGGAAAAAACGCCGCCGGAAAAAACGCCACCTGGAAAAAACGCCGCTGGATAAAACGCCGCCGGAAAAAACGCCACCTGAAAAGATATTTGTGTAATAATTTATTTAAACATTTGAAAAAATTTCTTTTGTTTTGCAGAAAATAGGGGTATGAAGTTGAATTATGAGGTTTAATGTACTTTGTTTTCCAGAAATGGGGGAAGACACATGTCTAATTCAATAATTCAATTTGTGTATAATTTGGTAGGCGCTAAGGAAGGGGGGGGGGATAGACTTTCCTAGAAAGATTTCGGTTTCCGCTAACAAAAAATAGATTTCCAATTACTTAACAGCAAATGAAGCTTTTAGGGAGCTATGACCCCAAAAAACCATTCAGGTACGCCAGTGGCGTAGCCTAGGGGGGGGGTCATACCACTCCCCTCATGATGAATTTTTTGCCATACAAAATGTATATTCTTCACTCCCTTATCACATTCAAATATGCATAAATATGAGTTTCAGTAGTAGTAACCCCCCCCACCCCCATGAAAAATTTCTGCCTACGCCACTGAGGTACGCTGATGACATAGAAGTGTTAAGATTTCAAAAAAATAAAATCCTTGTTAAATAGGGATTTTAATTAACACATAGGTGTGTGTATGTGGGTGTGGGTGGGGGATAAGGGTTTATTTTTTTCATGTTTTAATGGGTTTTTTTTTGGCATATCAAATGAATTTTGACTTTTCTTACTGAAGTGCTTTTTAAGAATTACCCCCTCCCTCCTCAACAGCCAGCAAGGGCGGATTAAAGGGGGGCGGAGGGGGCGACCCCCCCCGAGAAGAAAGAAATTAATGTAAAAGATCCTATTGGATGTATATGTCAATCTTCTAAACTAACTGCCCCCCCCCGACAAACTTGCAATGATCCGCCAAACAAAACCACTTGTTCAAGGTTAAACGAAAATTTCAAGGGTAGGGAAACCTCTAAGGAACACCCCCTTTTACAGAACAGTGAGAACACTAATTCAAGGTCAAAGGAGAATTCCAAAAATAGCATTCGACCCCTAATGTTTTGACCATTAGACAAAGAGGTAAGTTATGCATGTCCTGGGGGTAAAAAAAGAACAAAGCGGGGGCAGAGGATCTCGCAGAGGGTTGTTTTTTTGAATCATGTCACAACTGCTTATGGCTGTGTTAAAACTCCGAAAATCCAAAAAGAAAAAGGTGCGAAAAAGCGATAAATCTTTGAAAAGCATTCTCGTGTAGATAAATTGAAAATTCATTTATAAAATGACTACGCAATTTATAAATATTTGTACAAGTTATTAATATACCAATTATTTTATTTGTAAAAAAGTGTATCACTTGTATTCCTTTTTTTTTTCTTCAGAAAATAACTATCTGATTTTTATTCATAGGAAGAAACATTAAATAACTTTTAAAAAAGTAATAGTTTATTGGGTGTGATTTAGAATTTAAATTTTTAAACGAGTACAAATTAAAAAAAAAATTCTAGTTTAAAACTTTTTTTTCATTTTCATTATTATTATTATTATCTATTGCTATTATTTATTGTTATTATTTATTATTATTATTTACAGTGAGTCATTTATAAGGATAACATTACGAATATTGATTTTCTATAACTAATAAAAATTGAATAAAACACTTCTTTTCCTTCTGCAGAATCTGTAAATGTGCTAACTACAGAAATTCTAAATGACGCAGGCTAAATAATTCTACCAAAGTAATATAAACTCTGGAAAGAAATGCTGCAGTATGAAAAAGAATTCACTAAATTTCTGTAAGCAAAATCTTAGAATGCTCAAATCAGTACTTAAAATGTGTTAAAATTTAATATATTATTCAATTTTATTCACTTGAAAATTTTTATCAAAGAATTCGGAAGAAAATAATTCTACAGCAATCGAAGATTGATTATAATTGATATAATTAATAATTTATTTTAGAAATAATCACTTTTAACTTTTTTTCTTTTAAGTAGCCTCTCCTGAAAAATATTACATTACTTTAGGGCAGGGGCGTTTTGATTTTGTGTTCTCCTTTCACTGGGGACCCAAGGTAGCTGCCCCGTCTGCCCTCGCTTTTGTCAGGCTCTGAGTTTGACACTTAAAAATAAGTACGGGTGTCGACATCCGGTGATACTACAAAGAATTGTTCTCCATCTTTAAATGAATATGTACTTTGTCTTGAAAATAATACACTAAATAAGTAAATCAATTATTTACATAAAAAACTTATAAATTAATAATTTGATTTGCAAATTTTGTAATTTGTTTGTTTTGTAGTACAAGAACCGGAATCGATCATGTTTTAACAAACTAATGCAGTTTTGAATGCTCACAACCCAGCAAAAGGATAGACGGCCCTACATATTTAACGGACGCGTTCACTTACAAGGTCGTCTTTGATTCTCAGTCCGGTTCTTTAGCAAAGGCTCTATTTCTGATCAAATTAATGTTTAAAAATTAAAGTTACAAAAGCTAGAAAGTATTAATAAAACTTTTCCAACTAATTCTAACAAAACTAATTAACTATTAATTTTAATCACAGTTATATATAGCTAATATTTTACATTTTAAGAAATGAGTTTTAAATGATTTTAAACCAGTTTCCTTTAAATAGCGTTGCTGTTTTTTTTTTCAGCATTTAAAAATTTGTTTAAAAACATTAAAGAAGATTTTTTAAAAATTGTTTTTGACTTATTAATACCATAATTTAGTTTTTAAAAAGGCATCTTTAAAATAAGAGTACCAATGTTTAAATTGAATATTTTCAAAAATAAAAATATTTATATATAAATATATATACAAATAAATGTTCCTTATTCTAAAATTTCTTATTTAAAAACCAAGAGCTAACAAGATAAATTACCATGAATCAGAATAAACACTTGCCCTTATAAAAAGAAAACCAGTAATAATAAGCGATAGCTCAACCCTAGTCTCCCTCAATCCGCTGGGGGCGCAGTAGCGTGTAGCAATTCAGTAGGTTTGGGGGAGGGGGATTAGTATGTTTTTCTGGACACTGAAAAAGACACCGATATATGATTATTTTCTATCATCCTACAAAGGTATGGGGGGGGGCTCGAGCCCCAAAACCCCCTCCTTTCCTACGTCGTCACTAAGAAATTAAGTTTATCAATACAAAATTATATCTCGTTCAAACCCCCCCCCCGAAAAAAAATTCTTTCTACACTCCTTGCCTCATCGATTAGCATATAAAGACTGTGTTACATCATAAAACTATTAAAAGTAGATTACTATTGAAAGTGGCGTTTTTTCCGGGTGGCGTTTTCTCCGGCGGCGTTTTTTCCGGGTGGCGTTTTTTCCATGTGGCGTTTTTTCCGGCGGCGTTTTTTCCGGTGGCGTTTTTTCCGGCGGCGTTTTTTCCGCTCACCGAGTACTTTAAGACGAGGGAGGGGAGGGGTTATTTCTGGCATTTGTAAGGTCATCGGCAATCGCGCTTTCAAACATTTTAGTATTGAAATAGTGAAAAAAAGGTTAGCTAATATAAAAATGTTCACTATACCGACGGCTAGAGGGAGGGACCCGAGCCCCCACCTACTTCCCTATATGAGCACCCATGTCCTTTATAATTTAGATGCGCATGAGAAACTTCGATGAGACAATCACTGGCGTAACTATAGGGCGGTAGAACGGGCAAAAGCCACGGTCCCCCGGACGGAGGGGGAGCCTTTCCCAAATAGAAAGCTAGAAAAAGTGAACTGCAACATGTTGGTTGAGATTCTGTACAATGAGGAAGGACTCTATCCAATGAATTCATCACGGGCCCTAACGGTATAGTCACGCCACTGATGACGACGAGTGCTTTGCTACTGCATAATTCGAAAATAAAATTTTAGTGAGGGACAGTTTTTTTTTTTTTTTTTATGTAGTATGTCCGATCTCAAGCACCCACAGAAAAGTTTTCGTGGGTGCTAAATACTTGCATGTATTTAAAGGAAGTGCTTAATTTGCATGGGAGGGAGTACAGCTGCACTACTTCTTTTTTCTCGGTGAAATTTTACACTAAATTTAAATTTTTAATTACCATCGTAATTGTTTCTGTTGATATTAATTTTATTACATCGCAAACTAATACAGAGGTAACAAAAATTAACTTAATAATACCTTAAATTAGGTAATCAATTTTGTAAATTGCAATACAAAAAATCAGGGCTCTTGCACTTTTTTGGATAGAAATTAAACCCTGTTTAAAGGCAACTGAATGACAGCTACTTTCAGCTTATCGCTGTAGTTCGGGAAAAAAAAAAAAAAAAAAAACATGAAATTTTGGTACATAGATTCAAAAAAAATAATTGTGTCAAATATTTCAAATTTTTAGGATGTATGTTTTAGAAACTGCACTATACACTGAAATAAACAATAAACTTGTATCATTTACGAAACTTTTAGAAAAAATTCTTAAAAATCGAAAATTTTAAAGAAGTGTTATTCTTTATTTCGGTATGTAGTGCAGCTTATAAATAATCATCCTAAATTTTTAGAATCCTTGGTGCGATAGTCTACTTTAATTTGTGTATTAAGACCGTTATGCAGATTTTGTTTCTTCGGCATACACCCTTATGTGCCTCGGAACTGGAGTAATTATAATAAAATTCCAATAAGTAGTAACTTAGCACATACTCTAAAATTTTAAAAAGTGCATGAAAAAAAAAAAGGAATCGAAACAGGTAATATTTTTGTCTACTTAAAATAATAATAATTATTATAATAGTTTCTCATAACAGTACTAATTTAGAGGTGTATGGGGGTCATCTTAACTTTCAGACATTTTAGCACGAAAATAATACTTAGAAGTTCAGTATGCTGTAAAAATGTTTACTATACTAGGCGGGCTCAAATCTCAATCCCCCACTGCCACTTGCCTTCCTATCTGGCGCCCACGGAAACAATGTCTTTCTAAAATTCAAAGCTTTTTCACAATGCGACTCCCTACAGCCCCACAGGCAATGCCTTTGCCCACTGTGCCCTCCCCCTTTCTGACCCACACAAACAGACCTCATCCCAGAATCCTCATTTTCCATGGGAAAATGCATGAATACAATGATACTATGTTACTATGTTAGCCCAAGAGTACCGGAAAACGGAGAATTTGAGACAAAGCCGCTGGCTACAAACAGAAGTTCACGCGGGAAAGATAACGCAGGAGTTAGGTGAAAGACTCATTCCCATTATGGAAATGTTTTGAGATAGTTCTAATAATATTACTTCAGGATTCCGAAGTGAGTAGGTTTAATTGTTTTTATTGTAAATAGAGAACATCAAGGTCTGTCTGTTTACAAGCACCTAATATACAACACTTAGTATGTCTCTGGAACAAAAAAAGATGCCCATTCATCAAAAAGTGTTGGCGCTTTGGTGTTAATTGAATGAGACTGAGGCGAGGCTTCTAAGGTATAAAGGTTTGTCACTTTCTTCTAAAGTCTCAATTTCCTTTTCTTATTTTTTAATGATTTTAGTGCTCAGTTATTGATTGAAAAGGATGGAACAGACTGTCGTCCACACTAACATTTCGAGATGCCTTCCGTTTCATTTTCTGCGAATATTTTGTTCAATTTTTGTTCTTGTTTAACAAAGCAGAATTAGGTACTGTTTGCTTTGATCTAGCCCAATGCTGTTTTTGTAAAATTATACTGAAATCATGGCGCATGAACACACATTACTGAATTGTATGTCTCTTCGTAATTTTGCAAATCTGAACACATAATGGTAGAGGGTAAAATAGCTCTACTTCAGGAGGATGCTCAAAATCATGCCTGGAGGTTATATGGCCTACAATTAAAAATACATTTTGAATAATTATTAACTCTAAAAGATAAACAACTTTTTTTGTTCTGCTTTATTTTTCTGTTTGCATTTAAATAGTTACCAATCTTTTTTTGTATGTGGTCCTACACACATTTCAACATAGAAAACGTTGCATTAATTCATTCTGAGGAAATTATCTAGTTTAATTTTAAAGGTATAATGTTTGTAATTTTTTTAATTTGTTGGGGAAAAAAAAAGAAAAGAAAATAGTCAAGTCTTAGCTGCAGCTGTTTACAGGGGTACAAAAATGTAAAAAAAAAAAAAAAAAAAAAAAAAAAAAAAAAAAACAGGAAATGAATGAGCTGAGAAACAATACTATGAATAACAATTTTTGAAAACTCTGGGGATTTCAGACAGGGATGAGATAGATTAAACAAGAATAACATTGATCGTGAATTGTTACATTCGAAAACTGAATCACATTTCATACAAAATTTCCATTTGCATGACAAGAAATTTGACCGATTGTGATATTATTGTTGCATGTTTTTTCCCCCCCAATACACTTTTCTTTTGCTTTGAAATTTATAATGATTAGTTAAAACCAATCAAAATTCTATTGCTAAAAGTAAAAAAAAAAAGTGAAATAGTGTAATACACCTCTTTCGGGTCTGATTTATTACAAGGGCAAAGGGGGTGTGCGCCCAGGAATTCTCGAATTTTGACAGAGAATTTGCGTAAGGCAAACAAATTTAAGGTGACTCCAGCACAAGCAGATTTTTCTAAAAGAAGGGTATTTCATCAGAAATACTTCATTACTTTAAAAAGAATCTTGATTTTAACTGCTTTGCTGTTATCTTTACTAAGACACAAAACGGCGGAGACTTTCATTCTATGCCCAACGTTGCTTCACCGTAGTACAGATAATCGGATGCCAAAGTTCACACTATTCATTTAAATTAAACTTTGAATGTCACCTTCAGCGCTGGGAGAAAACACGCAATTTTGGTATATAAATACAAAAAAGAAAACTAATTATCTCAAGCACTTCACAATTTTTAGGATGTAGGTTCACAAGCTCTACTAGACACCCGAATAAACGAAAATTTTTTTGCAGAATGGCCACTCTTAGAAATATTTTGCTGTGCAGTTCCACATTTAAGATTTTTTTCTGAAAGTTTCGTGAAAGTTTTCGCATTTATTGCAGTGTGTAGTGCAGCTTGTAAAGAATTATCCTGAATTTTTTCGAATCCTTGGTGCAGTTAGTTTATTTTAATTTGTGTACCAAAACCGTGAGACAGATATCGTTTCTTCGATCTATACCCTCAGATATTGGATATTTTATGTGGAACTAAAATGACTATTTGTATTACCCATTTCCCACTGGTAAAAATGTGCACGAAAAGTCAAATGATTGAGTTGTTACGAGCAAGGAAGCAAATAATTATAGGAAAAGATTGAAGGGTAGTTGGAAAAGATTCCATAAGGTTGGAAAGTGTATCGTTATTCATGAGTGTGCCGTATTTTTCTTCTTTGTTCCATAAAAACCCATCTTCGGAATCGAAATCATCTTAAAATCACCTACTAAAACTATTTTACAATTTTAGCCAAGTACATTCCAACTGTACTCCCCCTTTAAAATAAATTGTCACGTTTTGGCACCAAACTTAGCGATCCTTTATCAAAAATTACAAACCACCTTGTGCGACTTTCAACATTTTGTTACCCCCCCCCCCCCACACGGACGTTTAGGGCACCCACAGAAATTTTGTAAAGTCGGCGCCTCTGACTCAAATACCTCAAATACCAAGACATTTTCGCCTTCAAACCGCGATCCAGTAAATCGCGATCCAGTAACAAATAACGCAAGATATTAGTACTCGATTACCGAACTCGTTTTCTCCCTTGTATTCGAAGTTGGAAGCTGCTCGATCCGAAAGCGCAGTAACGATATCAGCCCGTAAAGTAGCAATTCGTTACTTCGAGTCTGTGTGATTATCCGCATGTCAGTACCGAATACATGCGGTTTCTTACAGCTCTACTAATGAGGCTTATTCGTAAAAAAGACATAATTTCAACAGACAAAACCCGAATATTGGATCAGATAGAATGTTACTGAGCTACACATTGCTTGGTTCTTGCATGTTCATTGGTACATAAAAAATTAAACTTCACACTACAGTAGACCCCCTCCGCCTCATAACACGGAAGATATTTTGTTATGGGAATCCGTGTTGTACGGGTCCTGAGCTATACTTCTCCTGGAGTGCGGACTCCGCTTATAATCGCTGTTAAAATTATTTGCACTCCTCAGAAACACAATGATATTTAATGTTGCCATTCAAAAGTTATATTAATTAGGAGCTAAAGCGTAATAAAATCAGAAAATCTGTTTCAGCTGTATTTTTAATAATGTAAAACCTATTGGACACCTTGCGAATTTGCCACCCATTGCGATTTTTCATTATTTGGCGACTTGCGTACATGTAAACTTAATAAAAGCTACGGAACAGATAGGATAGCTTGCCACCAATGGCGACTTTTCATTATTTGGCGATTTACACATGCTCACAACCTATAATTAGTGTTCATTTAAGGTTACCGGAAAACCGTTATCTATATTTTCATTTACATAATCGTTTGCAGATTGGCATACTTAGCACCACGAATTATACCATCTTGTCACGCTAGCAAATATCCAAAGTGTACTATAACTGCTATAATGGCATAGTTAACGCCGACAAATATTTCTACAGGTAGCAAATAATCCAGCTGGACCGAACCGGCTTTAACATAATCTGCATTTTAATTATCTTTCATTTCCAAGATATTAGTTATTCTGTTTTGGAAAAACGAATAATCGCTAATTCTAAACTCCTGTTGTCTAAGCGAACTTACTATTTGAAAATTGTCAACTTTGTGTAACACATTTTGAGTTACTTATTTCATAGTTTTTATTTTGGCGTAAAATAAGTGTATTTTTACTTGATGTTTGACAATTTCACGTGATACTACATACTTGGAAACGCTTTGTTGCAAAGGAATGAATGATTTTATGCCAAATCTGGCAACAATTCTGTTTATTTTTTCAGTTTTTTATCAATATCTTCTAAAATAATTCGATTTTCGAAATTTAAGTCAGCTTATCAGGTTCCTCGGAATTTTTCGAATCTGTGTGCACCTTAGTCGAAACTTAAATCCCCATGGTTTAGGAGGAGATAGGCCAACAAGCTGTGACAGTGGCCTTTACTTTTTTTTAGAATAGAAAGAAACAATGCGATTAATACCTTAGAGTGCAGATTTAATTTAATAAGTACCCAATGTAATTATTTTTAAATTTTTGCACGGCATAAATGAGTTAAAAGACACCCCTAAAAAGTGCTAATTAAACATTGTAACACAGTGTAACAGTGTTAACACTGTTTATAGTGTAAACAATTGGAGTTAATACTGACCGATGGGGAATCGGGGAATATAAACATGCTTGATCTAGTAAATGAAATAGTATCAGTTACGGCTTTATTAGGCAAAAAGGAAAGTCCAATTGAAATTTTAAAGCTAATTTCAACAATAGATGTTACACCACATCTTGCTATTGCTTCGAGAATTTCACTTTCTTTGCCGATAATTGTGGCAAGTGCAGAGAAGAGTTTCTCAAAATTAAAGTTAACTTAAAATTTCTCATGTTCCACAACTCTTCCAGATATGTTACATAATTTAACTACATTGGGTATCGAACATGAATTAGTTGAAAAATTGATTTGAGAGAAAAAGTCAGGAATTTTGCGGAATTAAAGTCAGAAAAAAAAAACTCTTTATTTTTCTCTCTTTCTTTTGGTTTTTAGCTTAATGTGCGGTTTTTAATAAATATGGTTTTTCTTATGCTGTGTTATGTTTAAAAAGCTATTCCAGTTTTATAGGCTTGAAAACAGTATCTGGGAACTACTTATTTCTTGTAATAGTAATTTTACTGTGGGGGTGGCATTTTATATTTTTGTCCGGGGCGGCAAAACTGTTAGGGCCGGTCCTGCCCTGGCACATTATCCAGGGTCAAAGTCTTGCGTTAGTTTCGCTTTATCATGAAATTTATGGTGTGGACTGGGAATAAGGCTAGGAAATGAGGGGGTGGAGGATTTCATTGCAGATTTTCAGCTTCAACGGTCGCTCCTCTCGTGCGTCGGCTCTTTTACTGCAGTAGTTCTGAAGAAGAAAAAACTAAAACAAAAGGGTATGCAGTCACGTGGCATATTGTATCAGACCGTTCAAGGATTAGTTGAAACAGATCATTCCTTTGCGCTGTTACTGGTACAACTCTTAGTTATGCTTATGTTTGGATAGTTTTTCCTCATGGATAGGAAAAACATCTTTTGTTTGGACGGATTTTAAAGTCATTGATTCCGCTGCTTCCAAAGCTTTGTGCAGTATAGTCTAATCAAAATAAACAGTTATGACTATTATGTCATTTTAGGAGCTGTCAGACTCAAATATTGTTTACTCATGTAAGCAATATTGTATCACTCAGGTAAGTAATTGAAAATTAGGCCTGGCCTAAATAATTCTCTCTAGAATTGAAGTTTTTCCATTTCTTTTTACATACATGCTATGAGTAAGGATAACAGAAGTTAATAAAAAGCACAGAAAAAATTTTGATTTTAGAAATAAGTGCATATTTAATATAATTAAAATATTTTTACCAAAAATTACTATTAATATACTTGATTAAACAAAGCCAGTATGTTGGTTGCAAAGTTTTTTTTAACATTTTGCAATTGTATTAAAGCATAATACATGTTAAAAAGGACGTATATTTTCATTTTTAAATTGAATAAAATAGTCATAATAAAGCTACGATAAATCAAAGAGCCTGTTCTCAAAAGAACAGGAAAAAGAACTGTTCTTCAAAAAAGAACGGGAACAGTGAACAACTGTTCTTTGAAAATAGGGATGGACGCGAGACGAAAAATTGGCGTCTCGCGTCTCGCAAAACAGCCGAAAAGCTTGTCTCGTCTCGCAAAAATCCCTATATCATAATGTTAAAAATGTTTGTCTCGTCTCGCAAAAAAGCTGTAAATCTCTGTCTCGTCTCGCAAAAAGTCGTCTCGCGTCCATCCCTATTTGAAAATAACGCTGAAAATTTGAAAATAATTTGAAAATAAACTGTGAGAGTATTATTATGAAAAGGGAAAACACCATTCACTTTCGCTCAACGAATAAAACATTTTTGCATAAAATACTTTGCATTGCATTAAAAATATAAATAAATAAATAAATATTTTAAAGAAAACCTAGTATTTAGAAAGAATTTAAAACCACAACCTATTGGGAATGAGAAAAATTGTTTAAACGAATCGCTTAAAAAATAACCTTGTTGAAATTAAGTTAGTCTGACAGTGAAAAGTTTTTTTTTTTTTTTTTTTTTTTTTAGAAAAAAAAAATTCTCTCAAGTCACAGACTGGAGTTTCTTTTTGCATTTTTAAGTGGAACTGTTAAAACGACCCTTCAAACAAATGTTTAAAATAAAAAGATTTGGGGACAGAGGGGACACTCCCCCCCCCCTGTAATACCCTCTCCCGATTGCGATAATTCATATGTACAATATACTTTAAAAACCTGACAGCAACAGCTTTTTTAGACAAGGATTATCACCGCTCCCAGACCAACTGAAAATTTGGAGGGTCACATGAAGATTTGAGGGGATCACATGTCGAATATAAGAGCAGAAAAAGGAAATTTCTTTTAAATTTTAAAACAAACGTCCGTTTAAAAATTTTTAGACGAAGTGGGAGGAAAGGGGGATACAGCCCCCCCCCTCTTCGACCCTACACCTATGGTTCATATGTATTGTACTCTTAGGAAAACCTATTAACAATAGCTTCCTAAGGAAAGCTCATCACTGCTCCAGACCTACTGAAATTTTGAATCACGGAAAAAAGCGCACCCGGAAAAAAACACACCGGAAAAAAGCGCACAATATTCAATGGGTTTGCATTTTGTGAAGAGAAGAGGGGGGGGGGCATGAATTTAAAAAAATGTGAGGAACAAGTGGCCGTCCAAAAGGGCGTAAACAGAGGTACATTAGTGTATTTTGTATTTATCTCTAGTGAAAATTGTCAGTCAGACAACATTTCCAAGAACAGTGGCCTGATTTTAAGTATATAGTATGACTCTCCTACACTCTACAGAAGACCCTACAGATTCTACAGACGCCGGCAGCATAGGCGCCGGCAGCATAGAGCAAATGGGGGGGGCATTGCCCCCCCTGGATTTTTGTATGCAGTATTTTCCCTTGCTTTTTTGCTCTTTCCAACATGGTAACCCAACAGTAGTCTTTGCCCCCCCCCCTGGGAAATATTCTGCCGGCGCCCATGTCTACACAAACTCGTTGTTCCAGATTAAAGAATAAATAGAAAATAAACAAAGGAGTAATAATAACATTAATACTAATTTCAGCGTTTGTTCAATAAACTGATTGTTCAATTTGTTTGTATTCTTAATACAAAGTCCAGAACTAGTGATTCAGTAAAAAATTACAGCAGTTTCGAAAAATGTAAATACCATCTCTCACCCAACAGGCAACCCTAAAAATAGAATCTAAAACTCTCACAGATTTAACATGCACGTTCTCTGTAATATGTTATCATATTCAGTCTGATTTGTAATCAGCTATGGCTTATTATTACTTGTTTTTCTTTTTATAAATGCAAGAGTTTATTCTGATTCATGCCTCTTTGGTTTTAAATAATAATTCTTAGAATGAATGATTTATATGTATATAAATATTTTTATTTTGAAAGTATTTAATTTAAATATTCCTACTTTTTTTTTAGACATGCTTTTTTTTCAGAATTAAATTATGGTATTAATAAGTCAATTTAAAAAAACTTCCTTAAAAAACACTTTTTAAATCAAATGTTATTATAATTGCAATGTTTTAAACAAATTTTCATTTCTAAATTCTAAAAGAAAAACCCTTTTTAAAGGAAACTGGCTAAAAATTATTTAAAACTTTTTTCTTAAAATGTTTTTCTTAAAACTTATTTCTTAAAATGTAAAATATCGTCTATATATAACTGTAATTAAAATTATTTTTTAATTAGTTTTGTTGGAATAGTTTTAATAATTATATTTTTACCATTATTAGTATTGCAAAGCTTATCCCCCCTCACCAAGTTTGATTAAATATATATGCAAGCCCTTTTTTATGAGAAAAACTGAAACTTTCTACATCACCTCATTAATGTACAGAGGCGTATTTTAGTTGGAAATTTTTGTAAGAGGGCTTTATAAAAATTAAAAGTTTGTATTTGTTTACATTTAATCTCCTGAAAGTTTTAATTCACCACAATAAAATAACTTTATAATTAATTCTATATGTATAAGGTCAATATATAAAGAAGTATATCCTAGGTCAGTGTTTTTTAGGGACCCTCTATAATAGGGATTGAAAGTGATTATGATTTTTATTTAATATTAAAAATATTAAAATTTTTACTTGCAGTGTAAATTATCAAGAAAGTTATTTTTGTTTTGTGGTTAAGGCAGATTTACACGAAGCATGTCTGCTTAATTAGGGTATCCCTTGGGCGGAGGACTTTTTGAGGGGTTCTGACGCGTCTCGAGAAACAGCCGTGCGGTAGACAGGAACTCTAAAGCAATACACTTCAGCCGTTTACCAAATTGTTATGAAATTAGTAGAAACAGTATTTATACTATAATGCAAAAGGTCAAAATATTTTTTTAAAGCTTTATAAGTTAAATTTATATCGTCTAAAGCTCTTTCTGTACTTTACAAAACTCAGTAAGCTCTAAAACTTTAAAAAGAAATTGCTGAAATAAGCAAGAATGACGATATATAGAAAACTAAATGGATAAGTTATCGAATATTGAACTTCATATATGAAAAAAATACAGCAAGAAGGAAAAAATATCTGTTAAAACAGTTATAACTTGATGTAAAACTGTGAGAACAACTCAATTAAGAAAGAGGAAAATGTCATTAACTTTTGTTCACCAAATAAAACTTTTTCTTTCATAAAATATCTTGTATTGCATTGAAAAATAAAATACGCAAAAAAAAAAAAAATATTTTAAAGAAACCCTAATATTTAGAAATAATTTAAAACCAGTACAGCAGATTGGAAATGAGAAAAATTGTTTGAACCAAGCGCTTAAAAAGTAACCCTGTTTAAATTAAGCAACCTTGACAGTGAACTTTTTAAAAAATATTTTATCAAGACACAGACTGGAGTTCCTTTCGCATTTTAAATGGAACAGTTAAAATGACCCGTTAAACAAATGTTAAAAAAAAAAAAAAGATTTTTAAACAAATTATTGTTTAACTGATTTTGGTACGAAATTGGGGGGGAGCATAGGGAGATACGTCCCCCCCCCCAATCATTTCAGCACTTCCATAGATTTTCCCCTATTTGTTTTGATAAAAATGATTTCATCCATTCTGTAGATATATTCGGATATTTCCTTCGGAAGAAGGACCCCTTCACCCATCGCAACCCCCGTTTTAAACCCAGAGTTTTAGTGACCGGATGTGTTATCCGTCATTTATCAACCCGCGACGAAGAAAGAGAGTATATTCCTTCACACTGCCTACCCTCTTCTCCCGGGACTATTTCTGATAACGCACAGTTCTTTCTTTGTGTTTCTTGGAAAAACGTGAACGTGACCTTGACAAACACCTGGACAACTCAGTACTCAATTGAATGCCGTCACCTCCCTTCTCCCTCTTCCTCCAGTATTTAACTGAAGCCTAAGTGAAAATACAGGTGTTTCTATTGGGGGGGGGGATTCAGAGTATGAAGCATGCTAGTGTAAAAATGGTACAAAAAAAATTCAAATATTTAATTCACTTCACCAAAAGGCGCTCTTTCGGATGCCCACTCCTTCTTTACACCCCCCCCACACACACACATACTCATCCAAAAAAATAAACCCCTTCAATATTGTGCGCTTTTTTCCGCCCATCTGAAATTTTGGGGGTGCACAGGAAACATTTGAGGGGGTCACATATTGAATTTTAGAGCAGAAAAGAAAAGTTTCTTTAAAATTTCAAACATGTTTATTTTTTTTAAAAATTGACGAAATTGTTCTGGGGGGGCACAGGGGGACACGTGACCCCCTGTGCCCCCCCAACCGAAGCTACGCCTATAGTTCATATGTTAAATGAATCATGTTGGCGTTTTTACCGTTCGCGTTTTTTCCGTTTGGCGTTTTTTCCGTTCCCGTTTTTTCCGGTTGGCGTTTTTTCCGTTCGCGTTTTTTCCGCACACCCAATCTAGCAGGTTAAAAAAAATGTTTGCGTTTCAGTCAAATGCACTTTTTTTTTCTCAGACTATCACGGTATGGCATCCTCCCTTCTTCAGACAAAAGGTAACAACCATCAATATCACTGCCAACAGTGCCTCACAGGTGTTTAGTCTCTGGAAAGGGGGTGATAGACTGAGGGGAACTGGAGTCGCTGCGAATAGAAAACAGAGACATATTCCCACGAAGACTCCACGCCTTGACCTTGACTATATGAGCAAGGTATTCTAGTAGAGAATATCATTCTGTTTTTTGTGTTTCGTTCATGTGTGCACTACTGCCGATGTGTATGCAAGTTGCGTAAAATGGCTGCACAGTACGAAAAGGTTGCATGTTTTTATTGCAATGAGCAAGTTTTGATTGTAGTTTTATTCAGGGAACGTTAAAGTCGCAGATAAATTTTGTTTTCTGATCCTGGTGCTGCAGATTGATACAGAAAATTCTTCTAATGGGAATGTCTGTTGCAATGCACAAATGCGTTAAAAGAATTTAAATATTAGAACACTCTTCAATATAAGTACAAATTTACTGTCTGTTTTACTATGTAAGTTTCCTTAATATAAATATATTATTATATTAAAATGGACACTGATAATATTTAATTAAAAGTAAAATTATTACATCTTCTTGTTATATCTAATTATTGTCACATGGAAATAACAAGAAAAACCTGTGTCCATTGTGTTATCAAGTAGAGGTGTGCTCGATCGTTAAGTTAGATACGCAGATATGGATCTGTAAGCGGATAATTTGTTTCTGTATCGGCAGATACGGATATGAAAACGGATCATGTGTTTCTTATATCCTCAGAAAAAATTATAAAAGAATATTACAAATATGCATTATATTACAAAAGATAATTAATATCGTAAGACATATCTTCAATTTACTGAAGCGTGTTATACACTGCAGTGATGCACCTAGGATTTTAGTTTAGGGGGGGCTGGGCTTCAAATACTGCTGAACTTGGTTATAGTGACCTCGATTATAGTTATAACTCTCTTATAACGTCAATATATTCGGTACTAGACTACTTGCCCATAGAACATAAGCTCAGGAGCAATGTACATGTGGCGGCACGAGATCACCTCCGCGCACACAACAACCGGCAATTAAAGGCCGGTCGAATAGGTACCTTTTGGCCGAGCCGGATTGCGCCTCATTCTACCATCACCATCCATAAGTCCCTGGGTTCAAACCCAGCTCCCGCCGTACGTTCTCCCTTCATTGGCGACCCGGACAACGAACAGGCATTCTCCTTCTCGCCTACAGTGACAGATGGCGCCAGGACCGCCCTCTTCCATCTCTCGCTCGGCTCTTCCAAAGTCCGCAACGAGCGGCAGCAACCTCTCAAAATCCGCAACGAGGGGCAGCAACCTCACAAAGTCCACAACGAGTGGCAGCATTCCATAACGCTTGGAATATCGTTCGTCAGCCTCCGACTGACTCTCTAGGGGGGGAGTAGTGTGGCGGCACGAGATCACCTCCGCGCACACAACACCCGGCAATTGAAGGCCGGTCGAATAGGTACCTTTTGGCCGAGCCGGATTGCGCCTCATTCTACCATCCATAAGTCCCTGGGTTCAAACCCAGCTCTCGCCCCACGCTCTCTTCCCTCATAGATCATTATAGAGTCAAATAATTATCTGCTCATTTCAGTGATGTAACCCAGTTTAATTGTGTTTCATATACTAACTGTAAGTTTTACTTAAGAACTAGCATCTTTTTTTTGGTAAAAGGTATTTTAGAAATAATTTGAAGGCAATTTTAAAAAAGAAAACAAATAAATCATTTGTGACAATTTCCAATTTTTAATGCTTTTCAATTCTAACTTTCCACCTTTAGGGGCGGCTTGAGCCCCCATAGCCCCCTCCGTGGGTGCGCCTGGGATATACGGTATGTATATATATTTGTATCAGCTTTTATTAATTTTTATTATTATTGTTCCATTTGTGGTTTATAATTCTTGCTTCTAGCTGTTATATTTTTAATGCGAGGTATATCTTATTTGCAGTATATATTGTGTTTTACTTATTAGTTATATATATATATAATATGTTATAACTATTTTGTTTGAAATGTACAGCATAAATTATATTTGTTTTTATACAGCCATTTGAAATTTTAGAAAAAAATTCATTTTAATACAACTGTCTTCAGTAAGTGAAATATTAGCAAGAATATCAGATTTTGTAATAGTGAGCATAAGTACAAATATAAATATATATATATATATATATATATATATATATCCCAGGTAGCACAGAGATATTGCCCAATATCAAAATTACAATATTGGGCAATATTAAATGGACCCCCCCTAAATGATATTCCTGAATATTATTTTTTGACATTCAGAGATATCAGTTTCCAACATTTCTGACTATTTTTTTCAGATATCCAGGAATATCTTTTTCTGATATTCGTAAATATTATTTTTTGACATTGAGCAATATTGGTTTCCAGCATTTCTGAATATTGTTTTCAGATATCCAGGAATATCTTTTTCTGATATTCCTAAATATTATTTTTTGACATTGAGCAATATTGGTTTCCAACATTTCTGAATATTGTTTTCATGTTTCTCCCATCAGGGAAAATATTGATTGTAAAAGAAATTGGGGGGAGGGGGGACTTGACTAATTAATATTTCACATGTAGACCTTTTTTTTTTTTGGTTTGAAATTATAACTCAAAAGAGAATTTTTTAATGCTTTAATATGAAATGAAAAATTTTCTGTAGTAACTACAGAAAATTTTTCATTTCATTTTAAAGCATTAAAAAATTCTCTTTTGAGTTATAATTTCAAACAAAAAAAAAGGTCTACATGTGAAATATTAATAAGTCAAGTCCCCCCCCCCCCCCAATTTCTTTTACAATCAATATTTTCCCTCACAAGTAGGAGCCCAAACATACAATATTCACCTGATGGCTGATGATTTAATAGGTTAGCTGAAACATGTCTTCTTTTTTTTTTTTTTTTTTTATTACTGGGAAAAAAAATTTTGTACATGAGTTTTCATTTGATGGTGCTAAAAGATCATTCTTCACGCAGATTCTAACTCACCTTTTGGAGAACATAAAGGCCTTTAATACTGAAATTGTGCAGCAATTTATATTGTAGAGTACAATTAAAAGCTTGAACAAATATAGTTGAAGCTTTTACTATAGAAAGCTATTTTATAATCACCTATAGAATATGAAATTTACTTTGGATTTTATAGTAGCCACTACTCATAAAATCCACAAAGACAATATATTTTTAATTAATACAGCTCTGCTATAACAACCTCAGTGTTAAATCAAACTGCATACTCTTTTCTTTGGTCAACACAGTTTATGTAGAATTTTTCAGAAAGATTGTGGGAGTTATTACCAATTTCAAAGTATACAATAAATGTTTGCCATATGTGTAAAGGGAAAAGGGAGGGGGCAGGAAGTATAAATAGAGCTTTTCTTCGAGTAAAATAATAGCTATTAAAGAAAAAAAAAATTCCAGTAATATGCTCATATTTCTTTTTTTACTCTGTACTTACCTTGAAACGTTTCCCACAAAATGTAATTTGCCATTGGAGGTTATTTCCCCCCCCCCTAATTTATATTAATTTCAATGAAGCACTAATGCATCTTAGATACAATGAATTCATTTTCAATATATTTGTATTAAAAGTTAATCTCTCAAGCCTTTGGATTTCATTAAAAATTACAAGAGGGGTGAATGATAATTCCAGTTACGAGTGATTAAATACATTTCTTTATAATGTTTCAAAGTACAGTAAAACCTTGGTTATGCAATGCTCCATGATATTCAATGTGACACCTTGGTTAATGTAAAAGATTCATGATCAGACTTCGGATGATTACACATCCATCTGCAATTGATTACAAGAATTGATAAGGATTACGACTATGGCCAATTCCTAAAAGGATTATGACCGGTTACTGTTAAATTTGCAAAAAGGTAGTAATCTTGATCTTAGTGAAATCAAATATTCCGAAAATTCTGAAGTAATGCAATTTTATTACACTATTTCTGTAGAATTTATAAAATAGCATTCTTATAGGGAATTACATTTGACTGTAATCGTTTCAAAGTCTGGACATGATCTGCAGTATGTTTAAAACTGTAATTGTGATTATGATTGTCAGTGTTATCCGAGGCATGTTTGATTCTGACCACCTTGGATAATCAGGGTTCTACTGTAACTTGATCGAAAAGCAAATATTATTGGTTGTAAACAACAGAAGAAAATATTAAAATAAATAAATTTTGATTTGAAATAAATGGATCAAAATCTTTTTTGGGCTACATTTTAAGATTTTCATTAAATTGGAAATGCTATTAAAATTGAGTAATGCTTAAAATTGCACAATTGTGAATTTTAAAAACTAATTTAAGTTTTAATTCATGCAAAACAAAATGCGCTTTAAACAGCTTACTGGAAAAGGATTAACACTGGTAAAAAATTAGTAATGTACATTTTTAATATTTTAAATATCCCTAATTATAAACACACTTCAAATTAAGTTTTCTTTCCAAAAAATTACATGAAACAGATTTTCATATTTTATTTTTAAAAACAAAATTATCTTTATAAGTTTTCAGTATAATTGTCCACAATATCAAATGTTAAGGAACAATCTGAAGCACGAATCTTTTTTTTATTCTAATCAGATGCTTCAGCTAAACTTCGACCAAACATATTTGCCAAAACGTCCTTGTCCTTCTCCTTAAACTTCAAAGCAGCAGCAGCTACAAAAGAAAGAAAAAAGAAAGCTTTTCAGACATGTAATTGCTACACGATAAAATTAGCTAAAATATTTTAACCACATGGTTTGCTTAAAGGTTTAAATTATCAGAATGAAATTAGTAAGTTTCCCCCATCAAAATCAGGAAATTTTGCATTTTTAAATTAATAATTAGCGGAAGAATCAGATTTGACTTTTTGTTACTCTCTTTTACTCTTAAAATAATTGACAGTAGAAAAAAAATAAAATTGATGAATATTTTAAACCATTGATATTGGAAAAACTATTAATTAAAAAATACATTGCTCATTTCAAAACATATCAAAATGGTATAGTATGCTGTTTTATACTAGTTTTTTAATTAATTAATGAAACAATACTAACTAGCAAGTTTGATCCCCAGATCCAATAATTTTTAATTAGATTGGGTTTTAGTTTGAGTTAAGTATTATTAGTGGCACCAGGGGCGTAGCCAGAAACTTTTCATAGGGGGGGGGTTACGACTACTACAACTCATATATATGTATACGTGTAAAATTTCTCATGGGGGGATGACCCCCTACCCCCCCCCTTGGCTACGCCCCTGAGTGGCACCCAAAATTTGCTTAGACTTGGTAGAGAAAAAAAAAGTAATAACAGATAACAGACTGTTAGTGATAAATTTTAGGGTACTTACGTATTATCCCGGCAGTCTGCCAAGACGAGCAATTTTTTTTGCCAAGAGAAATGCTGGACATATGAAATTATTAATGGTTTTGAATACGATTGTGGCAACAGTTTGGCAACTCGTTTGACGGAAAAATAGTTTGGCTGGAATGACCACCGGGATAATACGTAAGTACCAATTTTAGGTTGGCCATGGAAGGTAAATTTCCATAAAATTGTTTTTATAGGAAAATCTAGAATTTAAATATAAACAAATGACACTTTTATGGCATAACAGTGACTATTCACCACAAATGAATTCTCATCCCTAATGAATAAGCATATTGATTACTTTAGGAGTTAATTACCTTAATGTTATGAGTTTTTTTTTCCTGATTACTGTTTCAAATTTAAATCAGTTAGTAATAGCACAGGTTAATGCAATGTGTCATGATTTAAGAAAAACTGAAAAGCAACAAAATTCAAATTTAACATCTGAGTGTTTTCTCTTACATTAAAACTAATTTCATTGGGATATTGTTTTTTTTTTGTGTGTGTGATTGTGGAATGCTACGTTAGGACTATCTGCCAAGGATGGGGGTGCCTTGGTAGGAGGACTTTATACGGGTTTCTAACGCTTATTCACATGTGATATTAGTAACAACTTGAATCAATTTAGTACTATGGTACTATACTATATCTTTCATTTCTGATATAAAAAATATATATTTGTTTACTAATTGGGGAATACTTAAATTTGTTTACTATTCGGTTGTCGAATATTTAAGTATTTGGCCGAACCGTCACGGTATACAGTCGAATAGGTATACTGCCAGTATACCGAATATTCCGTGCATCCCTACATTGTACATTACCATACATAAAGAATTTGTTGATAGCTTCATTACAAAATGAGTAACACATGGTATTACTAAAATTAACACTTACATTATTGGGTCTTTCAGAAACCTATGATATTGGCGTTCAGGTTCTTTCACTCTAGCTGTGTCATAAAGGACACACATAACATGGGAGGACTTCTTTTTTCTGTAGAAAGAAAAACTAATTAAAAAGGGGGTGAAGTCAAAACAAAAAGTTTTACAAATGACAATATTGAAGCAAAATAGCCCGTACATTAACATGAAATATTTTTACAATTAACTTATCCGCAATGTCTGTAACTAAGGGTAGAATCTTGTGTTTTGTTTTCTTTTTGTGCTGCCCCTCGGGCAATCTCTGAAATTATTTTGGTCACAGCCAAGTACAGTTTGTTGCCCATGCAACTTTTGCTATACAATTTTTTTTTTTTTAAATTGCGGCCGTTACTATGAAAAATGGATTTTTGACTACGTATGATTTGATTATGATGGCAGAATTCTCTTGACGGTGATCGGCTGCTTGTAAACAAATAGGAAACGAGCACACTGAAGATAAAACAATAGTAGTTTCTTTCTTTTTACTCTTTTTGATAATTACCATGAAAGAAAATTCTTTTCTTTTTGGTTGCCCTAAGGGCAACTGAATTCTTTGTTTTACTTGCCCGTTTAAAAATCTGACTGCCCTAGTAAGCAGACAACCACAACTTTCGAGCGCTGTCTGTAACTGAGTTCGAATAATTTTAGATAATGCAATTCTCTGTTAATAGTGTCCACAAGGCTGCTTTTAATTACAGCAAAACTACAAAGGTTATCTGCGTAATGGGTGGATCAGGGGTGGCAAATAGGGGGTGCAGTTGCACAACCAAATGAAAAACTGAAAAACCAAAGGCATTCTCCCCCTGGGGGGGGGGAGAATGCCTTTGGACCGAGAAGGAATATTCACATTACAACAACTGGAGAAAACCACGGGAAAAATAACCATATTTCATTATATGATAGATCATCATTTCTCATCTCTCCTATACAGTCGAACTCTTATAGCAAACCCAGTATATAACGAACTAAGGCACGTATCCAGACTGGTGGTTAAGGCAACTGTAAGCCAGCCCCCCCCCCGAATATCTGACTGTTTACTTAGCTTACAGATGAAACTTAGGTTACAATTTGATACACAGTCCTCAACAAAATAAAATCTTAGGTATGGCACTCCATATCAAAATATCTCGTGACCAACTTTTCTAAAATTATAAATTTGATAATCAAGATACAAGATATGTGTTACAAATTTCATTAACTAAAATTTGCTGTGGGTCATGATTGGGCTCCAGCAGAAAAAAAATTGAGGTTTTTAAAGTAGTAAAAGTTATGCGATGGAAACAAATGATGCAGGGTTGGCTAGTTTTTGACAGTTTTAACCATGGTTTAAACCATCATGTCAAAAACCTCAAATATTGAGTGGAAAAAATAAACAATACTTTTAAGTGTTTTACTTTATTGCAAAATAGCTTGTACTTCAATATCTGTAATGAATTAATCAATTAATATTTAGAAAAATAAAGCACTATAATCAGTAAAAAATGCTTACTTTGTTTACATCTATCAGGTTTATTTATTTTTAAGAAGTAAGACCATTATGTACTTTGTAAAGATGTGCTTACTCATAGCATCCAAGTCCCAAAATTTTTTACTAATTCTATTTTGAATGGAAAACTTTAGCATACTGATAGTTAAAACGATCTGATCTTTTATCTCTTTAGCCTAAATGAGTGAAATTGCTATGCTATTGGCTTTTCCTTAAAGACTTTTCAATTTAGATATTTAGATTAAACCAAAAATAAACTTGATGTTTCTTCTAGGAAATGTTTACCCATACGTTAGTTTGAAATTTTTGAAACACTGCAGAATATTATTCATTAATTACATATATCAGTGGCGTAGCCAAGGGGGATAGGCGAGTCACAACCCCCTCCAATGAGGAATATTTTTTTGTCATACAAGAAGTATATTCTTCGTCATACAAAAAGTATATTCTTCACTCCCGTATCACACACACACGTATACATATATGTGAGTTGCAGTAGTTGTAACCACACACACACATGATAAATTTCTGGCTGTGCCACTGATATATACAATTTTTATATATAATATTGTATACATTAAATTTATAAATTTGTATTATATAAATGGTATTAAACTAATTATTCTTAGTGAGCACAACTTATGTGCTAGTATAATTATTATATTTTAATATAATTAATTTTAATTAGGCATTTAGTTTAATGCAATATACTGCATAATTAGTTTGCATATTGTTCTTTTTCTTTTATGGATTAGTTTTTGACGGTTTAAACCAGATTTTGATACTTGTCATGTCGAAAACCAGTTTTTGAAGTCAAAAACCCAACCCTGAAATGATGGTATATCACATGCAAAATGAAACTCAAAGTACGCTGCGAACTAACTACTAGACTAACCACTAAACAATAAAAAAAATAACAATTTGTATTTCCTCCAATTTTCTTAGCTACTTAATATTGAATGTAATTCTTGTGTTTCTTCACATTAATTTTAAACACATGAAGTTGAGCTTTAAACGTTTCAAAAGCTCTATACTCGCCCCCCCCCCCCAAAAAAAAAATTAGAAATATGTTCCGAGACTAAATTAAAACTTCTGATATAAACGGCGATGAAGATAAACTTCTTTGCTTCTAAGAAGCTGAAATCACCCCCCCCCAAAGCTTCGATATTATATTTTTAGTGTGCACTATATCAAAAATAACTCAGTATTTTTTGTGCACTATAACAATCACAATAAAAATGTACAAGAATATTTCACATAATGGCCGCAACGGCAAATATATTTACGTTCTCTTTCAAAATATCGCTAACATAGAAAGTGCAGACAAAAACACCTTTCACGAAATATTTACACAATTGTAGAAAAAAAATACTGATTTGATGTGCAGCATATTCTTTGTTGCATCGTCATATAAACAAAAAAACATAAATCAATATATAAAAAAACAATGTAAATGACAGTTAAATAACATAAAAGATGTACTTACATTTTAGAAGATAATTCTATATCCTTTGCCATGACGATCAGAAATGTATCCTGAAATCCTGAAATAAGTTCAATGGCGGCCTCCGACTTCCCACGTTGTTGATGTTTGGGAATTCCTGTTCCTCCCGCACGCCAAGAATAACGATTAGTACGCATGCGCGAGTTGAATGTTGTAAACATAATATCATTTCTGTGATATTCCCAGATATTCACCAATGTTGTAAACGGAATATCATTTCTGCGATATTCCCTGATATTCACCAATGTTGTAAACAGAATATCATTTCTGCGATATTCCCTGATATTCACCAATGTTTAAAATAGTACATTGAAATGAGTATATCGCTAAAAAATTGGACTAAATGAAAAAAAAAACAAACATTAGGATGTTATTTCTGAATGATAAGGTTATAAAATAATTGAAGAAATTCTCTTAAATGTTTTTAAAAGGGATTACTTTTAATTAATATCTGCCAATATCGGCAGATGTCGTAAATTCAATGTATGACATTCAGAGACTTTCAAAATATTGCCCGATATCGGTGGACATTCGTCAATATCTTTGTGCTACCTGGGATATATATAATATATATATATATACATAAATACTTCACTGTCGGTAAGCAAGAGTGAATATTATCAGGACCCGTTCTAAGCATTTTGCCATACTGGACAAAAATCTTAAATGCATTCTTTCCTAGTAATAATAAGCAATATTTCGCTAATTCACTCAAAATTATTTCTCCTGGATAATACAAACTGCAAAGTTATGCTGAAAGAAAAAAAAATTAACACACCAATATTTTTCACACTCACAACCAAACTGTTGCCTCTGAATTTTAGCACCTCGGAAAACTGTGTAAGTTTTTAGTTTCAGTAACGCAGTCAGAATATTTTTTCAGTGGAGTCCATTAGGATGAAGCCAGATGAGGGGGCAGCCGGATTTACCCCCCTTCCAGGAACTGCTTTTCCATTAAACCCGAGCCTATGAGCAATGTGCTCAACTCTGAGATTTTCATTTATTTTTCATTACTTCGGCTAGCATTTAATCATGATACTCACACAAAGGGATGGGCAGATAACTTCATCCTATTTTGCAAGCCGAAAAAGTACAAGTACAATGTTGCTGTTTCAAATGTACAGCAAAATTGAACAATCACTCATTAGGCATAAAAAAATATGAACTGTATCGATCACATTCCTAAAAAAATAAAAAAGCGGTTTCAAAATTAAAGGAAACTCAAAATGTAAACAAATTGTCACTTTATAAAAATTTTAGAGTTGAAAATTCATTTTATATTACCTCTATAAACTGATAATTTAACATGTAAATAAAACAATTCAAACATTTGTTATATAAAAGCAATACGTAGATAAATTAACTAAGTAATTGGCTTTACTAATACATAATACCAAACACAAATATGTTTATTTTGAACATTTATAATTGCATTACACAGTAAATAATAGTTAACATTTCCACGATTATTCTTTATAAATTAATTCTATTTATAAAAATTTATCGAGTTGAAAATTCATTTTACGTCATCTCATCTCTATTTCAAAAGAAAGTCCTATTCAGTATACTAATGCATTTTCTTTCAAGCACTGACGGATTTATGCAATTTTGTGAGTGGGGGCGGTTAGTTGGAAGATTTAAATACACATCCATTCATAGGCGCCGACTTCATGGGGCTTGAAGGGGCTACAGCCCCCCCAATATTTTTATTCAGGGGGCTGAGCCCCTTCAAAAATTTCAACTTTTTTGTGTCAAATCATATTTCTTCCTCCAAAACGGTTAAACTTAAGAATCCTAAAAATAGAGAATGTCTAGCTTCTGTCTCCCACTCCCCTTTTTCTCACAGGGATTCAGGAATTACGTTGGGCGCCTGTAATGCCGTAAGGCACGGATGTCAACCTTCTTTATCAAGAGCGCAAGCACAAACAAATGACCATCAGATAGCTAGGCAAAAAGAAACGAGTGTTTTCCCCTACAAGAACCCTTCAGATTTTACATCGTGACACAATTGATGATGGAATTGCTTTCTAGTAGGGAGAAGACTGCGCTTTTTTTTAGGAGGGTCGTTCTCATGTAATGTAATCTTTCTTTTTTAAATCAGTACAGCAAAAGCTTTCACTTTTGTTCTATTGTGAGATACAGACTCTTCTGTAGACGTCTGACCATAAGGGAGATTTTCCCATTGTGCAAAACTGCAAACGATTGTGACATTCCCATTTCCCAGCAGTATTAAGTTTCGATGCTGAAAATAAACCGTTTAAATGTGACTTAAAAACAATTCAAGGCAGAAAATTGATAGTCAAATTTAAGTTTGAAGATTTTAAATCATGAAGAACCTTGTGAGATAGATGAAAAATTGATGTTTAATACAGTTTCGGATATAGACAGTATTCATTTCTTTATACGCTTTATCAAAACTTTACTAATATCGAACGCTTAACGTTTCTGATTTAGCTACAGTTAAGAGCTAAATAAAAAATGATTTCATAAAAATCTTCGAGCAGCACAACTTCTGGATTATATTTTATAATTGCTTGCTCTTATCTTCTCTCTTTACATATAAAACTCTATCCCCCATCAAGGGCGTAATCAGAGGTGGGGGGTGGGGAGGACTACGCGGGCTGAGCACTACTTAGCTGTCTCCCAGCCCCCCTACGATTTTCAAAAATTTTTGTTAGTTTACACATAAATACGAAAATTTAGAAACGAACATTTGAAAACCATGAAATCTTTAAGAAGACTCGTTGTTTTAGGCGAATTTCGGTTCATTATTTTGCTACTCTTGGCTGCATATGGTGCCAGTGGCGGTTCCAGAGGGGGGTCAGAGTGGTCATGGGCCTAGATTAACCATCTCGCCAAGAAAGAAGGAAGAAAAAAAACGAGGGCCCAAGCCGAGCTTGGACAAGGCCCAAAATTCAGAGAGGCCTTGATCATGTGCATACATATCATATTGTGTTGTTGAAAGAGAATTCCTCTTTAGAAAACCATTAGTCTCTGACTAATTTACTTTATTTTATAACAACACTAAAGTATGCACACAATATTCTGACTATGTGCTCAGTCGTTGTTCCTTGGCAGAAAAATATGCAGCCGGTTTGTAAATATGTGCATTCATCCATATTCATCCATACATAGAGGGCAAAGGAAAGGGGAGTCACAGCGAACATGATTAACGTAAGGGTGAATGGGGTAGTTGCCTCGAACCCACAATGAAAGAAAACGATCAAAATCAAAAAATGGTTTTAGAAAAATGTGTGAATTGGGCGTGTGATACATATACTCGTATTCGACCCCCACCTCCACCCCACACTTGCAAATAGCCTCCCTCTTCTGTAAAAGCACTCTATGAAGCACCTATGTTTGTAAATTATTATTTATGGAATATCAAACTAGCGTAACTGCTACAAAACCATAAAAATTATAGAGGAGGAAGGAGGGGGCTTCATGGGGAAAGAGGGACTATACCTAAACAGGGCCGGATTACCCCTTAGGCTGAGTAGGCTTTCACCTGTGGGCTCCTACCATTTTAGAGGCCTGCGTTAAAATTTAGAAGGAAAAAATATTATCAAACATTATTAAAGCTATTTTAGTGTTAATATTTATACAGTATATGTATATGTAACTCTGAGAAAATAATTCTGATTCATTATTGACTTCGTACACAAGAAACACTTTTTGGCATTGTACACTTCTTAATTGAAATTTGAATGAATATGTGCTAGAAAGTTTGAAGCTGACTATTTAGCTTGAATTTTTATGTGCACATTTCAGTGATACCTTGCATTAGATGGATGTATATTTTGCAAATTCAATAAGGAGAACTTTTAGCACTATGTTTACACGAACGGGCTATGGTAATCATAAGAAGGCTTATAAACAAAATACCCTTCGTACCCCAGTCATCACAATCATATTTTATACAACTTTTTTCCGTTCTGAATAAAAATTAATTTTCGTATATTGTTGCACAAATATCATCAGAATAAATTTCAAATAACATAATGCGTTATGGTTTTAGTTTATAAAATGAATACTATGTATCCATTTAGCCAAAGCGTCTCTGACTTACCAATTGCTAGTGTGCTAGTTTAATTTGTTTTGATAATTGTTAAGGTAATCTGGAACAATTTTCCAAATAGAAGGGTGATTTAGAGTGCAGTGGAGTTTTTATATATGTTTTAAAAATAATATGGCGTAGACTATGATTTCGAATTAGATTTCATTCATTTTGTTTCCATTTTTCATACTATTGAGTATTCTTAAAAAATTGTCTGTAAATATCTACAGAGTGAGAATTTTGGCATTGTATATCTGTTTCTGTGTTATTCCACTTTTAAATTTAAAGCACGATTATATTTTATACAACTTTTCTCCGTACTGAATAAAAATAAATTTTCATATATTGTTGCACAAATATCATCAAAATATGTTTCAAATAGCATAATTCATTATGGTTTTAGTTTATAAAATGATTACTATGTGTCCATTTTGCCAGGAGCGTCTCTGATTTGCCAATTGCTTATGTGCTGGTTTAATTTGTTTTCATAATTGTTAAGGTAATCTGGAACGGCTTTCCAAAAAGAAGTGTGATTTAAAGTGCAATGCAGATTTTATATGTCGAGTTTTCTATGCCAAGTTCCACACGAAGCCCCCCCTCCCCGGCCTAGATCCCTCGCGCAGATAGTTGGCCATAACACCGCATTTCAACATTTCTTTTCATTTTTAATGTTATTGAAAGATTATATGAGTATTCTTAGTTTAATGTAAAATGAAAGTTTTCAGTATTAAAATGTTTATGAAGACCTAAAATAGTGTAGACTCTGAATTTTGATATATTCTCGCACTTGGATTTCTTTGTTAAATCATTTTTAAATGTTAACAAGGATGATATTATTGAAAAATTAATTTTTTTCCTGCTGTGAAAATACTATGAGAATGAATTTAAAAGTATATTTTATTTATTTATTTGTTTTTACAATTCAAATCACGGAAATCCGTTTAAAATGTATGTGTCGAAGAGAGGACTTGTAACTTTGTATGATGGTTTGTTTGATTTGTTTTAATACATGGAAAGGAGGTATTTATTACTTCTTTGTTTATGTTTTTTTAAATAATTTTAAATGTAATCTGTAAAAAGTTGTCAAAAAATGTAATTTAAATGTGATCAGTTTTTCTGTCTTAAAGTAGTGCGACATTTAATTAAAGTCGATTCAATTTATGGGTATTTCATCATGTAGTAAAATAAAAAATACTATATCAGTAAAAATTATCTCTGATGAATGTTTGCAAGTAAATAAAATAATCCAGATTTTAGTATTTCGTCTCGTTTGTACTTCTAGGGTATTTTGAAATATTAGCTGGAGTAATGTTTTGCAGAACAGTTTTCCACATTTGACTGCATGCATTTTCTTTCCTATGAAATTATCATTAAATACATTTCGAAAAAGATTTTACTTGTTTTGCTGTTATTAACTTAATTAAAATTCAGTTGTTCTTTCAGAAGGGAGATTTGCTTTCTCCATATGTGTACTGAAGACTGATTCGAGATCTTGAGTTCAAAAACTTAATTTAAAAAATGAGTTCAAAAAATTTTTGAAAAATTTATTAAATGGAATTCCTTTTATTTTCATGAAAGTGTTATGTTAAAAAAGCACATTTTGAAAAATCTCAATTCTAAAATTTCTGAACCCCTTAATTATACTGACGGAGAGAAGGATTTTGTGTCCCCCCGTCCACCTCCGTAAGGATACGAGCCCCCCCAATAATTTTTACAAGTCGGCGCCCGTGCATCCATTTTATGGGAATAAAGTAGCATCTTTTCATTATATAAGATCTTATCATTAATTTCTTTTTTCTCGGGAGGGGGCAGTCGCCCCCTCCAATCGGCACTTGCTTTCAAGCTTAAATGAAAACTAAATATTAAAAAATTGACTTATAACAATGTATTGTATCTTCATTTACACACCAATCACCTAATGTTTGCCATAAACTTAAATGAGAACATGAAACCAAACAAACAACAATCATAAACAAATATCTAAACCAAACATTTCAAACGAAAAGCAACGCGAAGCAAACTAATATAATGTCCGTGTTTTATTTCCAAATTACGAGTAAATCTTGTTTTTACCATTCAGTTGAATTCTACTATAAGCACTATTTATGAAGAAAATAATTAAATATTATTTTGCAGCATTTAATCGATGTTTGTTTACGTTCTAAGCCTATTGGCGAACAGCTCGGAAAAGCTATAACTTATCGAAAAATTCTACTAGTAACTATCTAATTTGGACAGGAAGAAAATAAACATATTTATTTAACATCATAAACATACATATTCACTTATATGACACAAATACATACGAAACCTTTCAAAGCGAGCATCTGTAACTAACTTATTTTGGAACAACCGATGACCGCGGCGCAGATTATGCCGATGTCCTTTTCTGGTTCATTTCAGGCGCGGATCCAAGGCGAAAGCGGGGGGGAGGGGGGCGATCGCCTCCTCCTGGGCGAAGTCCAAAAATCTGTTAAAATATATTATGAAAGTATAATGAAAATTATGTAGCCTTTTTCTTAGGGGTATATTGCGGGTACTACTCCCTGTCCTTTTTAATCATCGCTCATACATAGATTTTATCAATAAAATAATTAATTACATTAATTGGTATAATTGATTATATTAATTAATTATAAAATGATTTTGCGCATTCTACCCCCCTGTTTCAGTACAAAATCGCCCCCTCCTTGAGTAATTTCTGGATCCGACCCTGGTTCATTTACGATATTATAGTTTTACTAGCTGCTGTTGTGACTTTTCCCATTTATTTCCCACCAAAATCTACAAGATATAATGGTTCTTCTGATAAAAGAATCATTTTTAATTTTTTGCCACAACGTAATGCGGAACAATACAATTAAATTGGCGGATTAACATTGTATTACCTACACCAGCTGATTCAAAGGTCTTCTTCTTCTCGACGTGAAAGGACCCCAATGCTGTCTTGGAGTTTTGGAAAAAAAAAAAAAATCTCTTTTTGAGGAACAGCTCATTCCGGAAATCAACTTCCAGCTGGATATTCGAATGATTCTTTCGGATTTCTTACTGTTGTTGATGAATCATTCGATTTTCAAATCAAAATTCGTAGTTTTCTTTTTGTTTCCTCGTATTTGATGATATTGACAGTTTGTGTTATTGCCATTGCGGGATCTTCTCGTGAGGTTGTTGTTGTTTTGAATTTCTTTAATATTGTGATTCCCTCTCTTTTATAATTTCAGCAAGTTTGTTAGTAACATATAAAACGTGAATAATGTTTACAGCTTAGGTTTGTTTACATCGTGTGCAATTTGTTTACAATTAACTGTTCATGTAACGTTGCTTTTATTTCTTTACATTCCTTGTAATACCGTTTCCGTTTGCTGGTATAAAGTTTTATTAGTTGAACATCATTATAAATTGCTTTCATTTTGAGTTCTATCAAATTTTAATGTTTGAACTCGTAAAATAAGTTTAAAAACTTGGATCAAAGTTATTAAATTGTGCAAATTTTTTCAATGTTCATCAATAGTATTCATATTCGAAATTAATGCGTTATTTTAAATAACTATTTTCAATAGGAGGTTAGGAAATTACTCAGCATTATAAATTGACGTTTTATAACTTAAATTATATTTTATTTCTCTTTGCACTATATTTATAAACGTGTTTCTTTCAACTTCTCTCTAATATCGAGCATAAAAGTTAGTATAAAATTATTTAGTGGTCGTCGTATGCAAGCCCGTCCAGGGGGTCAGCCCCCCCTCCCCAAAATTTAAAATTTTGTTAACAAAATAATAATCACGAACTCTTTTTTTTGAAAAATTCACCATTTTTCACTGTTTGGTCCCCCTCCGCAATTTTAGGACCCTCTCCGAAATTTTTTACTGTGTACGGGCCTGGTCGAATGAGTTTTAGAAAAATTACTACTATGAACAGAAAGTCGTTGAGCGAGCTTAGACAAAGCTGAATTACATTTTACTGCTGAGAAAATTTGATGGGATTTTAAAGTTTATTTACATTGCAATTGTAGATTTTTATACATGGATCTTTGCTAATTGGATTTCTGCATTTTGGTGTAATTCAGACTTTGCCTCTGTACCGTTTAAATCTGTACTTTCAGCTTAGTAAAAATGAATATAAAATAATAGCTCTGTAGGAAAAAAAAAAAAAAACTAGCATAAGTAGAAGAAAAGTGAATTCACTGTTTGTTTAGTTTCTTTGATTCTCATAAATTTGGAACTTTTCTGACTTCACCTATACTTATAAAAATAGTTTTTGCTTACTTATTTTGACTGTTTTTTTTTTTTTTTTTTTTTTGCCTATTCTATGGTTACATGTCTTTATGCATATATGCTGTGTGTACTGCTTTAAAAATCGCATTACAGTGAACTTCACCTTTACTCAGATTTTTGAGTAATTTACCCGAATTTTACAGACTGCGATGCAAAAAATACATGCATGATGGATTTCACATATGCAAAACCTCATATTTCTCAATTGATAGGCCTTTGTGACCCACTTTTATCAGACTTTAGCACAATCCCTGAAATAAACCCAAAACTAAAATACACTTATCCAAGCACCTTATTAAAACATTTGTACACATATTTCAAATGCAATAAAAAACAATATGAACATAAACAAAATATGAACTATATTGTGGCTATGCTTATACATAAACACTAGATTGAATAAACACTAGATTGTGGCTATGCTTATTTAAAAAAAAATTCTTCAAAAGATGCAAGTACTAAAATATATTTCTGCAGAAATATATATAGCAAAATTTCTCTTAAACACTAGAATAAACTGACTACCTCCTCTGCCTCGAGATTCTCGCAATTTTAATGTCTTCAAAACAAACAATATTTACACTAGTAAAATTAGAATAAAATTAAAATTTACCACAAATAATTCATAAATTCTTATCTATTGATTCATATTAAACCCAAAATTGTATGTGAATTCTGCAAATCGGTAGCAAGCCCATATATCGAATAAAATTATCTATCTTTCTTAAAACCTTAAAAATTTATTTTTCCTTCCAAACTCACAAAAAATAACACAATGTTCTAAAACCTTTATGTAAATACTGGACCATCGAACAACAACAACAAAAAAAAATTCTCAACTGTAAACTAATTTACAGTAAAGCAAGGAATAAGCATTTAAAAAATCAAAAGTACATACCCCAAATTTTCCATGTAATTCCTTATTTAATAGCCTTGACATACATTTTTATTTATGAACAACATGCCTTTATCACAAAATAAATCTATCAAAGAGTTTTCAAATAAGCAGAACTTCAGCCTAACACAGGCACGTTAAATATTCTTTACAAAAAACATTTTCTGCTTTTTACCAAAATTCACTCTATTGAGGATCAGCAAACAACATATAGTAAATTAAAGTGAATTCATTAGAGTTCTACACAACTTATCTGGGCCACTCCATGTCAATTCACCCAGCCATGTCACCCCGGAGCCCCCGGGAAGGGAGGGGGAGAGTAGACAATTACAAGGCGAGCCTGGGTACTGAACGCGTGGAGGTGTTGTGACGTCACAAGAGAGGATGGACTTTTCTCCGTTAAAAGCATTAGAATCATACGGAAAAGTAGAAGAAACTAAGATGTTTTGTGCCTTTTTTGGATACTAATGGTAAGTCAGCAATCTCTATTCTTAATACGACATACTTGATAATAGTTATTAAGCTATTGAGTACATAAAAATATAAAATTGCCGTATTTTGCGTTAGTTTTATTGATTTCTGTTCTTTTGTTCTAGCAATCACTATGCTTCCGTTTGCTGCGTCCCAGGCTGTAAGTAAAGCTAATTACAAAAGAGGAGAAAATGTAAATGTTTTCACTTTCCCCAAAAAACGAAGAAAAGCGGGCCGAATGGACTAAAAATATTCCAAGAAAAAATTGGTCCCCAGGAAAAAATACGTATGTTTGTATTGAGCATTTCCGAGATGAAGATCTTTTAAAAGACGATGCTATTTTAAAATCAGATGGGGCACTTTTAACTGTAAAAAGAAAGCATTATAAATTAGAACCGAATGCTATCCCGTGCATTTTTTCTAGCTTACCAGCCTATATATCCGATATTACCAAAAAACAAGAAATAACTGATCCTACTAAAAGAAGAGAAAACGTTTAGGAAAAAGATATTGAGGAAACCGAAAAAAATAATGCAAAGGAAAATATAAATTCTTTTGAAATTAAGAAATGTATCAAGAGTTTCATGGCAATTCTATGTTAAGAAAATTTCACCATTAATTATAAATTAAACGCAGATCCCCTTCCACTGCACATACCAAGTAGCTTAAGGTTCAATGCGGATCTCATGGTTGATTTATTTATTAAAAAAAAAAAAAAAGAGAGAGAGAGAAATCTATTTGCTGGATACTTAGAAAAACAAAAATATAGAAGGTATTTATTAAAAAAATATTTCCAACTAGAAAAACAAAAATATAGAAGGTATTTATTAAAAAAATATTTCCAACTAAACGGTTTACCGGAATTTGTTGAAAATTCTGAAATTAAGTATGAACACAGATTTGGAAATTAACTCAAAAAAGAAAATGTATTACTGCAATGCTAACAACAATAACAAAAAAGTATATGTATTACTGCAACATATTTTACATGAAAACCCCTGAGAGCATTTAGGCAGTTTTACATATTCAAGAGTTATACTCACTAATTTTTAAAAATATTTAATTATGTATATTTCAAATGTCTCAATGTGATATTTGAAAGTCTTATCTAGAAAAAACTAAAGCAAACACTTGTAGTGCTTTCATGAAAAATTTATAGTATTTGTAAGGTTTGGGTAATAAAAGCTTTTACTTTTTATTTTCTTGTTTTTTGTGCTTTAATTGCTTCTAATAAAATTTGACATTCGGAGTCTGTATAACATAATTATATATAGAATGTATTGTACAAGTTTTTAAAATATTAATTGTGGAAATTTCTGATTATATTCCTCGTGCTACTAGTGTTTATTGACATTATTGATCAGATTTCTTCCATAGAATTCAATACAAACTCTTTGAAATCCCATCCTCTCTTGTGACGTCACGAAATGGCTTGAGATGACTATTTATGAATCTGGATATTTTTAACATCAATTCTTTCAAAAAGCTTATTAAAACGAAGCAAAACTAAATAATGTATTTCAGTTTTTAAGTAAAATTAATAAAAATTATTATTTTTACTTAAAAATATATTTACTTTTACTTACTTAAAAATATGACTTTATGCTTATACAACGTATAAATTTAATCCATATACATATTATTTTAGATAAATGATAACATTGAGTAACCATTATATTATTTAGAATGTATTTGCTAGCCCGAAATGCAAAACATACTGCATACTATGCTGAAACTGCTTTAAATTCAGTACCAATTTATTTCATTAATTTCTGACAAAAAATATTGTTGATTCACTATTATTTAAGAACAAAGCAGGGTTCATACACCTCCTGGAAATCCTTAAAAACTCCTGGATTTCGATTTAAAACATTAAGGGCCCTGGAAAACTCCTGGATTTTACCAATTTTTCTGTAGACTCCTGAAATTTTAGTATTGACTCCTGGAAATATTGTTTTAGTTTTCTTTCTAGAATTTAAAGTGCAAAAAAAATTTTCGTGTGATCTGCCGAAAATTATTTTTCGACTCGTGTTTAAAGGGTAATAATCCACTGCCATGCTTATTGACGTTCCTGCCACGGACTTGGAGACAAGGATTGTAATTACTTCAGTGCGCTGAAAGCTTACCACAAAAAGTTCCAATGATGGCACGATTCGCTGTAGACATTTGTCCCTGCTCTCCTCATATCCAATAATTTTGTTCCTGAACTAAGACTGTTGGCGTTCTCAAACTCGTTTATCGCTAACTGCTAGCTCTTAGTACGTCACTGTGAAAGTATCTCGTTATTGGTGTATGAGCTGTATGCTCTTATCTCTTCTTTGATACACGAGGGTGGCAGTGTGTTGGAAATAATCTGTACACGTGTGAGAGTAGTAAAATTTTAAACCATCCTGAGATTTTCATCCTTTTCAATTTGCCTAAAGATGCCAGGTGGAAAATGTATTTTCAATGATGCTTGGTTAGAAAAGGTATTTATTTACACTCCTGGAAAAATGATATTTTCTCCTGGAAAACTCCTTAAAAACTCCTGGAATTCATACTGCAAAAAAGTGTGGGAACCCTGACAAAGTGTTGTAAAACAAAAATGCTATTTCAATGCGTCATAAAAAATTAAGCTACTCGTATTTATTGGCATTATTAATTCCATTTCTTCCATTGAACTCAATGCAAACTGTTCCAAATCCCATCCTTTCTTGTGACGTCACGAAAACCAGTACCCAGACCCCCTCTTGCTTTCTCCTCTCTCTTCAGTCGCGGCGACCCCGGTCACCCACCCTCTTAGATTTTCTTGAAATTTGGCTGATTTGTACAGACTATAAAGAAACTAACTCCTGTAATTTTTTTTTTTTTTTTTTTTTTTTTTTTTGTGCTAAGTCAAATAGTTAAAAAAAAAAAAAAAGGTTGAAAGTTTTCAAAAATCTCACATTGCAGCCATCATTGTTGCTCTGATTTTCATATGTGCTATATTCCAAAAAATAATCATAATTCAGTGCATAATCATTTTATCGCTATAGAAATTTCAAGGTATAAAGTTTATACTGTGCAGATTAACATAAAAAGTAAGTTATGGGATATAATATTTTTAAGAATAAAAAATAATTATTTTTTATACTTAATTTAGATTTTAAAAATAAATTTAAGCATTTACTATTTTAACATTTTTAAAATGGGGCATAGCAGTAACCAATCATATATTTTAAAAAAATTGTAGCCAAAAGTGTAATCTCATAGGATTTAAAATCAAAACAGTGGTATTTTAACTGCTTAATCAAGTATTTTAATATTTATTGCATTTTCATGGTTGGGTAATTTTCACACAGAACCAAGCAATGGTCAAAATGTCATTTCTCAGATATTGATTATTTTTCGTTTAGATGTAGTACTAGCACATTAGATGAAAAATACAAATTTTCAGATTAAAAAAAAGTTATTTTAAAGTTATGAATTTTTGAAAAAATTGGAAATTTTCCATGCCATACTAATTTTAAAATGGTTGTTACTCAAAACCTATTTGACATACAGAGTTGAACTTTATGTCGTTTTGTTCAGTTGTTTGTGGCATTTAATAAAATACACAGCCATATTATTTTTAAAAAAAATCTATTAAATTTTTTTGACCTATCAATTATGGATGGAGTAAGAAAAAAATTCATAATACAGTCAAAAACAAACATTTTTATTTATTTCTTTCTTTTTTAAATAACATTTCCTGTAAGATATGTAGATTTCTATAGAAAAATCATTTATGTATATTTTTTTGTAAAACAATGGTGGGGGGGGGGGATAAAAATTAGGTGTTTCTATTTTTATAATTTTAAGGATGAATCAAAGACATGTTTCCCCCCCCCCCCCACAAAAAATATCATTAAAAAGTGAAGCAGTATAGATTACCACACACAAGTCATTTTTTAAAAATAAACCTACGTAAAAGTATGTTCTAAAAGCATATGAAATGAAGTTAACGATATTTTTGGTGCCATTGCTAAATAAAATATTTTTGGTTTTTGTTTGAAAAAATAGCATGTAAATTAATAGTACCTGTTTTATTTTAGCAAATAATTCAACTTTATTTGCTTGAATCTAACAAAACCACAAAAATTCAAGATGAAGAGTTTAATACATAAGAAAAAATAATTCAAGCTAACTATATAGAAAATATGTCATTAGAAAATGCAGGACATCCCCCCCCCCTCTCCAACATACAAATCTTTCAAAATTTGGAAATTCAAAATATCATGTTTTGACTGAAATGGATACTTCTACTCTTTTATAATTACTTATTATATTAACTCAATTAATATTCCAATTTAAAATAATGTAACATTAAATTATGCAACGGAATCTTTAATTGCAGTGTGGCTTGCTGAGGTTTTGTATATATTGTTGTTGCACATATTCAGCTCAGTGGCGGCTTTTCAGGTGAAGTAGGTGAAGTGCCTCTTCACCAAGTATTGTAAGTAACAAAAAATTGTGTAACGTAAGCAAGCCATAATCCTTTTTTAAATTTTGTCTGTAAGAATACACTGTGCTAAATCATGCTCTTTCTATCAGTGAGGCCAAACTCTCTTCCCTCTCCTCCCTACCCCTTGCCGCACGGCCAAAGAAAGTTTCAAAGACTTGTGTCACGATTGGTCCATTGTTAGAATCACTTGGTACGCGGGTTCTGACGGGTTGAGTTGTGAAGTGCTAATGAAAAATTATCTCTTCTACTGCACTTATCGGTGGGGTTGCCATGGTAACCTCAGACGCTCCATTCAGTTTTACAGCTTTACTTTCTATCAGGTGAAGAGATCCCTCAGAAAACGGTCTGTCTCTTCAAGTGAGAGAAAACCCAGCGTAGTGCGTCTCCAAGAACAAATTGCTGTAGGAAAATGAAACCATGTGATTTGTTTGAGATTTTGACGCATGAGATTTTTACTGCTGTCTTTTGAAAATTTTAGAGTTTCTTCTTGTGTTAATTTTAATGATAATAATAGTTAGTTTCTTTTCTGTTTATTCACCTTCCTTATGTTTCCTGTAAATGATATAGTCTGTAATGTATTACAAACACCGTTTAATCGGTGGAATGATGACGATAAAAGAGATGTTCTTTCTCGTGGTCGACCCAGAGCCTGATTAGTGAAATGGCTCGAGAAGCTTCCCGTCATAATTTGAAGGGGGCCCAAAAATGACCGAAAAACGGATAAAAATTCAAAATTTTGTTTTTAAATTATCTTCTAAGTTATTTTAAAGATTTTTAATGAAGAGAAGTGGAAAGCTATTTCTAAGGTATTTTAGAAGTCTTGATACTCCATGTAGCAACATTTCTAAATTAGTTCAGTTTGCGATGTCTATACTTGGGACATTTGTTCCAGTTGAGACAAAATTTTCTATTATCAGGAACATTTGGTCGGTAGAAAGGGGTAAACTTTCAATATGTAATGTTAAAAATCGTCTAAAGGTCAAAACTAATTCTGAACTTCCATGTTGTGATTTTTATGATGTCATCAAAACGAACAAAGAATTCCCGAAAAAAGCCCCATGTCTCATGAAAAATATATGACTAAATAAATAAAGTTTAATGTTTCAGTAGTAAGGAAATGTTTTTATTTTACTTTTTACAGTAATTTTAAAAATATTATAAAATCTCATTACAATTAAGTAAACTATTGCGAAGATAATGAATAACATATTTTTATCTAAGGTAAATTTCAAATTAATGAAAAATATATTTTTTTCAAATAAAATCATTAGAACTAATTAAATCAATTAAATATCCTTTTAACAAAGAAAATCATTAAAAACTTTACTTAATCCAAACAAAAAGGGGAAGGGGGGCCCGAAATGAGACTGGGCTTCCCCTCACTTCAAAGGTTAATCAGGCCCTGGGTCGACCAATGGAGGCATTAGGAATTAATGCATCGCTGAAAGATTAAAAATTGCTTTCCGCAGAAAGGCCTATGCCACCACCTAATTACCATGCTTAATGGCCATGGGTGCCGGCAGCATAGGGCAAGGGGGCGATGCCCCCCTGGATTTTTGTATGCAGTGTTTTACCTTGCTTTTTTGCTCTTTTCAACATGGTAACTATACGTTAAAGTAGTCTTTGCCACCCTTGAGTAGTCTTTGCCCCCCCTGGGAAATATTCTGCCGGCGCCCATATTAATGGCTGCATCAGGTGTTTTTCATAATGTTTTGGTATAAGCTCTTCACCTATTTTTTTGATCACGAGCCGCCACTGATTCAGCTTCCTTTTCTTGGAAATAGTAGACTAGTCCTGAACCTTTCTTAATTGGATTACTGACTTTAGATATTACATTACATAGAGGTACATAGCAGTTGTCTTCTTATCCTGGAGGCCAATGAAATGGTTGTGCAGGGCCAAATGGATGCATGAATTTCACTTTTACATCACCTTTCTCTTCATGTTTTGAAATAATGATTTAAAACACTAATGATTGTCATATACACATGCTATGCATGAATTTGTGCATAATTGTGACATCTTATAGCAGACAGATGCTTTTAGAAAAATGAAATATTAAAGAAAAGTCTTTTTCAGCACTAACTCTCTTTGCACCTATGGAATCAACCAGGGGCGTATTTAGGGGCGAAGGGACCAGCACCCCCTCCAAAAATATAAAGCAATTATTAAAAAAATAGGTATTTTAAAACATTTATATTAACTCTTGTAATAATAAGGTTTAAAATACTGGATCTCCCTCCGCCCCCCCTCGAAATGGAAACCTATATACGCTAGTGGATTGTAATTGTGATTATGGCAACGCTACGCTAGGGCAATCTGCCATGGAAAGGGGGTGCCTTGGTAGGAGGACCTTCTAAGGGGTTCTAATGCGTATTCACATTACATCTGGAGAAAACCCTACAAAAAATTAAAGGCCATTGGATCGGCAGCCGTGCAATGGGACCCGAACTCGGGACCTTTACACTTCATCCGTCTACTATTTTCAGTGACATAACCACTGTGCCATGGTGGGACATTATAAGCTAGTGAAATCAACTGACATAGGAACAAAGTGGTGAAAGCTGGAGTTCCAGGAATGGTCTTAGCCAATGAGAAGCAGTTTTCTAACTGTTGACTTGTCTCTGACAAAGTTTTTGTTAGCAGCCAGAAATTAATATTATGAATCTTAGATGTGTAGAAATTCATAACTTTTTTAACACTATCAATTGTATTTCCATAATAATTTTGAAGTCTCTCTCTTGCTATTAGGCATTCTACAGCCCCTCCAATGCCATCACAGGTAGACTTTCCATGGCTTGTCGCGAAAAAGGTCCATGTTGCTGTTAAAGTCCTGGCTGTGGTGACAAATATTGATGATGTTTTTGCACAACCATTGCTAAAATAATACATACCTTTGAAAACTGATCTTTAACAGAGTACTACTAGAAAAAAAAATCACATGTGTGCATAAGAAAATCTTGGAAACTTTGCGATTTAATTTATATGAAAAATATAGTGGTATTTGACTATTTAAAAAAGAAAAAAAGATTAAACAACTGCAGGATGCACAGATGCAGGAATAATGTTCTGGTCCAGAATTCTATATATAATCACTATTTTTTAACAATTTTTATTGTTACAATGTTGTTTCTGCTTTCTAAGCAGAATAAGATTTGATTATTATATAAAAATAGAGGTAAGAATTCTGAACCTTATCGTGATTACTCAGTGCTACTATGTTAATCTTTCAACTAAAATCAGAATTAGTGATTAAGAATAATAAAGTAGGCTAAAATACCATTGTTTTTATTTCATATTCTTTTAATATACACTTTTAGGTTTATTTAATAAAAAAGTTTCACTTGGTAACTACACTGCCTCACCTTTTAATCATATTTTGAAATAAAGACGTTTTTAACTCAAAATTCTGAAAAAACATCTCAGAAAGTATTTGACCTAGGACAAAAAAAATTTGGAATGGTTTCATAACTTAGTCATAGCAATATATAAAAAAAGTTTCATAAAAATCTGAAGTGGTGGGTGACATTTCACCTTTTTTCTGGGTGATTTGATATGGAATGACTCAGCTACATTTAATATAAAAGTAATTAGAAATTTCACTTCCAAAAAAAAAAAAAAAAACAACATACAAAAACCTCAAACCAGCATTCCTATATAATTACAGATGGTTATGCTGAAGCATGATGGTTATCATCATGCACTTGGATTGGATCGAGTGTCATGTGCCCATAGATTGGCTGACAGTTAAATTCTTTGACACCGATCACAGAATTTCTCCGTGACAGTAGCAACCACAACATAACTCTGCAAAAGGGCTGCTAAATAATTCAACGCAACAACAATTGACATTAATTACTCAATGATTAATTACTCATTGATTAATAATCATTGATTAATTACTCAATGAGATAACAATAAAATAGTTGCTCTCTCTTAAGTAATGTGGAGCCTTCCTCAAAAATCTACTTCTGATAAACCTTTGCTAAACTAAAAAAAAAAAAAAAAAAAAAAAAACCATTGGGGACGGGCGTTAGGGAGGGGGTGGATTTGAATTTACTACTACTCTTTTATGTTAAAAATATAATAGTTGATCCATCCATCACTATGGAGTGCCTCCTCAAAAATTTTGGCTGACCAACTAGGTAAGCAAGGTACACACCTAGTTAAAATGTAAAACTGTCTGCAAATTCAAATAATTTTTTATAAATTTTCTGCAATAAAACAATGTGTGCCTTCCCAGTCCTATATTGCCGCCAATAGCAAACAGTATTAATTTAAAGTAATATGAGCTTAAAGTATATAGACATGAGCTGTTATATCCATCATAATTTAAGAACATTTACTTTCCAGTTGTTGGTAACTTCAAAAAACTTCATTTTTAAAATATCTACCAACAATGTGCATACGGAAATATCTATCCTAATATTTACTATCCAACTGTTATAGCACGTATCAATGTTATATATATATATCTTTAAAAATACCTGTAAATATGTAATATATTCTAAATTTTTAAGATGAGTCTAATAAAGTTTTTTGCACATGTTTTAACCCCTTCGCAACGGGGAAGCGCAAACGCCCACTTATCTTTGAGACCGGCAGTCTCTTTCACTTCTGTCCAAGGGTGGAGAATTTTTTGCTATTAACCCTAAATCCATGAAATATCAACGTGTTGTTTAATAATGTTCCGTAGAGTGAGTATTTAAACGGTTCTGTAATTATATTTAAATGTTTATTGCTGGCACGTATACGTGACAGTCGGCGTGAAAGGGTTAATGTTTACATAATTATGCACCTGTGCCACCATGGCCACAACATTAAGTTTGGCGATGAGGTTTAAAATCATCTTTTAACAAAAGTAAAGGACACTTAATTTATCAAAGTTCATTATTTGACTTTCAGAGTAATTCTGTTTTTTCTTATATTTATACATAATGGATCTGGAATAATTTAAAGCACTAATAGATGCTATAATCAAAATCAACAACTGTCAATTAAGTGGTTATTATCGAAAGAAAAACCAGATATGACTCTTTCTAAAGAGAACAGCGATATTGAATCAACCAAAGTTCCAGTGATTAATGTTTCTCATATTTCACCTTTTGAAAATTTCAATTTTAGAAAGGAAAATTTTAAATAATATTGCCAACGATTTGAAAATTATTTATTGATGAACAGAGGCGGATCTACGGGAGAGGCTGTAGGAGCTATAACCGCCCCCCCCCCCATTGAAACTGAATTTACACTATATAGAACAGAGTTTTGACACTTAGTTAAAAACTGCGTGTCTAAAAATTGGTTGTTTTGAAATTTTGATTTACTACTTTGATTTTTAGACTTGACCTCAAGCAATGGTTCTTAACCCTTTCGCTCCCAGGCTACAGGTATTTTCAAAACCTCAGAGTACCAAGAAATCACCCGAAATTTCGTTCCCCCCTTGAAACATTTCGGTTTCTTTTAAGGATGATCAGTAACCAAGTTGTTCTCGCCTTTTCCATATATGCATGTGAATAGCGAAGAATAGCTCATTGCTAGAACGGGTTATGGCAAGTTGGTTAATGGCAAGCGCAAAGAACAGTGTTTGAGTGATGGTGTACATTCACCCCCTGCGAAGTCGTAAAAAGGGGAGCTAACAATCTATGTATATATAAATACTCTAAGGAAAACCTTTGTGTCCCTTTTGCAGCATGAATGGATGAATGCAAAATTTGGCACAGTTAATGTTCGTATAGAAGGTGGTTGTGCGAATGTTAAAATTTTTGTGTAATATGATAGTGCACCATAAAAAAATTAGAGAAGTGATTTGGTCCACAGTATTTTGAGCTAAGTTGGGTGATGGTTCCATTGTTGTGTCAATTTTGAAATAACAACTCTGAGTTTCAGCAGTACTATAGGGTTATAGTATTACAACAAAATTTGCAAGAAGTGAAATTATTCCCCAGTTTGGTGAAACGGTGACTAAAATGTGCTTTAGCCCTGCGCTTGGAGATTTTTTTAGACGGTCGATAAGTGCACTAAGTGTTGTAAATGTCATGTTTTAAAGCTGTGGAAAAATGAAACAAACAGGGCAGGTTGCAATCCAAAAGACGCTCCACTGAAATGTGCCAATTCGACAATTTCTTAACAATCTCCTGCCATGCAGTATGATAACGGAAATTTTCTCTGAAAATATTATTGAAGAAATACCTCAGCAATTAATAGGTAAGGAAAATAATATTATTAATGAAGTGTATGGAAATATTTCTGAAAGCATACTCTCAGATAACATATTGCAGTTATAATAGAACCATTTGTTGTTGTTTCTATTGCACCCTGACAACCGCAACGGCGGTGCCAGTTTTTTCCGAAGGGAGGCGATAAGCAGAGGGGTGCGCCTTCCATTTTGAGGGCCTTAGTGGGAGGAAGTTCGATTTAGCCCATGGTCCCCTAAGAGAAAGTTGATCCTCCCAAGCACTGGCCAAGCCGGATGCTGCTTTACTTGGCGTGTTCTAATGGGAATGGAGTTTAGCGTCCAGACCACTGCAGGGCTAATAGAACCTAAAAATGATGATTGAGCTTTTATTAATGCTGACTTAATCGTATATCTGATGAATAGAGAACATATCACCATTGCTACGATAAAATAATTTGCTATGATGACAATGAACTATCCAGTAGAGTTTTGGAATTCTTTGAGTGATTTGGATTGATTGGATTTAGTTGAGCGCTTTCGGCTACTTCGCCCGCAGCCATCCTCAGAACTGGTGAAGATGTCCAGCATGCCGCTCCAGTCTACATCGATTTACACATGCGTCATGTCGTTGACGGCGCCCTCTTGCATTTAGATGTCTATTGCCTCGCGTTTTTGACTGTAGCTATGGTATTATAATTGGCTATTTTTTTCAACGTTATTAAAATCTTTGTCCAAATTTTCTTTTAAGGCTAAACGAGATAAGGAAGTACTGTGTCTATTATATTTAATTTCATTAATGTGTTCTTTGATTCTGTCATTTATTTTTCATTTTGTTTCACCTATGTGATGGCCAGATAAGTTAGAATCCTTATAAACAAAATTAATTTTATAAATTCCAGTGGTTTCCAAAAGATTGATCTTTTCTTTATCCGATCGGATTCTTTCAAAAATGTTACTATTTGGTTTTATGGGAATTTTGACATTCTTTTTGCGGGCAAGGTTAACAAGTTTTTCAGCAATTCTGCGACAGTATGGTATGGGATATGTGAAAGTTAATTTTGCTTTTTGATTATGTTTATTTTTGTTGATTATGTTTATTTTTTCCTTTCTTTCTTTAACTAATTTGTCAACATTGTTAGGGTAGTTAGTGATTTGACATTGATTTCTTATGAATTGTAATTCTTCTTTGAGGCATTTATTGTTGGAGCAACTATCAAGAGCTCTATTAATATATGAACGAATTATACAGATTTTATAATTATAGGGTGTTTTAGATGAGAATTTAACTATTTCATTGTTATTGGTAGATCTTTGCCAGTTCTGAGGATGGCTGCAGGCGAAGCAGCCAAAAGCGCTCAACTATAAACGCTTGGTGTGTTGTGTTTTTAATGTTTTTAACGGATTTTAAAAGTCTTTTAACGATTTTTAACTAATATTGAGTATACTTCTGTATGGGAATCTTAACTTAAATATAGTTGTATTTCTGATTATGTGGCAGATTTATGACATGATATTGCCGAATGGGAATTTACTGTTACTTATGAATGCAGTAAAAGCATATCGTCAACTGATATTTTTTGTAGGGCACAATTTATACGCAGCATTAGAGACAGTTGGATAAAAGAACAGATATTGCAGTCCGAATTAACTGATTTTAACGACATTGTTAAAGCTATTGCGCTTGAAGCTTCAGAAATCAAAAGTGGGGAATTATCTAAATCAACTTTATTACATACCAGTCTAACTAGCTGGGTTTTAAAAAACCCAACCCAGGTGGGTTTTATTGGGTATTTTTGGGTTTTATTGAGTTTTTTGGGTTTTATTAAGATTTTTTAATATAACACTTTTTTGATTTAAGTTTTATAGTTTTATTTCAAAACAGAATAATTTCAGTCTAAAAGAAAACTTTCATTGCAAAATGATAATTAATTAATTAATTAATTAATTAAAATATAAAAACAATTTCAATTTTAATGCAGTACTATCTTTTTCTGCTGACATTTTTATAAAAGGCTCCTAATTTGTTTTATGACCATAGATAAAAGTATATTATTGTTCACTTAGAAAAATATGTTGTTTTTGATTGGCTGTTTTCTATTACTTTTTAAATTTATGAACTTTAAGTTTTTTTTTTAAATCTTTGTTTTTTAAGTCATAGTTATATTTTCTAGTTAGAATATAAGTCAGTAACTCTTTGCGGGCCAACATACTCCAGAACTACTATTTATTTAATAATTTTCTTTATAGTTATTCACTTTTGCTTTAAATATATATTTCTTTTTACTTTAAAAAATCTAGAATTAATATGTCTGATATTAAATCCCACATAAACAATGTGTAATGAATTAGTTTTATATTTCTCAGTACTAAAGTAATGCAGCAACGAATACAATACAGGATGTTTCCCTGAACCTGAATTCATTCTTGAGATGCATGCTTGTAAGCTGTAAGAGAGAGACATATCCCATTCTTATCTTATCTGGGAAAGGATTTCTTTTTGGTCAGTATACTGATAATTACATATTTTATTCGTATTCAAAAACTTATTTATTAAAGAGATAAATTAATAAGTTAACCCTGCATTCTACACCTGTTCATTTCAAAACAAATATTGCAGTAGAATTAGCTCAAGGTATTATTATTTTTAAAAAGGTTATTATTCTTTATGTTGAAGTTGGAAAAATGATTATAATAAAATTAAACTGGCATTTATATATTTATCTAATATAATGTACTAAGTTATGTTGGTAATATTATATGTATTTAATGTCAAATAACAAATGATTTAAATGAAAGAAAGGAAAACTTTTGATAATTTTTAATAAAACCCCCAAAAACACATTTCTGTGAGGGTTTTATTGGGTTTTTTAAGTGGGTTATTTAAAAAAAAAACCTGGTTTTTTGGGGGGTTTGTGGGTGTGTCCGAAACCCTGATAACCAGTCTTCACAACATTAATAAAGTTTCTAAAAGTAATCGGCTACTGAAAAACACAAAAACTTCTTTTAAGCATCAAAACTTAAAGCAAAAATATGTACCATCAAATGAGTGCATTAAATCCAAGCACAATCATATCGATTTCAAAAAACTTGGTATAGAACAGCTTTAGTATCACCCACCGCCATTCTTGGCACCTTTTGCTTTTTGCCAAACCTGCGCCAAGTGCTGTGTTTTGTAAACGGTTTACCTTCCAGACTCTTGGAAGGTAAACCAAGAGTCTGGAAGGAATTAGACTCTTGACACAACTCCCGATTTTCAGAATGGCAGTCATCTTGTTTCCAGACACAAAAAACTTTGACAAAACACATATTACACTTTCATCTACAGTTACACTGATATTATAATTCAAGAGCACATAAAAGTAAATACATGTCATTTGTTATACCTTCATAATTTTCTTATTTTTCGTTAATTTTAAAATTATCTCTTTTTTCCCCCTACAAAAGCATTTTTATAACAATAATACAAACAAAAAATGTCAGCAATCCCTAGTCAACGCAAAACTCCCTGAAGCTTAAAATTAAAATTCTCTCAATTGATACCCCTTATTATCTAAAACAGGTCATTGCACAAATATATCCTATTGTAAAAGGTGTATTCAGAAAACTTAAATTCACAATGAACTATGGGTTTCCATCAATAAAAGACTTCCATCTTGTTTCTAAACACAATATCGTTGATAATAAAAGCATATTTAAACAAAATTCCTCGTAAACTCATACAGGAAATATCCATTGGCGGATCCAGAAGGTGGCACAGGGGCACGTGCCCCCCACCCCAGACAAACTAAATTTACACTATAGAAGATTGGCTTGTTGTAAATTCTTGTGATTTCATAAGAAAATGCGACGAAAAATGTTTTGTGCCCAGAACTTTTTTCTAGATACGCCACTGGAAAAATCTATTTGCAACTCTTCACTTTCCCAAACTTTTCCACTAACTTCAAAACTCAAACGTAAAATGCCTAGCCTAAAAAACTTCTTGATGCAAGTCCCAACTACAAAATGACAGCCATTTTGTTTCTACACAAAATCGTCGACAATAACAACATATTTAAACATAATTTCACATGAACTCATACATAAAATATTTATTTGTAACTCTTGGCTTTCCCAAACAGTTTTCACTAATTTGAAATATCAAAACTGCTGTTTATGTTCCTTTAAAATCCACTTACTTTCCCATCACAACACTAACTCTAGTTTTCAATAAGCCATAGCAAAGCACATGTTTTACATGGCTGACCCGCACTCGAGATGCTATTTCCATTAATTTTCAAAGAAAAAATAATTTTATTCCCGAAATGCACCAGACAGCGGCACTGTACTCGATGTTCATAAAACATAATAAAAACATATAAAACATTATTTAAAACGGCAGATTAATTAGTTACAATTTTTTATTTGGGAATACCTTATTCCCCCGTACATGATATATATTTCGGTTACACACATAACCATCTTCAGTCGTTTCTGGACCAGAAACGGTTCCAGAAATGATTGAAGATGGTTATGTGTGTAACCGAAATATATATCATGTACGGGGGAATAAGGTATTCCCAAATAAAAAATTGTAACTAAGTTCATAAAACAGTTCGCATTGCCACATTTGACAATTTATCATCAGGCTTGGCGACATATTTTGGTGAGAAATTTGGGTAGGTGATACTAAAGGCTATCCCTTGGTATAAATAATTTGTGCCTACACTGTGGTAATAACAACCATTTATTAAAGGATCGTCAAATAAATCCAAGTAATTTAACGTGTAAATCCTGTAAATTAACTGGTCATGTACAGAATGTTTGTATCAAAACATTACTTAATGCTAATGTAAACACTATTGTTGATATTTACGATAACTGCATTTCTGAATCTATAACGCATCCTAAGAAATATTTTACTTCAGTAAAAATTGAAAATCGCTATCAAAATTGGAAGTTGACACAGTAGCTAGAGGGTCATTCCATGTCACTTCATAGACTTTTTTATCCCTGATTTCTTATGTTCTTTCCAACATGATAATCATATGTTGGAGTAATTTTTGGTCCCCCCCCCCTAAAAGAAGTATTCTGCTGAAGCCCATGTTTGTATATTTATGTTTGCATTTATTATTTACATTTGTATGAGGCAAATTTATAATATTAAAAAATAAGAATGTACACATGTATGTACTTAAACTGCATAATGATTTCAGGATTACATTTAATACAAATTAGGTTTCCAGCTAACAATAAAACCTTTTCAGAATCATGTAATGATTCGAGAATATTCTTATCTTTCCATAAAATAAACTATTAAATTCATGTTTTGTGAGTAAAATAGAAACATGGGTAAAATTTTACATTTTCTTTCATCGAATATAAAATTCTGCATTATTAGAATTGTCTGTATTCACATACAAACGTATATGTGCTACGGTGTGATACAGTAACTTTTGACTTTCCTAACATGTACCATGTTAGGAAAGTATCGTAATCATGAAAAAATTCAACTGAGATTTTGGTGTATTTACACATTTTGAGGTCAACATGATAGCTCCTAAATGGTGCTTTCGATTGAGCCAAAATTTGGTATATATGTTACAAACCACTGTTACGATCAGTATTGACTTTGGTGTAATATAGGACTTATAGTTTTTTTACATGGCTAGAAAAACATTTCTTTTACATTATGGCCAATGGGCGGAAAATTTTGAAAGTGTACTATTATCTAAACCATAGGTTCCCTACGTGGGCAATAACACCCCCTTGTGGGTGTTTGAGGCTTTCAGGGGGGGCGGTAAAAGACCCAGAGATAATTAGGGGGCATTGATATGGCACGGAGGGGCGTGGGAAGATTAACAAATATAGTCTAAAAAAGACTAAAAAATTAAGCTGATAATATTTTAATAAAAATAAATGTTAATAAAAATACTTTTTAATATAATTAAGTATGAGTTTTGATTGTTTTCGGAAACTGTCAATTTATTTATTTAGAAAACAATAGTTTATTATCTATTACTTCGTATCATCAAACCCCTGCCTGTCCTTTAACAGGTAAGCTAAAACTTTTATTCCTTTTTTTTAAATGAAGAAGAAATCCAGTAGCGTTTCAATTCCAACAATATTCTATCTATTAGTAATTTTTAAAAAAATTTAATTCTTGTTTTCACCATGCATTATGTACGCTCTTGTTTCTCTGGAGTGGGAGGGGGGCGGTATTGAAATATTCACTAGAAAAGGGGGCACCAGTTCAAAAAAGGTTGGGAACCTATGATCTAAACAGTTCATTCGATCTAGCACAAATTGGTCATGTTTATAAAAGATCACAATCAGTGGCGGCCCGTGGTCAAAAATGTTAGTGCAGCCGGAAACATATGACCCCCTCCCCCCCCCTAGGAATGGAAAATCTTTGTTACTGAATTCGAAAGCTGGCAGATTAAGCTCTCATCCAGGAAAAAAAAAGAAATTACATAAAAAATGTAGCCTCACCATGGTGTAGTGGTTATGCCACTAGAAATGGTAGACGGGCGAAGTGTGAAGGTCCCGGGTTCGGGTCCCATCGCGCGTCCATCGATCTAACCGTTCGGAGTTTTCCGTGGTTTTCTCCGAAACTTAGCGTAAATATGGGTTAGGACCCCTTAGAAAGACCCCCACGGAGGGCACCCCACCCATAGGCCTAGAGCCTATGTGTAGCTAATCGGCCTTAATCCCACAATACAACACAACACATAAAAAATGTAAGAGATCCTATTTTACTTCTACAAAATGGACATAAATTTCAACCAACCGCTCCTATCCTCCAAATTGCATTAATCCGTGTCTGATCCGAAGTTTCCTGAGAATTTTCTTTTGTAATGATAACTTGAGAAGAAAAGAAAGAAGAAGAAAAAAAAAAGAAAACTTACTTATTTTTTATAAGTCAAATCAATCCTCTTTTCTTTTAAACTTGCGAATCAGTCAGTGATGTCCTCATAAAAGGGCGTTGTTTTAATTCAGATATCATTAATTTTAAAAGCTCTTTAAAATCCCCCATGTTTAAAGAATTTTCTCGCTCGCCATGTCCTCTTAATGCCAGTTCTTGCTTACTTAAAAACAATACTGCTTTGATGGGTAATTGCATGAACCGTCTATTCAGGCTTACCTTCTTGATAAATTCAGCAATATAAAGTCGAGAGTTTTCCTTTAATGCGTCAGCAATTTAGCTCCCACTTCTTATCAACTCCTTAAATTTTAAAGAATTTTTTAAATGCTCGATTGAGCTTTCATGTGTTTTACGTGCTCGTGTGATGGTGGTTAATCCATCCTATCCAGTACCATTCCAAACGGTCTTTTTTATCTCAACGATTAAACACGGCCAACAAAACATTTTTTTGTAAATAAAAACTGCCCCATAGCCACGAGAATAGTGCATATCATGAGAAATGGAAGCTACGACCATGCTGAGACGAACCTGCTTTTTTTTTTATGAATGGACAATTTTGGTGTCGGTCTATTTTCTTTTAGTGGTTGTTGTTTATTATCTTCTTTCCATGTGTTAAACGGAGTTTCAAGCAAGACGCAAACTGGATAATAACGGGGCTCCTTGTTTTAAAAGGGTTAAATGATAGATTCCAATAGCACATGGACACAGTAACAAATAAGACTAAAAACTTTCAACCTTCCCGATCAACAAAAAACAACTATTGTTTCTGTTAGAATGGGCTAGAACAGCGGTTCTCAACCTTTTAACGTCGTGCCCCCCCCCCCCCAACAAAGGCTAACTTACAGTGGCGCTCCCCCCCCCCCTCACATTTTTCAGCATACATTGAGATTTTTAATCTTTAATAATGAACATTTTAAGCGAAAATGGATATTCTTTGAGTAAAAATGCGAATAAATAAGATGATTTTAAAAAAAAATGCATCCTGCTCTATAGTTAGCCCTATTGCTCTATAGTTTTTCTCGTTCCCCCCCCCCCCCCCTGCAAAAGTTCTGCGGGTGGCACGTCCCCCTCAGGTTGAGAAACGCTGGGCTAGAACATATATTCTGTGTCTTTATTCTCTCCCTCACTGATCGTCCGAGCCAATCAGTTCGTCGAATTCACGAGTGCTGCAAAAGACAGAAACCCTTTCTTCGGCTGTGTCTCAGCTAAAACACCCTATGCTGTCCTAAGCCGGAGAAACTGCTTGTTACCATGGCAACAATGCTGCCAATTCCTTTATCAGCACGGAGGGCTGTACCGAGGCCTCCGAGAGAGGAGAAAGAATCTTTCTCCTCTCCCGGAGGCCTCGGCTGTACCAACGACTTTTGCAGTTGAATTCCGGGAAGATTAAAGGGGTTTTTTTCTGAATGAGAGATCCGGCCGTTACTACAATAGGTTTCTTTTTTTTGAGATTTTTTTAAAAATTTACGATAGGAATTCCATAATTCTAATCTGAATTTAAGAAAGTTAGTAGAATAAATTATTTTAAAGTATGTGCTGATAATTTCAAGTGCAGCCCAGCTGTACTTGCTGTATCCCACGAGCCGCCACTGATCACAATCGCATGATGCGCATAGATTTTGGTGTGCATAAAGTTGATAGTTTCCTCACGGGATTGTGAAAAATAATTCTCGTACATTACGGCCTATGGAAGCAAATCATTTAAAGTGAGCTAGTGTCTGAATGGTGTATTCAAAGAAGTTCAAATTGGGTATGCATATTATAGGTCACCGTCACACAACATGGATAGATTTTACTGTGTATAGGACTTAGTTTTTTGATAGGGCAACAAATAAATGTTCCTGTACATTATAGCCCATGGACATAAATTCTTCAAAGTGAGCTAGTGTCTATAGGGTGCATTCAATTGAGCTCAAATTGGGTATGTGTGTTATAGGTCATGGTCTCATGTCTTACATAGATTTTGGTATGTGTAGAGCTGTTAGTTTGTTCACAACTTGTTTTCCATCAGGGTTGCAAAAAGTAATTCTTATATACTATTATGGCCTAAAGATGCAAAAACTATGAATGGTGTATATAGTTTCTGCATCAAAATCATTGCACTAAATCATTTAATGTGAACTAGTGTCTAAATGGTGCGTTCGATTGACATCAAATTAGGTACACATATTATGGATAGCTGGCTTACATACTGCATAAATTTTAGCGAGTGGACCTCTACAGTTTTTTACAGGGCTACAAAAAAGTATTCTTATATATTGCAGCCTATACACACAGATCATTTAAGTGCATGAGTGCCTGAACACTAGATCCAATTGAGTCGAATGAAATTTATTTAAGTGCTTGCTAAATATAAAGTGTTTGGAAAGTCGAGTGCAGTTGCTCTAATTTTTTTTTAATGTTTTATTAATATATTTCATGAGAAGGGGCAAAACTTATTTGACCTAAACAAAATGTACAAAATAGCATAATGTGGCACTGAATTTTTTAAAATTAAAAAAAGATTGGAGAGAGGGAGGGGGGGAGTAAATTAAAAAAAAATCTGAACTAAATGAAATTTACAATAAAACAAAATGTTACCCTCAAGCAATGATTTTTTTTTTGTGTGTGTGTGTTTTGTGTGGTGGTGGTGGGAACCAAAGCCTCCTAGGCCCTCTCCTGGATGTGTCACTGTCATTAAACTTCCTTTCCTTCTTATGTCAGATATGTTAATGGGTCTTACACACTTTACTCTTATCGTTAAATCAAACTTTTGTCATTGAGTTTTGTAAAATATAATTTAAAATAGTTTATTCTAAACATCAAAATATCATATTTTTACATTTGTGTAAAAATATTTTTATACAGCATGTAAAAGTAAATTGACTTATAAATTTACTATAAAAAATAAATTTCAGCAATTTTTAATATGAAGTAAAATGTTAGAAATAGTTTATATAGAATTGACCAAATTATTTTCTTTGTTTTTGAAGTAATATAAAAAATGAATGACTAAAACATAATACTTGTAACTTTCTTTTTAATCTACTAAATATTTTATGACTAACCCACAGACAAGTGTACTTTATTTTGTGATATAAGAATCAGATGATATAATTAATTTAAACAGTCAGTGGAACCAGACTTGCATTTATTATACAGCAAAAAAATTATGATTACATATTTGAATGAGCATTTGTATAGCTTTATATACTTTATAATTCATATGATTATGATTACGTACTGTCTTTAAAGAATATCTATTTTATAGAAATTATTTATTTAGTCATAGAAAATTTTATGGCATGAATTTCAATTTCTAAGATTACCAAAAGTAACTTTTAAACATTATTAAGATTGGTGGAAAACAAAGTTTGCTATTTTTCATAAAAGCAACTGAATAGATTTCGGATTTATAGTTTCATTAATGGGGAAAAAAAAAAAAAAACTTTAAAAATTTTGTAAGAAATTAAATACTTTTACAGTAAATTATATAAATTATTATCCAAATATTTAAAAAAATGTAGCAAATCAAAGTGTTATCTTAATAAAACCCAATTTACCCCCAAAATCCTCATGTTTTTAGCACCACATAATAAACCCACCCTGATGGGGAAAATGGGGAGCTATCCAGGCAACAAATTTGACAACCTTGCATATAACTTATAAAGATATAACTTTTTTTTTGAGATTGCGGGGAATGAACCTCCCTTTATTTTACTTACATGGGGGGTGCAACTGCCCCCTCACTTCCATAAGTAAAGAGGCCTTGTCTCCCTATTTTTCAAAGTTTAAAAGTAATAATCCATCGGAAAATGATGGAGATAAATCCAATACACAAACCTAGAGGAGGAAACAAATGCAAACTAGCAAGTGTTTGCTTTTGAAAGGTCATTTAATCAATAATGATGTTAAAATCCAGTAATACGGCCCAATTTTACCAAAACAAAAATCAAACTTAGCCCCCCAGCATCTCTTTTGACACCCCCCCCCCTGCTCACTTTTTGGATGCACTAGCCACCTATGCCTACAAGTGTTCACATAAAAAAATGAATTGAGGAAAAGAAAGAAAAGAAAAAAGAAATTTGTAGATCGAATTTTAAATCATGAGGAAAACATACATTAGAGAAAATTCTAAATTTGGTTTAGGTCAGTAGCTGTACCTTAACTTTCTCAAGAGAAACTTTCAACTATACCATGGAGATACAGTAATCCCTCCACAAATTTTTGTCAGCTGGGTGGCATTATTAAACTGCCCTGTGTAATTCTACCAACCTAAAGCATTTGAAATGATATATTCTGATTTTTCTGCAGAATGGTCAGTAAAACTTGTCAGGTGATGTGCCCAGCCAGAAAGGCCTGGGGAGAACCCCGAGATATCGAAGGTAAGGTTTATCCATGATTAAATTTATCCACCAATACGTAATTTTCTACATATCTTATGTTTATTCATTTTGGGGGGTGGCTGCAGCCCATCAGCCACTCCCTGGCTACGCCCATGTTGTGGATGGATTGTTGGATTAGTCAAAAGATAAAATATTGACTACCAGTGATTTTTGGTGGTGGACACTGGACATAAGCAAGTACAGACACACTTTCTGAACATTTGTTCTATCACCAAAAGTGGTAATTGACACATAATTTTTAATAGTTACTTTTTTTATGTTTGTCAAAATTGCTGATTGGCAGATAATTTTTAGTAACTACTTTTTTCGTTTAGTCACTGTGGTGGTTGGTAAAATTTATTTTGATCTTTAGGCTGTAGCTTAATTTAAATAAGGCTGTGAAAAACTGTACGTTTTTGGATTAGTCTTTTAAATTGCTTAGAAATTTCTCATTAGTAACATTAGTGACTATTAACTATGATATTATTTTATTTTTCAGTAGTATAATCTTAATGTATTTAAACTGAAGGGTAAAATTTTAAACATCATAATCCTATGGAGAGGAAGGAAGGCAGGATAAAATCGAAACATTGATTTTTTATATAAAATGAATCTAATTTTACTTTACTACTTTATTTTTTCAGATTACTAGAATGTCTGGTCGAAAAGATCGAGGTAGCTTACCACTTTCAAACAACAATTATGAAAATAGCAGCAGTGATGCAGAAGAGTCTGAAAATAATGATGAGCGACGAGGACATAACTTTAAAGGCAGTAATGGGTAAGTGTACCTAGAGATGTATTTTGTTTGGCACATTTTGTTTGTTGTATTCTTTTCAAGGTCAAAGTGTATTTTTTTTGGACAGTGATAAAAACCAGGCAAATTCAGGAGAAAAAAACTAAAAGTATTATCATCTAATGTGCAAGAGTGTATTCAATATAATGTTATTGTAATGATAATTTATTCAGTGTGACGCTATTGCAGTGTAGCATGCATGGATGCAATAGAATCACTGCTGGAAAATAAAACCAAACTATTACCTAATTTTTTATTTCAGAAAATATGTCTTCAATTTATCATCAAATCTAAGATTTAAAGATAAAAGTTTAGTATACTATTTATCTCATATTTAATTGTACGAAACAAATATATCTTTTCCCTGTCTTAGGCCCTACCATGGTATAGTGGAAAAGATACTCAAAATGGTAGACGGCTGAAGTGTGAAAATCCAGCATTCTGGCCTATAGCAGTCTGGAGTTTTGGTCGGCTTTCTCCAGATCTAACGTGAATACGTGTTAGAATCTCTTAAAACTCCTCTGACCTAGGCACTGCTCATCTCTGGCTGGTAGCCCTTCCATAGCTTTGTCATAACACAACTAAGCTACCTTCCCCTGCTTCTGGTAGCCATATGCTTTACCCTTGATAATAATTATAATTTATAAATGGTTAAGTAGAATACTGGTGCTGATTAAAAAAAATAAAATAAAATAAGTATATATATATTGGAGTAGCTTGGTTCCTGGGTTGTTTAATGGTACAAAATTGCATCTTTCACCATCTTTCAAACTTGGGGGGGTTTTAGAAAGTATTTAATTCTGAAGATGCTACAAGATGGATATATTCTTTCCTTTTCCTTTAAATTGAAAGTTGTGTGCTTTTTTTTCATCTTGGTGAAAAATTATATGCTCTTATCATGGTATGCACAGAAACTTCATCAGTTGTAGCATAATACACTGCTAAAGCTCATGACTTTCCCCTACAAAATTTTAATGTCAAAAAGTATTGAATTCTGATATCTATTCTAAATTTAGTCACTTTCCATTTTATAAAAAATAAATCTGTTGAAGATAAGTTCAGTTTCATTAAATTATCCAGCAAAGAGTGCAGGATGAAGACTTACATAAAATTCAAACTTACAATTATAGGAATATGATAAATCCTTTCTGTGTTGTGCCAAAAGGCTTTAGATTTAGTTCTGATTGGAGAGATATTTTTTGGGACCATGTTTAGTTACAACATTTTTGCTTGTTATAGCCTTGCTTGTGTGCCATTTATTTCTTTCGACTTTCCCTTGAACTGCTTTTTCTAGTTCTTTTTGTTTATTGTTAAAGCAAAATAGCCTCCTGAATATAAAAACAACAACAATTAATTTAATTATTGTTTAAATGTATCATAAAAAACAGTTGAGTTGAAGCTACTACAATATTGAAAGCTCATTGATAGATTTGTAAGTTACTATCAATTATCTATAATTTTTGTGATATTCAGATGAAATCATTGGAAGAGCTTATCCCCTATGAAAAATATTGGAGATCCCTCCGACCTAATATAGACCCTAGATCTAATGAGTTAATAAATTGATTAAATTAAATATAACTATAGTACAACAAGTAAAATAGTTTAGCAGATTTTAAATTCTTAAATACGTTTTATCTTATTTTATAAGTAGATGCTGATAATATTCAAATAACCAAATTTGAAATTAAATTTCCTTCAAATGATTTACAAGTGTAGAATATATTGCCTGACATAGAAAATGCAACATCATGAAGATGCTAGACAAGTTTTGGGAATATTCAGTTGAACAAGCTATGCAGGTGATCTAAAATGTAAGTTGGTCATGTGATTATTGTGCAGTATAAAAATAAATGAAACAGATAATTAACAAACACACTCACTCACATACTGGATTATAAATTTCAAGAAGTGTTAAATTCTAGTGGATGTGCACATTAAGAAATGCTGGATGATGATATTGAAGATTGTTGCATTAATCAATTTTTTAAAAATTAAGGGATCAAATTAGAGGCTTATGTAGGCAGGTTGATCTTATTGTTAAATCACTTCTTAATTGCATGTAGATATGTCCACTCAGCAGAAAATTTAAACCTTTTAGATTGATGAATGAAATATGAATCATCGCAAAAGACTAGCTCTGTTTAGATATACAAGAGACTGCAGATTGACCCATCTAAAGAGAATTGGTGGTGCTCCTCAATTGACTACTCTCAACATTCTGCAAAATGTACCGAGAACTTAGTATAGTCCAATATCTGGGAAAACAATTTCATAATGAGAGTTGAAAGTGACTTGCACACAAGCTGCTCTTTGTAAAGACTGCCATTGATTCTAATTGATCAACATAGACAGTGGCAATAATGACAAGAACAAGTCATTTAGACAACTGAATGATACAGTGTGGTGAGTCAGTTTTATTTGACTGATGATAGTTGTTAAATGGAGCCAATCCAACCACTAATGTTGAATGCCATGCCACTTGTCAAGGTGGTTTAATTTTTTGGGGGTACTATCAGCCAGAATAGCATGCAACTCCTGGAATGCATCAAAGGCACATTGATGGCACAATTGATCCATGATGAGGCATTACAGTCAGTTGATCGACATACATTTACAATGGCTGCAAAATGATATTTTCCAGAAAAACAGACAAGCTTTTCAGCATGTTCTGTTGCATCTTCTGGTGCCTGCAAAGTCTCATCTCTCGCTGAGTCTAGTGTGATTTGTTTTTTGTGTGTTCTGTATCAGTTTGGGGATGAATTGTGAAGCGTAATTGAGAGCACATAAGCTTCCATCTCTCAGGATACTGTCTCCATCCAAATTGACTCTGTATCTTCTATGGTTGCTGTTAGCATTGTCATAAGAAGTAGTTTTATTTCTCATTGATTGTCTTGTATATTTTATTAATCTTCTTGAAAATAAGATCACTTTCACATGCTGTTTCTGTCTGTGTATCAATTTTCATCACATTCTGCTGACGATTTGATAGTGTTGCATTTCTTGTGTTGGGCAGTATATTTGTCAATTGTTATCATTATTATTATTTAAACTATCAAGGGTTACTTTAACTAATTGCTAATAAGATTGTACAGTTTAAAATTCAAAATATATGACTGACAGATGTACTTAGGCAAGTTGGAGTGTATAGGCTGATTAATTTTATTTTTTTTACCAACTATGCGAAAAATTCCAGAGCTGGGAATCGAACCCAGGACTGCCGCATAACGTGCGGGTGCTCTACCACTGAGCTACTCTGGGACGATTCCCAGATGAAATTTCTCGCATTAGAGCGGTTGGCATTTATCATCTTCCTCTGCAAACCACAGATAGAACAGATGAAACAATTAATTCGCGACAACTCCATTACGCCGCAGATATTATACATTTATCATGTATGTATCCGCGGCGTAATGGAATGTTTCATCTGTTCTATCTGTGGTTTGCAGAGGAAGATGATAAATGCCAACAGCTCTAATGCGAGAAATTTCATCTGGGAATCGTCCCAGAGTAGCTCAGTGGTAGAGCACCCGCACGTTATGCGGCAGTCCTGGGTTCGATTCCCAGCTCTGGAATTTTTCGCATAGTTGGTAAAAAAAATAAAATTAATCAGCCTATACACTCCAACTTGCCTAATAACTTGAAAGGTTGATGGAATCACTTTCTAAAAATGTATGACAGATGTACTTTTTCTCAAAATTACCTCAATCATATGCTATACTGAACAAAGAAAAAAATTTTTTTTGATGGAGGAATTACTGAGTAAATTGTTTGTCTTCAGATTTAATGCCATAAAAATTTCGCTTTGGAAAAATTACGTATATTTTAATTTTATAGTTATTTATAATTTGCTAGTTCACAGTCTATATAAGTTTGCTAGTATTAAACTGGATGTGATAGTTTTAGATTTTGATTATTTATTACTGACTAAGGCATACACATTAGATTAAGAATTTGTTAAATATGACTTTAAGGATTTGCTTTAAGTAAACCACTAAGTTATATTTTTGTAGTAAATTAATTTTAAATTCTTTCCTTCATCAATTGTATATTTCTTTAATGTAGTGCTTTAATGTGTTCTTTAAAGTATTCCATTTTTGCCAATGTGGTGAAAATCCACTTTTGCTGGATTAGATTTTACTAGGTTCTCTACTACAATTTTTATCCACTGGTGGCTAAAATTAACAATCTTGCTTTATTCAGCAGTGTTTCAAAGGATTTTATTTAAGCTTCATTAAAGAATTATGAGCAAATGAGGTTCAGTAAATCTAAAACAATTTGAAAATTAAAAGGATGTTTTTATCAAAAGAAAGAAAGAAATTGAAAATTTCTGACTCTGATTACCTATCCACTTTAAGGAATTGAAAAATAGAGCTTTACAGGAAGTTAAAGTTTTTGGGAGCAAGACTAGATAGTATTTTACTCATGTGCTTATCGCTTAATAATTTAAAAGTGTAAATATGTACTTGTCTGGTGTACTTATCAAGGTTGTTGTATTTGCTCCCTTGATAACTTGCCATTTTCTCTTTCAGTAAGGTTTTTTTTAGCATAATAAAATAAGGCTTTATTGAACAAAAATTGGTTTTTTAACCATAAATTATATTTTACTGTCATTTTAGAAAATAAGACTAGTAATGTACTCAGTTGTGCTATTATCCTTAATAAGATTCTTCTGCTAAAGGTAATAAAGGGCTTGCATGTACTCATGCTTTACACACAAATAGAGAGTTAATATTTTTTGAAAAAATTGACTCTCATTTTTTGAAACTGCGAGTCAAAGTTTGACTCTCAAAATTTCGGTCTATTTTTATTAGTACAAAATTCATGAAAATTATTTTACATTGTAATGCTCATCATTGTGCATTATGCACCTCATTTCACAATGATAACACTCACAAGTTATGCAGTGAAAGGTATGAACAGTGATGCACCTGCAGTATTTTACACATTTTGACCTTCCCAGGTTGGCAAATCTGGAAAGCTATTTTGTGTGTTCGATATACAATGACAATGATTGCTTGAAGTTCCGATCTTCAGGATTCAAGTTTACATTTGCATGTTTCTAAACACAAGCACATGTGAATCTCCTCTTATTAGCTTTGACTTTAATATTTAGGAGTAAAATTGTTAATTACATGAAGAATAGATAAATAAAATAACATATTTTTTAATGCTATATTTAAAAAATAATCATTTAAATTTTTTTTTATAAAATTGACTCAAATTTTTCAAAAATGCAAGTTTTGATAGTTGCAATGGCATCCTGGATAAAACTCAAAATAAAGCTCTCAGACTTATCACGGGAGCGGCTTGTTCTACTCCTATTACTGCACTTGAAATCCAGACGGGATTAGATCCCTTGTCCAATAGAAGAGAAAGACAGCTCCTGAAACTCCATGAAAAGTGCATAAGATTACTTGTGCTTCATTGTACAAACCACATCCTTATTATTCCTAGACTTAAAACCCAGAAAACACCTTTAAGTGCTGTTAGGGAATTAAGAGAAAAATATAACCTTGACAGTACTTTTTATGTGTGCAAGCCTTTCTGTGTATCTGCCTATCTACTTCCTAGAATCAGGACTCCTCCCTATAATTTATTTATTGGCATTCAGGAAAAGAAATATGAGACTGTGCCAACTTATCTTAGATCCTGCTCATTGGAAACTATTTCTAATAATTATCCCATTAAGCAGTGGATTCACATATATACTGATGGCTCTTCAAGTGACAATGGTGCTTCTGGCTGTGGTGTATACTGCAAAGACTTTCAAATTTCTATGGCAGTTGGCCTGAACACCTCTAACTTTAATGATGAAATAGAGGTAATCAAACAAGTAGCAGAGGAAAGAAGTGGAGTCAGCTATTAGACAACTCTGTGCCAATTGAGCTGTCTCGCCACATTTTTATAGCAAACTTCAGGATAATGACTTCCCATGACTTTTTAAACTCTCACCTAAATCGTATCGGTTTGGTAAACTCACCTAACTATCCCCTTTGTTCATGTGGGGAAACAATGGATTTTAATCATCACTTGACTTGTGCCTGTTTAAAGGACTACCATGTTAAAACTGACAACTGGATCAATAGAGCTGCTTTATATTAGGCTGCACGTAGAGAGCTGTGGTCTCTTGACTGTCTTGATTTTCCAACATTCTCTCGACGTAGGAAATTTTTTTTTTTTTTCAAAAATTGACTCATACTTTTATTGATAGTGAGTCAGCCTGACTCGCAGACTTTTACGTCTAGACCAAGCACTGAGTAAGATTATTTTTACCCTTAGTTAAGCTTTTATTCTAAATTCCATTAAATGTAATAAGAGTAATTTAAAATGGTATAATTTGACATTAAAAACAAAATTATAAATGTTTTACACTTTCCCATTTCAAAATTGAGAAAGTGTAGTCAAACTACGAAGAAATTTCTGCTCTATGAAATTCTACTGCTATTATTTATGCTCTTTATGAATTTTTTAAACCTGTAAAAAAAATAATTACCAAAAACCTAATTAATTCAGATCAGAGCAATTGAAAAAATGAGTGTCTTCATAATGATTAACATTAAAAAAAAATTGAAACATTTAGAAAATGAATAACTAGGGATGTACCAAATATTTGGTTGGTATTCGGTATACTGCCTATTCGGCAGACAAACCAAATGCTCGGTCCAGCCGAATACTTTAATATTCGGCAGCCAAATAGTAAACAAATTTAAATATTTGACAATTGGTAAACAAACGCATATTTTTTTATACCATGAATGAAAGTTACCTCATAATACCATAGTACAAAATTAATTAAACTTGTTGCTTACTAATATCACATTCAAAGCAATTTTAACGTAAGAGAAAACCCTCAGATGCTAAATTTAACTATTGTTGCTTTTCAAATTTTCTTAAATCTTATGACACATTACATATTAAATTAACATTACTACTACTAACTCATTTAAATGTGAAAGAGTAACCAGAAAAAAACTCTTAAGTGTTCATAAACATGTAAAGTAAATAAATTGCTATTTTTTTTTTAAAGTATGCAGGTTTAAAAAGAATTATAATTTCCCAAATATTTAAAAAGGTGATAAATAATATATAAAGGAAACACTTGGATATTACATTTTGCAGTATTTTATTTTCTGAAGTTTTTCACAATATGAATTATTAAATATTGTTTAGAAACAAACTAATTCAATTAATCAATGTAATCAAAGTTTAATAACAGTTTAATAAACTTTTACGAATATTCGGTATTCATTTGAATATTCAGCTAGAATTTTAACCAAAATTTGGTATTCGTTATTCACCAAAATATGGTATTTGGTGCATGGTGCATCCCTATAAATAACTGAAATGATGCAGTTGTAATTATTTTTAAGAGTCTTTTAAATATCTATATATTCTAAACTGATTTCATGACTACTGTTTTTAATAATTTGCAAATTGTATCAGAAGCATTAAGGGTAGGGTTAGATCTTTCTAAAAGAAATGTAATACCGTTAGAGACTGAATTTTCATTCGGTAGCAGTAAAGTTTGTTTGTTTGCCAGGAGAGGACAGCTTGTGTCGCTGAATGTGTCACTTGGAGCTACATACATCCTTCCCAGAGTTTCTCACCACAATGTGGATCCTCATCAGAAGGTCGGAGGCTTCTGAATATTGACATTCTTCAGAAACTGCTAGTGACCTCTGAGAGAACCACGAGTTTAACATGTACATGCACTACATGTGTGCGGTGGTATTTAGTGGCACATTGGAATCGATCGTGCATTCTTTCAGTTACGAGTCCAACACCTTAACCACTGGGCTACCTGGCCCTTAGCAGCAAAGTTTAGAATTCTTAAAGAATACCACCAGTGTCATATAGTCAAATATGGTCACTTGCATATTTACAAGGAGTGCCAATATTGAGACGTCCCATCTTTTGATGAGGTTTTAAATTATGGTTGGAAATTCCAGGAAGAGTGTAAGTAGCTCTAAATGACACATTCAGATATGTGAGCTGCCTTCTCCTGGCAAAAAAATTCTTGTCATGAAAGATTGTGATTAGCAAGTGGTTAATGGATTGAACTAGTGAATGGATAGTTATGAGTGGACTGGACTACTTGTGAAAACTATTGTGTATGTGATCACTGAAAGTGTACTTCCAAAAGTCCTCATGGCTGTTATTATGTGAGGTATGCAAACAGTTAGATGACCCTTTCACTTTCTCATGAGGGTATAAATAGCGAAGGAAATCTTTGTGAAAAGCACAAGTAGCTCTAAATGATACTTTTAGTGGAATGATCTGTCTTCTACTGACAAACAAAACTAAACCTTAGACCTCCTCAAGAATTATTTTGAAATAAAAATGTATGTCAGTGGTTCTAAGAGAAAGAGCTGAAAAAAATTCTGTAATATGTTTACAAAAAAGTTTAATACCCTTTCAGCCATTTGGAGGGGGCAGAAAAAAATAAAAAAAGATTAAGATTTTTGAAAGTTGCAAGTCACAGTATAGTTTCATAAGCCTATCAAGTAAACTTTCTGAAATTACCTTATTAATCCTTGATGTTATTAATTTTGTATGTTCCTGTAGGGATGACTTTCATCCTAATAATAAAGAGCTGTTAGTATTTTAACATAAACTTGTGCAAATAAATAAGAGTATATGATAACATTACTCAAAAACTACACAGTTTTCGATAAAATTGATTAAGATATTTTGCAGTTAAAAATTTGCAAGCATAATGTATTTATTAAAATGTTTCGCGTATTATGTGTTTGAGGAAAATATATTAAAAATTTTTTTAAATTAAATTACACTAATTAATTTTCAATTACTTTTATGCTGACACTTACCGTATGATTTGATTGCATGCTTGCATTGATGTTTTTTCAAGTTTGTTTCATTGTATGGTTCATATTTGTATCTGCATGTGTGAACTTGTAAACTTCTTTTATTCAGGGTGTTCCGAAAACACTAACCAAGGCTTTTATTCCTGAAATATTGATTATAGACATATACAATGAACTACAAAGTTACTTAGTAAACTAAACAGTACAGAAATTTATGGAGTCGATTAAACTATTCAGAAAATTAAATCTGAATAAATGCGAAACTTAAATTATACAGCCACCATACAAAAAAATTCCCAAAATAGTAAGATGTGCCCCGTACATTAATTAGGTGATGTACAAAATTTCATCCTGTCATGATGAAAACGCTCAGAGATATGTTTAAATAAAGTTGGTGAGGGGCTGTACAATACCAATAATACCAAAGGCATTATTTATTTGTGCAGTCATTGTTTTCTTTTGTAGTTTCTGTACTACCCCTGAAATGTGATCATCCGACGTGATTTTTTGCTTTAGAGACTAAGAGCCATTGAAAAGGTTTAAAAGTCAGCATGTATTTATTTTATATCTCTAACACATTTTAGAATAAAATGCCCAAATTTTTTGCTTCATCCAATTAATGTATGTGGCAAATTTTATTAGCTGGGAATTTTTGTGTATGGGGGCCGTAAAAAAATAAATAAAATTTTATATATAAATTTAACCTTTATATATAAATTTTAACCATTTATTTATACATAAATTTAACCTCCCAAAAACTTTAATTGGTCCCATAAAGTTCTGTACCATTTCTTAAAGAACTTTTTAATTTATTATTCAGGGTGTCCCAAAAGGGTGGTGACACGCTTTAGTTCTTTATCTATTAAAGATAAGTGGACAATGTAAATTGAAAAAAATGTTCGGGTAGGTAAGAAAGGTAAGAAAAGTAAGGTAAGAAAAGAGACTAATGTTTTAAAAAAAGTTTATCCAGTTAATTTTTTGGAAGTTGCACTTTATAAATTCTTATGCAACCCCGTATGCAAAAATTACTGATTAGTAAAATGTGTCCCATAGACTAATGTGGTGATGGACAAAATTTCAGCCTTCCATCATAAAACGTCACAAAGATGTCTTTAAACGATGATCAACGATGATCAGGGGCAAGGATGTACCCAGGGGGGTGGTCCAGGGGATCCGCCCCCCCCGAAATTTCAGTTTTTGTTAACAAAATAAGAATGATGACGTCTTTTTGTGAAAAATTCTGCCTTTTTCACCGTTTGGACCCTCTCCGAAATTTTTTTCTGGGTACGGCCCTGATCAGGGGCTATACAACGGTCAACCCTAGTGTGCAAAAAATTATTTTCTTTCGTAATTTCTGCACGACCCCTGAAATGCGATCAGCGGACGTAATTTTTTCTCTTCGAGAACCTTTGAAAATGGTTTAAGTCAGCATATACTTATCTTCATATTTCTGACAGATTTTAAGATATAATTCTCAAATTTCGAACATCACCTCATCAGTGTAACATTTTGTTGATTGGGAATTTTTTGTACGGGGGTCATATCCAATTTTAAAAGCGTAACTTTTTGAAAATTTACGTCAGGAAATTTTTCTTAACATAGTCCTTCTTCCTACCTTATTTTGAACATTTTTTCAATTTACATTGCCCACTTATCTCTAACAGATAAAGAATTAAATCATGCTACCAGCTTTTTGGGACATCCTGTATATGTCTGTGATCAATATTTAAGGAATAAAAGATCAGTATTTTTTGGGATACCCTGTATTGGCATAAGCTTGTGTTGGCAAAAATTTTTAATTGCTTAGAAATATTTTACTATTTCTATACCTAGAATGTGGCTAGGGTGGATATTTAAAAAAAATTATAAAGTTTTATTTTTTATATTTTTTAAAAATTATCCTGATGTGTGTGATACAGAGTGTGTTGATCTTAGAGCTATGTTGTATATATGTGTATAACCAACTTTTTCATAATTTATGATAGGTATATTTAAATCAAAAGCGTATTAATCTGTACATATCATTTGCAGCTGAATATCAAATAAATTTGAGAAATTTTACTGTGGTAGCACCTGTGAGATTTGTTCTCTTTTCTGCTTGTCGATATTTTTTCGATAAGTAGAGGAGAGGAGGTTATTATGAAATACCATTTACATTTCAACATATAACTTTACAGGTTTTTGAATAAAATCCTCCAAATCATCATGAGTACGTACTATAAGTATTTGTCATGAAATGTAATTTGTAAAGAAAAATACTATTTATTTTGTTGCTATAGAAAACTTCATTTAAAAAAAAAGTTACAAATGAAGGTTAATATGAAATAATCGGGTAATATGGAATAGGTGGTTTAAACCGTGGAAAAACTTATTACACGCTTAAATCTATTGATTAAAACTAACACTCCTTTATTGATTAAATCTCTAATCGGCTGATTTAAATTCTTTTACGCTAAAAATTTACGAAAAACACTCCTTAAAGACAATAATTTGTAAATTCCTCCATTCGCCTCAATACTCCCAATTCGCTAGATTCTATTTAGCTCAATTTTCACTTAAATCTTGTCTATTTGAGAATTCTGTCTCTCCCCCGCGAAAAGATGCCGGGTAAGATATCCTATTACTATCACGTGACCAACGCTCTTCAACGGAAAACCGTACATAGTCACAACGTGGGAATCATGGCTTGCGGCAGGCATCGAAGAACAAACATGTCGTTATCAAAATATGAATTAAAAGAGTTTCTAAAGAGGATAGTGAATGTACTTTACTTAATGCTAAGTCCTTTTGCTGTGGGTGATTACTTCTCGATGTATTCGCTAGTGATAATTTTATTTTATATCCGAATACCAAATGCATCTTTTTCATATTCAGAGTTGTGAAATAAATTCAACCTAAATGTGGAGAGGATGCTTTCGGTAAAAATTTTGTTTTAATGGACTTAGTTTCTTACGATTGGATTATAAAAATCTCGTCGCTGTTGTAAAACAAATGAAGTTATGATATCTTCAGTCAAGTGAGTAAGTACTATTTTACCTTTTTCATCTAAATAAATTTGGCTGCTGCTTTAATTAAACCTCACAGCTAGTTTAACCATGATTGCATTTCTGTATTCTGACTGTACTGTGAATTCGTTTTATAACTACATACTGCAGTCAAATTATATTCTATTTATTAAAAAAATACATTTTTATAGTGTATTAAGATATATGTAATGTAGTTGCCTTGATTTAAAATTTAATTTCTCGGGCTTATAATCATAGATTACAGCTCTGATAATAAAAAATGAAGGAAACGAATAATTCAATATATTAATCAAAAACAGCAAATTTTCATAAAGCACCCTTTTTCTAGCTTAAAATAATAATCTTAATTGATTGCAGCTATATTAATTAAAAAAGCACTGATTTTGTAAAAACGCTCCTCTTTTTTGATTATAATTTAGGCTAAATGGAGCTGTTGTATAATGCTCAAAAATTGAGAATTTTTCGCTCCATTGATTTTTGTCGATTAATGAAGCAAATTTTACTCAATCGGGAGAACGGCTGTTTGAAGTCAAAAATTGAGCAAAAATATACTCCGTTTGATTATTATTTTACTCGTAGATTTAAGCGTGTATTTTTCATAAAACATGGTTACTTTTAACCATAAAGCCATATTTTTAGGATTATGTTCAAATCATTTTTGCTTCGAGTCATTTTACTAAAGTCACAGACATAATCTTCTTTCTTTGCTCCGATACAGTCAAGGTGAGCTTACAGATCTGAAGCAATCCAAATTTCTCCTCGTTGATATTCGGAAAATTTTTCCATTGCAGAGATACATTCAGTATCCTTGTTTTGTGGTTCTTTAGTTAATGGCATGAAATCCATTACAATATTACGTAGTATTCCATAATATCCGACACACGATCTAGGAAAATGAACCGTTAAACTGACGGGTAAAACACTGTCAGTTAAAAACCAACCACAGCGCTACAAACTACTATTCTTTTAGTTTATATTATGGGTAACATCAATATTCAAGTCACGTGTATACCAGTTGCTTAAAATGTGTGAAAATGTATCTGCGAAAACTCTTGGAAATCACAAAACACACTTTATTCTGTAGGGAGTGTCTCGGCAACAACAAGCGGTTAACTCTCACTGCAAACTCGATATTCCATATTTTCCGACTGTCCCATAATACACTCCTCTCATTTATTTAATATGAGTTTTTTCTTAGTGTAGAATTTGTTTTATCAAAGTAAAGAATTTATAAGAAATGATTCTGCTGTTTGACTCGACCAGTTTCTGCATTTTTATAGTCTTCATTTTTACTGACACAATATAGTGGTGAGCACCTTCAATTAATTAAAAACTTCATTCAAGGTAACTGTCATTTCAACATATATGATTGGGTATCAGTAAACAGCACATACGGGGAGTTGGGGCACCGTGGTCCGCTTTTCTGCTTTTCATCTCATCAAAAAATCAACTGTACAGCTCGTTTTTTTTCCCCATAAGACTCATTACGCATTTCTCAGCATCCAAGATTTTTTTCAAAATATTGTGTGCATAATCTTTTTTTTTTTTTTTAATATTTTTTAAAAGAAGCTTGGAGAGTGGACCAAGGTACCCCAAGTCTGGGGTACCTTGGTCCACCTTAATGAGCACATTGATGTTTCCTTATGGGGCACATTAGATAATGTTATAGCAAAATTATTAGTTATAGTAATATTTGAGAATAAATTTTATCCAATATTGTGATTGAATTATTACTTTTTCTTTTTATAATGAAACATATTACTTTTTTGGATTTTAGATCCAGTTAAATTAATTTTCATTAGCAAAAGAAATCCTGAATTGTAAAAAAATAAAAAGCAATCACTCTTAGAACAAAGTTATTTAGTAAACATTGAAAAAAAAAAATAAAATCTGTCATTTATCATTAATAATTTAAAATGAAGTTTAATTTTTGTTGAAGTTAGCAAAGGATACCCCGAACGAGATTTGTGAATGGAAAGCCTGCTACTTTCTGAGCAGACACGAGGCTCTGGAAGAATAAGGAGAATGTCATTTTTGTGGATTATTGCTTCATCAACATTTATTAGAATATATTATTTTTGTCTTCATTACAGAATCTCATAATCTGATTTATCTAGTTTTGCAAACACTAATCCTACATAATGAATTATTATTTTCTTGGTAGCAAATCTTATAACTACATCTTGACACTTCGTAGTTATTTATATCATAACCATCTACAATTTCATTGTCAATAGATTCAGTATAATTTGAGTCTTTATCAAATTCACTACTGCTACTAGAATTCATTTCTTCTAATTCTTTTAAAAGTTTTCATTTTTTCCATAATAAAGCTGCAGTCTCTTGTCTTCTTTTTCTTTTCAATCCTTTTATTTGCTTCATCTTCTAAAACTGCCTTAACAGGTGTATCAGTTATAATTCGAGAGCATTCCCCCTTTTGCTTAACTTTTATTCTCAAGTTTTTTTTTTTTAAACTGTTAATGTATTTCGGGCTTGTGTATAGTAACTTAAACGAATAACTGTATATAAGTGAAACATAAATAAAATAATATGTAATGATTGTAATTTAAAAAAAGGCTAAAAGTTATTTTTTATTACTTGGGGTAGGATGGACCCTGGTCCAATGTATCCCAACTAGAGTGGACCAAGGTACCCCATATTCTTCAATTTCGGAAATATAGTAATATTTTTTCCTTTGTCATAAAAAGTAAACTAACTGTAAATAATTATTAAATCAATAAATTTTAGAAAACAAAGTAGCAGACTTATGAAAATTACTCAGCAGTGCTAAAATACAACTCATTGAAATAAAAATGGCTCCTTATCACTTAAACATATGGTTCATTTACAGGATTTGTGCAACTACTAGGGGCATTTGTTGATAATAAAATGAAATAAAATAGTATTTCAAAAGTAATTGAGCACGTAATGTACCCCGTTCAAAAAAATTGAGCTCTGTGCTCGTAGGTTCAACGAGCCCTAACTCCCCCTATCTATTTTACATCAAATTTAAAGAATTATACATGTCTAATTAAGAGATCAAGCATATCGAAATAAGCTAGCAGGCCCGTCGAGAGACCAACTCGGGCCGGGGGGGGGGGTGTGGATATCTGCCGGTCCCCCCCCCCAAAAAAAGTTATTTACATTGTAAAATACAAATAAACTGCTTTTTTTTACACTATCTGGCATTTACAAATTTTAGTTTAAAAAAGACGCTTTCATTAAATTCTTTAATTTTGGTCTTTATAATACGAATAATTGGATTTTTTCTTTACAAAATTAAAACTATTAAAAAATTAGCTTTTCTCGCTTTTTTTGAGGCGAAAGTATCAATAATAATTTTAAAGTCTAGTTCTTTCGCTAGTGCCGACTCAATACAAAGAGTTCCTAAACTGGAAGTACGTGTTTGTGTCGAATAAAAGCGGTGGAAGTTTCTTGTTCTCTTCAGCACACTGAATGAACGCTCAGCACTAGCAACCGAAACGGGTAAGGTACAAAAAATACGCAAAGCTATGCAAATGTTTGGAAAAATGGCATCGAGATTCTGAGAAGAAATGAAGTTCAGTAGTCCAAATGGTGAAAGGCTCTTCGTAAAAGAAGCTCTTCGGCTTCGTGACAGGCTCTTCGCAAACGCACGCGCCCCTAGGGGGGCGTAGAGCGTTTGCAGGGAGGGAGCCACAAAGAGCAAGCGATAATACATGTTTTGAAAAATCATCTTATTCAGTCTCATTTTTACTCAAAAACATACCCATTTTCGCGTAAAATGTTTGTTCAAATTTTACTGATAACGTCATTTTTTTTAAAACAGGCGACTAAATGTTCACTGTTGAAAAATAAAAAACTGAATATGTGCTGAAAAATAAGGAAAGGGAGGGAAGGCGCGACTTTAAAAGGTTGGGAACCGCTGCTCTAATCAAATTTAATGAGCTACTACAGATATGCAAAGTAAATGTTCCGAGCAATTTCACTTTGCTTTTAGGCAAAATTAATAGTGTGCTAAACGTAAAACATATAAGTTTAGACAACGATCTAATGAATTCTTAATATATAAAAATAAATATGTGAAAAGCTTTACAGAATCACTACCATAAAAAGCTTCAATGAAATGCTTCATTAGCAATAAGATAATTTTAGCCTCAAAAGTTTGCTGTGAGAAATTAAGCCTATTCATGAAGCACTGACGAAATAAACATACTTTATAACTAATAATTATTTTTAAAAAAATAATCACCGTTATAATATGAAGTGTAAAAGAGTAAGTAAACTCGCCGCAAACAACTGAAAAATCCACATTCCAACAGCAATTCTGAACAATTTTATTCCAAGAACATTTTGGGGATGAATGAATTTTCCCGCGCTTGGAAATCATCAAGTTTGTACCTACCGGGAGTTTTCATGGTGATTCCCTGCGTATGAGAGCACAAAGGGTGGTGCGTTTGCCCCCCCCCCCAAAAAAAAATAAAAGAGCGTACATGACGTCAGCAATCCAGTTTCGTTTAGGACCTCGTCTCGTCTTTACTTATTCCAGTCGGTGTTGGTTTTCGCGAATTCTATTTCTGTCTATATAGAAAATATTTTTGAAAGTTTAGCCCGGGCCCCCAGAAAACACGGTAGTCTGTCCCGTGTTTTCCCTCTCCCCCCCCCCCCCTCTCGACAGGCCTGTAAGCTAGTCGTAGTAACATTGAAGTCAGTATAAATGATAGAATAAACAACAGTAAACAAAATACTGAGATATTTTCAAATGTTTGGAAGGATTTTAATGAAACATAATTGATGCTAAAACTATGAAAACTATTTTTTCAAATATTCAGTATGATAACCCTTTTCCTGGACAATAAGTCCACATCGTGATTTTCATGATAGAAGGGGTTTTTGTAAAATTTCCAGAGGTATTAATTTCCATTCCTCTTTTAGATTTTCCCAGAATCCATCGATCATGTTGGGTTTGCTTAAAAATAGCTGTTTTCAATAGACCAAAGACACATAATCCATAGGTGAAACGTCAGGGTACTTCGGAGGAATATGTTGAAAAGGTATTATGCAATATCTGGGTCAGTCTTTTTTTTTTTTTTTCCCAAGGGATACAATGGTGCTTTTCGTATGACTGGTGACTTTGTCTTGATGAATTTTCATTCTTTGAAAGTCGTTGGGATTAAAAAATGGAATTTCTTCTGTAAATATCCGACGTAAAATTTTATTGATGGTACGTTGAGTAGATTTTGACTTTGTTTTCCTTCCCTTCTTATTTTTGATTTCCCTCTGTACGAGATCCCTGCGACAGTCAAAAACCCATTACAGAAACTTTCTTTGCAGGGGCTGAACCAGGTTTGTACATTTTTTCTCTTCGTTTTTGATAATAAAATAGACGTCTCTTTGTTCCCGTCATTGAAGTAAACACATGCTTCATGAAGAACACAATGTATTTCCATTTATTTAGTCCTGTTAAATAGTTTTCATACTGGGTTCTGCAAAGTGTTCTGCATTGAACAAACACGCGTTTGCAAACGCTGGTCAACATTGTGCTTAACTTTTTTTAAGTTGTGACTTTGGTTTTATTATTTTATTAATTGTTGCTACAGATTTATTTAAAGATTTTGCAATTGATTCCTGCGTTGACGGATTTCTCCTTGTTACCATCGATTTCACTTTAGAAACATTTGAAACAGTACGTTGTACGTACCTTTTTCAGGTATTCAATTGGAGTCTTTCAATGTAAAGTGACACTGGAAAATTGTGAAAGAGGAATGTAAATCAGCACCCCTGGAAATTTTACGAAAAGCATTCTATCATGGAAATCATGATGTAGACTTATTGTCTAGAAAAAGAGCTATCAGATTGACCATTAAAAAATAGTCTTTATATTTTAAAAATAATTTATATTGCTCCAAAATCGTTCTAAAACTGCCTAAGCATCCACCGTACTGTACAATATTAGCAATTCTTCATTATAAACGTGGGCACTGTAACTGGATTTGTTGATTGTTTTAGGTTAATGAAATCTGTATACTGTTTTTAAAAAATATAATTAGGATATTCATGTATTTTTAAGGAATTAAATTAATTTCTAGTTAACATTTTAATTGCAGTTATTGTTGCTTTAATTATAAGCTGCAATTATTGGCTAAATCAGATTTGATGTATGTCTGTGCTGGTGTCTAATTCAGTATTTGCTTTAAAAAAAAATCGGAATCGTTTGTCTATGATGAAAAATCAATATTGAGGAAGTTATAAAGCATAATGAAAGAATTAAATCGATTAAACATTTCTCACCTCTCGAATGTCAACGATTTAGATATCGATAAGTGTTTTCATTTCGCGTAAAGAAAAAGAATTCTTCATCGCGACATATTTAGAAGAATCAGTAATTACTGTCATCGCTAAGAAGCTTTTTTGAGATTATCTACAGAAATGAACTTAGTGTTTTATTTTATGGCTAAATACTGGCAGCAGGCACGTATCTAAACAAACATTTTTTTTTTGGGGGGGGGGGGGAAGGGCCAAACCGTAAAAAAGGCAGAATTTCACACAAAAATACTATATCATTACCATTTTAGTAACAAAAATCCAATTTTTTTGGGGGGCGGGGTCCGGACCCCCTGGACCTCCCCCCTAAATACGTCCTTGACTGGCAGGTTAACTGTACAGTAGATCCCCCTATAACATGGTAGATACGTTCCGCATTATAGGAGTCCTTGTTGTATGGGTCCTGAGCTATGCTCCACCTGGAGTGTAAACCACGCTGTTCAACCGCTGCACACCTTATTTGAGCAATTTATTTCACATTTCACTTAAATACTGCTTACTTGAATCGTATGCACCAGAGATGACTGATATGCACTTCCTCTAAATTAAGTCGGGTTTAAATTTGCAGATTTATTTTCATTAACGTTTTATTTCTCAAGTTTATATAGAATAAAATAAATCATACAAAAGTTCTTTCAGATACGTTTAATGTACCACCACAATTAGAAAAAGCAGACGATATATCAGTCTCTTTTAACGTGTTTTAGGGAACCCGATCGCCATTTTTTAGCCGTGTTCTAGGGATCCGTGTTCTATGGACCCGTGTTATAGGGGGATCTAATCTACTTGACTCTTTGGAACCATTAATGTTACCGATTCTTTAATACGTGGAGGTTAGATACTACCTATCTGCGCCCAACTAGGGGCCGAGCGAGCGCATAGCGCTCTCAACTGGGAGACGAAAAGTGCCTGGTACAAACCCAAGTTGCGTCCGTCGACCAAGCCGCTCGGAGTTTTCCGCATTTTTCTCTGAAACTTCGCGTCATACGGGTTAAGACCCCTTAGAGAGACCCCCCACGGAGAGCTAACCCCCTGGGCCTAGATCCCTCGTGCAGATAATCGGCCGTATTCCTAAATTACTACCCATCTGCCGACCAACCCAGCAAGACATAACTCCACAGATTCAGCGTTCTTGTTCGCTGCGAGGTAACCTCGTGTAAGCATGCTGGAGAACTGAAAAAAAGGCAATAAAAAACGCCTCCCCCCTCAAAAAAAAGAAACAATAATAATAGATAAAAGCGCTTTCAATAATAAATTTTTGTTCGAATTACCGTTCGAAGAAAAAGAAAAAAAAAAACAATTTCTCAAGAACTAATGAAATATTTTGCATATACGATTTTTGGATCTCCTGTGAGTGTAATAGACTTGAAAGTTTGTTATAGACGTATTTGGTTACATTTTATAACTTTTTGTTTTTTCCTTAAAAAGAAAACAAAAAACCCAGCGAATTTTGAGAAAGAAAAATGTCTGCATTCTACTCGATTAGTCATAAATCCCAAAGTTTTCAAAATATATATCTTAGCCCGAAGTTTATTACTTTAGTAATAAACTTCGGTTTTTTAAGAAGTGTAAGTTTTAAGTTAAGAGTGTAAAGTTTTTTTAAGAATATACATAAAAAGACGCGAATGATAAATTATTAAATTGTTTTGAATACCGTGTTTTTTCTTAGCAGTCAAATTTTCATTAAAAATATGAGCAAATTTGCAAAAAAAAAAAAAGTAGGTATAATTTGAATTTCTACCATTTATGTACTTTTTCTTCGAAATACACCTACAAATGGTATACTTTAAAAAATACACCATATTGTTTTTTTTTTCACTAACCACTATCTATATAAATAAAACAGAGTGTAAACTGTCCGTTAGTTAGTTTGTCTGCACCTCGCATAGTTCCGAAACGGGTGATCGTAGACCTACCAAATTTTGCATGGAAATTCTCCAGGACAGGACCCGACTAGGGATGAGTTCGGGCTCATTTTTTGAAGCCCGAGCCCGACCGAATCCAAAATTTCAGCTAAAGATTAAAAAAAAAAAAAATAAATAAAATCAATTACTTCATTGATAGAATACAATAAATTTTGCTGTTCATGCAAATTAACGACAAATATATTTACAAACTCTCAATTCACTTTCTAATTCTTTATATCCATGTTTATCAAATAATCACCGATCTGATGACTAACTAAGCAATATAAGCCGCCTTTCTGAAATACCCAAAGAGCTTCACGCACCTTCTAGGCGCCCGTGCCGCTAATTCTTTTCTTTTTTTTTAATAAGTACTTTTATTTTCCTCACGAATCACTTTTTAAAATCTGTTTCAAGGAGTATGTTCAATAAATGAGAAATTTTTCACGAGCCCTAGCCCGCCCGAGCACGAACGCAATTGAGAATTACAGAGCACGCGCTCGGGCTCGGGCTGAGCCCGTCTCATCTCTAGTCCCGACATACCTCGAAGCGATTTTTTCGAAATTCGAATTATTTTAGGAGATATCGATAAAAAACATGTCGCAAAAGGCTAATTTTTCCTCCCCCATTCCGCAATTGTAACCCCGCAGTGGAAAAAGGGAGAATATAGCATATCTAGGTTGCCATATTTGGCAAGTTTATTAAATTATTCAGACTCTTGAAGTAAAAATAAAAGAATAACGATTTTTTTTATTGTTTGGATTATTGTTAGGTTATTTTTTAATTAAAATATCGTATGCATGTGAAATCAGAGCAGGAATGAAATGTTTTATGCTCAAAAGAAAAATAGGATTTGGAAATTTTTCGAAACTAAAACGTGCAACTTTTTAATTTGGCGAAAAATAAAATGGTTGATGTTAGAGTTTGAGGAGATGTGATCCTAACGCTTCCGCAAATTATCGTCTGGTACTTCCCAGCAAACACACACCTGCTGGCGGAGTACCTTGCCAGCGCCTTTCTGCCTTTACGTCCAGAACCGGCCCGGCACTGCAAAAAGTAACTGAATCGTACCAAAAGTGGTCGCCCGAGAAGTACCTTGCCAGAAGCCCGGGAAGGCAACGGCACTCTGCTGGCATACTGCATGTGCCGGCCGTTACTCACAATAAAGGCACTGGCCCATTAAGTTTATAATGCCCAAAATGAAACGGCCGGGTGCCGGCTATTATTAAAAATAAAGGCAATGGCCTGGTATCTTAACAGTGACTACAATGTAATGGCACGGTACCGGATTAGTGCCTATTTACAGTAATGCTGCCATAATTAAAATACGAGCCAGTGCGGATTCGGGGTAGGGGACTTATTCATCAACCCCCCCCCCCCGCAATAAATAAATAAAAACATTCCTTAAGGGTAACATTTTGAAAGATAAAAAACAACATAAATGAAAGATAAACAGCAAAATCCGTTGGTCAATCGTTTGCAAATTATGTGCGCCTATCATTAGTGAATTGTGTGCAGTTTTCATAAACTGCAATTTTCTTACAAATTTGTAGTCGCAAAAATTTTTTTATGAGAGAGGCGGTAACACATTTCAGAACCAACATAAAATCACCTATAAACAGTTTAATTTCAATATTTCAGAGTTAGAGATTTTATAAATGAGTTATAATACTTTATGGTTGATATATATATATGTGTGTATGTACTAAACAAATCTTACAGGAAGTAATAATAAATAAAATTGTACTATGGGAACACATATCTTTAGGGTAACATTTTGCTTTATTGTACATTTTGTTTAGATAAAATTATTTTTTAAATGTTAGCTATTCTGAAAAGAAATTTTCTGTATCTATACCTGTTGTATACTACATGATTCAAATTTTATGGAGGAAAGTACTTTTATACACTAAAATAAGTATCATTAGTAACCTCACCGACTTAAAAAATGTCACCAGTTTAGTAGCCATTTTCTCAATTTTAGTTCCCAAAATAGTAACATTTTAACATTTTTAAATTTTTAATGATTTTGTAGTTAAGAAATAAACATGCTTAATTTAGCTTCATTTAAGAAGGATTGAATAAAATGATAAATTTAAAAACTTCATGCGTTATATATATATATATATATATATATATATCAGAACATATAATACATTTATTTTTATAGCACGATTAAAAAAACAGATTAGAATGTTTGCTGAAAGCTCAATAGCAACTTTAAAAAAAAGGGAGTTGACAAAAACCAACACCAGATTTTCAAATTAGTCGCCTGGAGTAAGGTACAAGTAGCCAAAACTTGAAAACAGTACGAAAATGACGTTTTTTTGTTCAAAAAGTCGCGTAATCTTTAAATTAGTTGCAAAAGTTAACGGTGTACAAAATGTGTACATTAAAAACAGTGGAAGTAAAAATTTACCTGTAATATTTTCCCGACTGTTCAAAAACTGGAAAATTGTAAATCCACTTGCTGTATATCCTTAACTAACGAGACTTCACTGTCGAAGCAATTATAATTATTATCGCTCCTAACAGAGAAATCTCACTAGTCTAACACCAATAAACCTTCTCGAAAGTTCTAAAATTACGACCGGAAAAACTTTGTATCCTAAAACGCGTATACTTCATTCGTATTTCCAGATGTAAACTGGCCTCCCGCTCAACGGTTCAAGATTTGCGAAACGAAATGAAACATCAAAAGAAAAGAGGGTTACTATATACTTATTTGACACGAAAACTCGCCACTTCCGCTTTAATAAAACTCGCCAATTTAGCTAGCAGACCCCCCCCCCCCCACACACACACACACACTCAGCGTTGCCAGGTTTGGCTAATATTAGCCAATTTGGCTATTTTTGATCACGCTTGGCTAGAAAATTTATAAGGAAATTAGCCAACCCGGTTTTGGCTAATTTTTGGCTATTTTTATCGAGGTTGCAAGACATTGGCTAATATTATCTACTTTGGTTATTTTTTTTAGCATTTTTGACTCGATAAGTTTTTGGCAGAAATTTTCAATTCAAACTTTTCAGCCTTAGCAGGAAAGAAAATCAGTTAGCACAACCAACTCCAACACTGACACTGAGAGAAAGGCAGTGGCGTAGCGTAGGTTTTTCCCGCTCGAGGTAGATGCCAAATATGCCTCTTTCCACGCAGTGGTGGGAAAAACGACTTTTTTTTTTTTTTTGTTGTGAGCTACAACTTCTGCTACTTTTCGAAAAATGTATATAACTACAAATACAACTACTTTTTGATGTGGTTAGTTACAACTACTTTTGAAATGGAGTCATGATGTGTATTGCGTATACTTTTAGATTTTATTATTTATTTTTAATAATTATATATATATATATGTGTATATTTAAAAGAAACATTTATACATACCGTGTTTACTCGCGTAATAGTTGCCCTCCCATAATCGTCGCATCCCCGTTTTGAAGAAGAAATAGCTTTAGAGTTACAATATTATGTAGTAGATTCTCCCCGCATAATAGTCGCTCCTAGACTTTCACCATGAAAAATTTGCCCCAAAATATGTGCGACTACTACACGAGTAAACAAGTTGTATATGTATATCGTAACCAGCAAATTCATGAAACAAACGGCAATATTACCAACTGCAATACTCCACAGAACTGAAAATCACCATAGTCAATTACATGATATAAGCAAGATAATGAAGATCATCCATCATTTTTGAAGTGCGAAAAACACAAAAAAGGGATAGAATAGAATTTATTTATTTAATACAAATATAAATAAATTATTGTCTATTTTATCTTTTATTGAAAAGATTAAAACTATATGTTAATGAGAAAAATACTTCTAAAAATTATCGTTAATGAGAAATAAAAGTAAAACTTCTTTAATTTAATCTAAAATTTTATTATCTTAGTTTTCCACATGGCAAAATCTTTAATAATACTATCATCAATATAAATTGCATCAGTTATTTTATGCTCTGTAGCCAGATTGGTTAATCTTAGAGTACTCATTGTGGATCGTAAGTATTTTTTCTTTTAAACTTAAGTTTGAAGAAGTTTATCTCACGTCACGGTTGGCAATGCTTATAGCTATCGCAAGAAATAAAGATAATTTCAAGAGCTTAAATTGCATAATGAATTTTAAGAAATCGTATGGACTTGAATTCATTACATCATTTTCATTCCCCGTAGCAAAGAATTATTCAAAGAATCTTCGAATTTTACAGGCGTGGACAACAGAATTTTCTTAATCTAGTATCATAAATTCTCTATTATTATAATTCATTTTTGTGTTCTATATTGTAAAACTAAAAATATTGAACAAAACATCTAATAACTTAAAATAGTTCTCTGAAGTTTTCTACAAATTTCAAATTGAGAACGAAACTGGGGAATTACATAAAATGTTATTTACAGAAAAAAGGGGAGGACTAGGGTACTTGGTGCTATCCCTGCAAACGTAAAAAGGCGCTCCCCTTTACTTTCGCCCAAAGAAAATCCTTTCGAAGACGGCGCCCCGATGCAATGGTTACCTTGCTTACAGTATCAGTCCGTCCCTGCTTTACAGACGAAAACGAAACCATAATAGCCCTAATGTATATCCAGCGTTAATATAAAAAGAAAATGACGAAGATAATTTTAAAATAGAAACGCAGGTGCTAGGTAAAATGACAGGGGAAAAAAAAGTCATAAGTTTTGATAGCCGAAATAAGAAAAACATGATAATATAAACAAAAGCGGAAATAGTTTTATTTAAAAAATTGCTTGAATTTATGTTTGTCCGATAATAAGTAGATTTAATCTCTTAACCCTCTCGTCACCGAATTATAAAAAATCCGAGAAAAAAATTCCTGACCAATGCAATTTACTTTGGGAAATTGCACAATGCCCCTCTCTTGTCTTTATATTTGCATATTTTGTACAACTTCTTGAAATCAATTTTAACTGAGCTATACAGGATTAAGCTTTCATCAATTGAGAAACAGAAGCAGTCACACTTTCTGATAGAATTAACTAACTGTTCTTGAAAATACGGTCCTAAGCTATAAGTTACCAAGTAAGCTAATTTGTCTTTTACTCTTCCCTCACGATGGATGAGCCCCCATTTTCCCATCCTTATACAAACACATCGCTTGATGCTTTCGCGGTCCCAAAAATGCGTTGCAGTTGCTTCCGGTTTCAGTCTGACAATTAGTGAGAAAGGGTTAAAAAAAAAAATTGATCCCATTATCCAATTTCCCATTTTTTTCCAGACTTTCCGGACCCATTTTCCAATTTCCCGGCTTTTTCCAGACTTTCCGGAGCGGTAGACACCCTGTTATTGTATTGTATGAGAGATTCTTGAGTAATTAATAGGTACCTGTTTTGCTCGTTTGCCTTACCGCATGACCGATTTTGTTTTTATTTGAGGGTTGAGCATGTGCGGAATTCAAGAGCAGAAAATATAAGTTTCTCTTTAAATTTTTAAACAATTGTTTTAAATCAATAGATTTTGAGAGAAAGTCGCCTCTCCCCTCCTCTTATGCAAAAAAAAAAAACTCATCATACTCTATTCTAATTTCATATTCAGCAAAGCTTTATTAAAAATCCGAAAGATGGCACTGCAATCGCCGGTTTGGCTATTTTTGGCTAATTTTCAGAAGCCGTTTGGCTATTTTCGTAGATTTTGATCTGGCAACCCTGCACACACTAATATTAACTAGCGTTTTAGAAATATGTTATGTGCATTATACACATATATATATCTATCTCTCTCTATATATAGGCTATCTTGCACATGTCAGATTAAAATAGACAAGCAAGTTTTTATTTTCTTTCTTCAAATGCATAAAAAATTCATTTGTACTTCGTATAAATAATCTGAATTAATATAGCCAAATCCACGATGAACAGTTGGATTCTTGGTGCCTTATCCGTGGGAAATAAGTTCACTTAGCATTCCTTCGTAGACATATGGAGATACCCGTAAAAGGGTTGCGTTAATAAAACATTTGATTCCAGAGCAATGGAAACCGCATAAGGAAAATAAATTTCCTAAATGAACCCCATTCCGTATTTTTGGCTATTACATGAAAATACTGGTTTATTATTGCTTAATAATTGCAGAATAACTGCAGGAGTTCTAATTTGTTTTATTGTACATTTAATCATTAATTACCTAATTTATATTAAAAATTAAGTAATATTTTGTTTATCACTGCTATATTTAATATAATAAAAAAAATATCAATAGAAGCAACAGATAGTTAAACGTTACATCGAAATGCTATATCACAGTTGCTAACATGTACGGAATACAACCACTTTTTGTAAATAGTCATTTTTGTAAATATTTCTTAAAAAATAATTCAAATATTTTGCAATTTTTTAACATTAAAAATACTCTTTACAAAATGTGGTTTGCTATTTTCCTATTGGTATGCTATATCGACTATAGAGCATTTCAAAGAATTAAAAATAACTTTAAATTAATTTGTACAAATGTAAATTTGAATTATTTTCATTGTTCATACTTTATAATTAAAAAATCATTTAAGTTTTGAAATTTCTTATCCTTTGTAATTTTATTGTAAAATTACAAAAGTGTAAGATGTAAGATTTTTGGGCCCTAGAATGTGTGGGCCCTGGGCAGTTGCCCCGTTTGCCCTGCCGGTAATATGGCACTGCATAGTTGGGGTTATATACTGTCATATACAGAGTGGGGTTTCACTGTCGATGTAGTAAACATTTTTATAGCATACTGAACTCGCTTGTATTATTTTAGTTTTTAGTACTAAAATATTTGAAGGCACAATATGAACTTCTCCGCTTACACCCCCCCCCCTTCGATGAAAAAAAAAAAGAAATCTTAACAGTGCTTGGGTGCCCGGAACTTATATCCCCTAACACTTCCACACAGTATGAATGTGAAACAATATTATTTCATTAAAATAACGAAATTTTATGCCAACACTACGAAATATATACAGGCCCATTACTGCCAAATAGTGCTGGCCCGGTACATTTTAAGCAGTACCACGCCGTTAACTTTTCTGTGCATGTCATAGACACATGGCAGTTCGCCGTTACTAGTTATGTACTGGCGCATATGCACTTTTCAGACGCTGTTACTCCAGTGACTTCCAGACGATGGCAATCTACCTTGTTCCCGGTATACGGCACTTTGCCAGCACGACGGGTACCCGGCCGTCATTTTGCGGGCAGTAGTGTGTTTGCTGGGTTAGATTATGAATACACCTGAATAAGTTTTGAGAAAATTTCACTCAGTTCGAATTGTGCATTTTTCTGCGCAGCTTTTTCTCATCTATTTCTAATGTATTACATCCAGAAAAAGGATGTTAGAACTATCAATTTTAATATTGTTTAATCATACTCATGAATAATGATATACTTTCCAACTTAATGGAATAAGGAAAGAAAATAGGGAAGGTCCATGAATTATAATACGCTTTTAATATATTTATAGCACTTTAGTGCTTTTTTAAAATCAAAGTGTTTCAGATTTTCTTACTTTTTTTTTCCTTTCCGTTTTTTGATAAAGGCCAATATATACAGAAGCTCTTCAGAATTAATATAGGACGAAAATAATTTATACTTTTTTGTAGGTTTTTATCACTAAATCCCATCTTATTTTTGTAACCAGGGACGGCCCGACACGGTAAGCATCGCATCGGGGCGCCGGCTTCGAAGGGGTCATTTCGAACTTAAAAACTAAATAGAGCATAAAAGGAGGCGTCTTTTTTATGTTAGCAGGGGTCTCTACACTTACCCTAGGGCCGCTCCTGTTTGTAACCATCTTAATTTTAAATTCCATTCAGAATCTAAGAGATTTCAGTGCCAAGGAAGCCAGTGAGAAACAGGATTCTCTCCGAACAAGATTTATTAAGATGGCGAACCAACTGGTCGCCGGAGGCGGCTAGTTGGTTAATAAAAAAATGTTCTTGAACGTGGTCGACAACAGTCGCACTGCTTTCAATTGTTTCCTTGAATACGTTCCCACAAAATTTCGAGCAGTAAATGATACACCAAAACGGTAGCAGAAAAGTAGCACAGACTTTCTTTTTGCATCTTAATTAATAAGAAATAAAAAATGATGAAAAGTTATAAATTTAACTAGTAACTGATTAAAGTAAATATTTTTTCGAAGCAATCACTCGGACGTCACACCCTTCCCGTGCGTTCTTTGCCTTTTGATCTCCTTCATCTAATGATTCACGTAAAACGATTTATGTCTTTAATCCGTTATTTCCGTGCATCATTGACAGATTTAAGTGTTTTTTTTTTTTTTTTTTTTTGTGTGTGTGTGTGTGGGTGGTGGGAGGGGGTGACAAGTAAGGAGAAGCATTTTATGAGTGAGACTAATTCTTTTTCCTGATTAATTTTTAATGTTGAATCTAGGTATATCCTATTCATTCTCAACATTGAAAAGACGCAGTGTTGAGTATTTCCCTTCTGTGATGAATATTACTTCCTAGCTTGGTGCTTTGAATGCTCTCTTGGAGCTCAGCATTGCGTTTGAGCAGGGTTTTCTTTGAATGCATGAAGAAATACTTAGTTTTAAAAATCTACTCGCATGGATCTCTCCAAGAATTATTGCTTGAGTACTGAAACAAGCAATAGCGGGCCAAAATCAAACACGACAACAACTGAAGATTACACAAATACGTGGATTTTAAAGGAAGTGTGCGTGTGGTTAGGCTTCACGAAAACAACCACACTAAAGTACCACACGTAAAGTATACATAACCACACTAGGCGCGTGGTTATGTATACTTTTTTTTATTTACAAGAAAAGTATATTAAAAAACGTGATTTATCATGGCTTATGCGTTTTTGAAATGACAGATTCAATTTAGATCTGTTCTGTTGTTAAGTTCTACAATTTCGGAGATTCCATTCAATTGGCTGGAAAATGCTATAGCCAATCAAGCAGTAGCGTGTAGTGGTAATCCTTAACCTGTGCACGGGGAATAGAAAATGGAATCTTTCAAGGACAAGAGAAACATGCCCGTTTTTGTTCACCATGAAATGTACCCTACTTTTTGTTAAGTGCCTAGTAGCCGAAAAATGCTACTGATTCTAATCGCCTAATTTAATCCCCTTTTAGAGATGCCCCCTTATAGCAAGCTTGAGAGGCACGGTTTGATGAGTTGGATTGAAGGACTTGTGGTCTTTCCTTTCTGGTCAAGAGAGTGACCGATCTACACACTTGGGGGCCCAAGGCACAGATATTTTGGGGGCCCCCTGCACTGCAAAAAAAGTCTGTAAAACGTACAGAAATTACTCGTATTATTTACAGAATAAGTCTGTTCGTAAGAAAAAACAGTTTTTTTCTGTTTTATCTTCACCCGCGCATGCGTACTAGACGAAGACGTCATTTCTTAACCTGCGAAGCTCATTTCGCCTCCGGCGCAATTAAAACGGCAAGACATTGTACTACATGTCGTTAGCTGGAGCTGGAGAAAAGGGACGGTATATTTAGTTACAGCTGCATACGTAGGTTCAGGTGAGGGTTTGATGTTATGTACGGATTTTGTTCACTGGGCGCGTTGCGTAACCCGGCTCGTTTGGACATTTTTAAGTACTTTAGTGTTTGTCGATAATGTTGACGCCGCGTAATTAATTATATTAATTAATTGACATAATTAATGTTAAATCAATAAGTAATTAGCGAGATATAAAGCAATACGTTAATTGATTAGATTGATTACTATTAATTAATTATTAATACAGTAATATTTAACTGGGAGGGAAACCCCCACCACAAGAATAAAAGGAGTTACATGAAAAAATGTAAGAATTCTTATTTTATTTCCATAAAATAAGAATCCTTACATTAAAATAATTTAGAAATTTTTTAAGGACTTTAGTGTTCGTGAATAATGTTCATGCCACATGATCTATTAGGATAATTAACGTTAAAGCAATAAGTAATTAGACAGATTAATTGATTTATTTAAGTTTGTTAAAAATCCAGAAAACACCCTGAATATACATAATGTTATTAAATGGACTTGCAAAAGAGATGAATACTTAATAGTAAAAATTTAATAATTTCTATCAAAAAACATTGTTGTAAATTAACTAACTATATTATTATGTTTTGTTGATTTCCGGTAGTCATTCAATAAAAACAAAATTAATGATTTAATTACAATGTATAATTAATATATTTTTTAACAAATCACCTTTTTTTAACTTGAATAAACATGAAGATATCACAGTGTTTGAAAACTAAATGGTGACACATATATAGTAACACTGGACACAGAAGAGAAATCTCAGTCACTGTTGTGTCGCCTCATTGTTGACTGCTAGATGCTGGACCGCAGCGGGGCATTTACTCTCATTGTGAGTAGCAACACCTGACTCAGAAGAGGAATCTTAGTGGCTGAGTCTCCTCAGTGTTGGCTGCAAGATGCTGTGCCAGAGCGGGGCATTTACTCTCATTGTAAGCAACAGCATCGGCCTTCTTTGGTAAAAATTGGCATGTAACATTGAGGGGAGGGGGAAAATGGTTTCTTTTGTAGAAATATTTCCAACAAGGTTGAATTCTTTTTTTTGGGGGGGGGATGGAGGGAATTACCCCTCCGTCTTCCCTTTTTATCCGTCCTTGGCGTTGAATGACGGGAAATAGACCAGTTATGGAACTTGATTGTGAATTCGAGACTTTTTACCTACAAAAAGAAACGAAAAAAATCACCTGTGAATTTTGATATATTTATTTTAGACTTGCGGGTGAGGGGAGGGGGGGGGGACTTTTATGTGTAAAACTAAGCATCGAAACCAATGGACCAACCAGACAAATCGGCATAATGATTTTAAGCAGTGCAGCGCATCACTTGATCTGACGTCACCTTTGTGACTCTTTCTTCAGCTACTTGCGATTTGTGTGCAAAAGTTTCTGGCAACACTGATCGGAGGTGACGCTCTGGGTCGGCTAACGAACGATACGTACCGTTCACCTCACCATGGCACAGCATTTATGTCGCTGGAAATGGTAGACGGGCGAAGTGTGAAAGTCCCGGGCTCGGGTCCCATCGCGCGTCCATCGACCGTTAACCGTTCAGAGTTTTCCGTGGTTTTCTCCGGAAGTTAGTGTAAATACGGATTAGGATCCCTTAGAAAGACCCCCACGAAGCAGTGGAGGCTCCTCCATTTAAGCAAATGGGCACGTGAACCCCCCAAAGGAAAAACTAACGATTAAACACATTAGCAAATTAAATTTAAAACAAATATTAAGCACACTTCTAGATTTATGTGAATTTAAAACATGAATTTTACTCCCCCCTCCTCCCACTATCATTAAATAGGCTTATAGCTAACGCACTGTAGTGTAGGTTACTACAACAGTCATGAATCAATCGCACGTGCGAACAGAAAATTTTTCCCCTGAACCGCTCTGTGGTAAGAGAAACCGAGACAACTGGAAAAGTGTACGGCACTGAGGAAATCATTCCGTTCGCACAGTTTCATCGTGCACACAGCTCCAATTTTCGCGGTATAGCTTCCGGATTTTCAAATGGTTTGTTACGTTCGGTTAGTTAATTATTTTTTTTTTCATTTTCTTTATATATATTTTTATTTTTATTATTTTTCTCTACATTATTTTTTTGCAAACTAGTGTAAAGTAAATTAGATGCGAGTGAAAGACGTGTTTCGGAGCTAAAGCAATGGCATTTTTCAATAGTATCCTTTAAAAAAATGCAAATAAAATGAATCAAGACAGTACCTTTGCTAAAACTTATCTTGGTGACGAAATGTAACACCAAAGATGCAAGGCCGTACCTAGGGGCCGTACCAAAGGCGTGGGGCGAGCCTGTCCCCCACCCGAAATTTAAAATTTTGTTAACAAAGCAATAATAATGAAGCCTTTTTGTGAAAAATTTAGCCTTTTTCACCTTTTGGTCCCCCCCCCCCCCCTGAAATTTTTTTCTGCGTACGGCCCTGCAAAGATGACTTGTTTTCTTTCATTCGCGTGCATTGTTTTCCATTAACTGCTGGAAACGCAAATATATTTTAACTTGTAAGGTGCGTCGTATCTGCACATTTAATTTTCGAAAATTGGTTTGTGAACCTCTTCTTAAATAACCCACGAGCCGCCACTGCCACGGAGTGCACCCTTCTTTGTGTTGTCCTTCTGACGAGGATTTATAAGCGGGCTTTGAGCCAAACACACAAATCCGATATACTTGTTCACAACAACTACGTACCGCAATTGTTCTTGGTTTTGGGGGAAATGAACAATAGCAACTTCATGTAACAAGTTAAGTACTACTCATAAACTGTTTCTCATAAGTTATTTCCTTATTATAGTGTATGTTTATATTCATTGCACTTGCTAATTGTTCCTAGAACTGTAGTCAGCATTTCTTATTGTATAGTTATCGATAGGTTAAATATTTTGAAATGAGTGCTTTTGTTCGCAATCATTTTGTTTGCAGTGCTCCAGTAAGTGAAAGAATATCGCTGAACTTAACATCGCGGCACTGTGATAAATATATTGTTTATTTTCAGTGTTTGTACTTGAATAGTCGTCTAACACCGAACAATTTATGATATTTTTAGTGTGTATTGTGCTCTGGGGGATTTCACATCAAATATAATATACACACTTCCCAGACTTATAAATTTCTATCTTCTATACTTACAATAAGAATTCTGATTTTCTAGGAGTATCTTAAAGTTTCCTAACGCGTAAGTGCCGTCAATAATTTAAATCAATGGATATATCTTAATCAAGTTTATGAGGTAAACCAAATTAAAGAAATGATATATTTCACCTTTTAACGTATAAAAGAACAGAAGAATTGTATCTACAAATTATTTATAATTTCCTTGTAATATTTGTTATGTAGTTTTAAATTTGTACACACTTTGTAATTCGTTTTGCATATTGCAAACTATTATTTCTTAATCCTAGTAAAAATGAATCAAAGAAGCATAGTTATACACTTTTTTTTCAAAGTTAATGAAACACTTTTAACTACAATTTTGTAAACATATAAATAAATTAAACCATAGCAATATTTTAAAAAGTATGAAATTTATATGTATATAGCATGTAACTGTTTTTTTTTATTTTATTAATACACAACTGGTAATTAAAATAGCAACACCAAGAAGGTGACATGCTATACACAGTGCAGCAATTTTAATTTCGTGTAGTATATCTTATCAAAGAAATATTTCTAGCTTCATAACATTGTGATTTTCTTTTTTCTATAAATTATGTCATTATCAAAAACAATAATCATTTTCTTAAGTTTTAAAAGTAATTTTTCATTTGTATGAGATAAAATGCTAGATTTTGATTTGAAGTAATTTTACAGTGGGGATTTTCTAGTTTTTTGTATATTCAGGGGCGACTTGGCATTCAGGGATTTGGGAAATTTTATGTCTGGAAAAGTCAGGGAATTCTGCAAAAATATCTTCTAAATCAGGGAAATTTAAAACTCTTTACAATGTTTATCGTCATTTGATGCAGAATACCGTGTTTACTCGCGTAATAGTCGCACCCCCGTTTTGAAGCAGAAAAAATAGCTCTTTAGAGTTACAATATTATATAGTAGATTTTACCCGCATAATAGTCGCACCTGGACTTTCAACGTGAAAAATTGGCAAAAAAGTGCGACTATTACGTGAGTAAACATGGTAGTTTGGGCTTCTGGTGATCGGAACAGCTTTAGTATTGGTCATTATTGGCAGTCTTTGTCATAACTTTGTGACATTTTCAATGGCATTAATATTTTATTTTAATATTATGTATTCATTTTTTTAATTCTTAAACAAGCATGTATAGATTTTTTTATAATTCTTATTCACTATATTTTAAGTTAACATTTACTCTGAGAGGGGGGTTCCACCCTTCAAACCCCGTTTCTTTCTTTTAAATAAATACAATTTCAGTTTACTAACAACCATAGTCAGATAAAAGAAAAAGCTATCTGCTTACATAATCCAAAACTATCTGCAAACTCATATGACGTATTTAACGAGGAGAGGGGGAGGGGGGGGTCCTGGGAGTTCGGACACTCCCCCCCCCCTGAAAATTTGATTTTTGTCACTGTAATGATAGTCTTTTTGTGAAAAATTCTGCCTTCTTTTGCGGTTTGTACTCCCCCCCCCTCCCAAAATGTTTCCTGAATACGTGCCTGCTCGTGATAACTGAATACATAATGCGTATATAAACACGTGTATATGCATTCGAAGCACACATCTGTGCAACCCGCTTGCGCTATAGTGACTAGCTGCTGCTGTTGTGAACATGTATATCGGATTTGTGTGCTTGACTCGAAGTCCGCTTGTAAATCCTCGTCCGAATGACAAAACAAGGGAGTTACCCTCTGTGGGGTCTTTGTAAAGGGTCCTAACCCGTATTTACCCTAAGTTTCGGAGAAAACCACGAAAAACACCGAACGGTTCGGTCGACGGATGTGTGATAGAACCCGAACCCGGGACCTTCACACTTCGGCCGTCTACCATTTTCAGTGATATAACCACTGTGCCATGGTGAGGCTTTGTGCAAGATAAATTGTTTATTTATTTTAATGCATAAATTTTAAATCCATTTCATTTCAGTGCCTAGTTATAAAAGTATTTTTTTTAATATTTTGCTTATTATACAGTCTGATCATCAACGTTTTAAATTTCAAAATCTCGAATCATAAGTGTAGTCAGTGGCCAATATCCTGAATCAGGAATACTAAACATAAATAGAAATTTTATTCAATACTTTTCGAAGTTCAAATATGTAAGAAAGTAATTAAAAATTAGCGCAGATCTGATCGCTCTGTAAGCAGTTCTTTATAAAACTTTTACACTTAAAAAGAGAGGAATGCTTAAAAATTTGAGCTTTCCCCTTTTAAAAAGTTAAAAATTTGATTCTTTTTTCTTATTCATTATTTTTTCAAAAAGATTTGACGAAAATTAAGCATATTGTTTAATGTAGTAAAAATATTTTATCATGTAAATTTATTTCGTATGTTCAATAGCAATGATGCATGCAATCTTCTATTTTAAAATGCCTGTTTTTCAAGATGGTAATTTTGACATTTTAATTTGGAAGGGCAGGCCCATGGTCAGGATTTTTATTCGGGGATGCTCAAATATCCAAATACCATAACTTAAACATAGGTATCATGGGGTCCTATGAAAGGTGCAAGAAAGAGCCCCCCCCCCTCCCTCCAACATAAGCAAGGCATATTGATCATTTCTAAAATATACTGAAACTTTTTGTATTTTAGTACTGAAGTGTCTGAAATACTGATAGAGCAAGAGCAAGCGACCGCCAGACCTTCGTCATAGTATAAAAGCTGAAACTTTCTCTGCGCGTACCCCCCAATAGAGGTAGGAACAATCGGCCACTATAAAGTTTGGATGATCGTGGCTTTGTCAGGTAACAGGTGGCAAAGGTGTATAAAATTGCCGGAAATTTCGTCATTTCATAAAGCTTAATTTTTTTATATGTTCTTCTTCGCAGTACTAGAAATCACTTTATCCCTTGCCAGACACTTTTCCATCGTGGCAAACCCCCGCCAGTCGACCTCAAAGTCTTGAAAAACGTAATTCTATTACGAGCGCGCTGCAAGAAAGTTCGCGCGTAAGAAAGTTCAGAAATAGCAGTATAAAATGTGCTTGGCACTTTGTGACAGCTTGACGTACTTCGTCGCGGGAGTTTACGAACACAACAGTTTTCCATGACTTTGAGATTGTCTGGCGGGGTTTGCCACGATTGAAAAGTGTCTGGCAAGGGATAAAGTGATTTCTAGTACTGCGAAGAAGAACATATAAAAAAATTAAGCTTTATGAAATGACGAAACTTTCGGCAATTTTATACACCTTTGCCACCTGTTACCTGACAAAGCCACCATCATCCAAACTTTATAGTGGCCGATTGTTACTACCTCTGTTGGGGGGTATGCGCAGAGAAAGTTTCAGCTTTTATACTATGACGAAGGTCTGACGGTCGCTGGCTCTTAGACTATGAGATAAGCCTTCCCTAGAATATAAGCCTTCCCTAGAATAGTGGGTGGATTGTGGTAATGGGGCCCCTTGGGTTGCCCCTCTCTTGTGGAGGACGCGTAGCTGCAGAGCCTGTTTCCCTAAATCCGCCACTGTATATAAACATACACATTTAAACTTTCGGGGGGGGTGTAGCTCCTCAAGCCTCCCCTTCCCTGGCTACGTGCTTGTCGAGGGGGAATTACAACAAGTGCTTCTGAAAAGTAAAATTATTATGCTCTTAGCTTGTGCTAACAAATTTCAGTTTATAGATGAGTCAAAAGTAAAATGTGATTTTTTAAATGTGTTTAATTCACTGAAGTAAATTATTTTGTTTCTAGGTGTTTGCTTGGAATAAATCCTAACAGAGGATGCAAGAAGAATCCTGATGTGAAAAAACGTGAGGCCGTTAATATGAAAATTCTCAATTTACTTAATAAAATGTCGGCATATGAGCTAATTGACCATTAATTATATATTAAGAAATACCCATGAATACTGGAGAGCAAATCTATAAAATTATAAACAATAAACTTTGTAAATATTCCTTTGTTTGTACTTTGTAAATACTTTATAAATACTGTACTTTTTTTTCTTAAAATAAATCTAATTTTTCACAATTTTCCTTGACGTATTTCTTTGATTATTAATAGATATTACAAAAATCTAAGCATAGATATATCATGCAAGAATAATTTTAAACCCCCTAAAAACTATTTCTGAAAAATAAGATGCATATATGTATATACATTAAAACCTCTACTAACGGTCACCTCCGAAGACTGGTCATCTCTTAAAACAGACACTGTTAGAAGATTACAGAAATGAATTGAGACTACTGAATTAACATTATTGTGAACCTCCAAAGAACGGTTGTCTCATATAATGGCCATTATTTTATGGGACCAAACGTAACAGTTTTTCAGAGGTTTCACTCTATATATGTAGTATTTACTTGAACGACGCCATCACTACATTAATCAATAGTTTAGAAGCAAACATTTATATTGTTTTAACTACAATGACGCGCTACAATCACCTAAAAAATAAACGTTACAGTAAATACTTCCACAAACTTCATTTACTACAAATACCCCAACCATTTATTTTGGGACAATTGACATGACAAACTGATACGCCATTATTTTATGAACATAGAAATTGATGGATAATATCAATAAATAATTTTGAAAGCATTAAAAAATAAACTTTAAATTTTATGCTTGGAACATCTACACTCCCACCCCTGATCCATTGATTTGTGTATAAATTTTCGTACTTTGAAATGCATCGATTCATTTGAAATAAGCTTCTTTGATTACTGTTTTACTTGATTGATAGCAATCGTTCTCATAAATCTTTCTTTTTTTCAACATTAATATTTTATTTTGTACAGTTACTTAATTTTAAAGTATGCCCTTGGATGGACGTGATTGAAAATAAAAAATGTCACCTATGATTTCAAAACATACTCAAGAATTTATTTTCATTAACATTTCGTAGCAGAATTTTTTACCACTTAACAGGGCCAAGGTCGTCGAAAGAAGCTAGTATATCATAAAATTACTGAATTTTTGAAGTAATTGTAAGTAAGTAATTTTTTAAAGTAATTTTAAGTAAGGTATTGAATTATTAAAAACAAAAGAAAGTTGTTATAAATACAAAATATATTTCATAAATAAACTGGTTTTTTCTCTAATTCCTAAAATCAAGCTCTAAAAAAATGGTTAAAGTCTGCTACATTTACAGAAATATACCGTCGACAAAACACGGGGAATCTGGAAAAATTACAAATTTCTGTAAATTAAGTGGAGTATTTAAAAAAAAAAACATTTCTATAAAATAAACGGAGAATCTGTAAAAATTTAAAAAAAAATACAGAAGAAATCAGTAAAACGCATAGAAGATTTCTGTAAAAGAAACAGAAACTCTGTAAAAAATTACAGAAGACTTCTGTAAAACATACAGAAGCTTTCTGTAAAATAAACAGAGAATCTGTAAAAATTATGGAAGACTTCTGTAAAACATACAGAAGATTTCTGAAAAAAATTACAGAACATTTCTGTTAAATATACGGAAATAAACTGGCGTCCTGGCTGACAGTTTTCTGTAAATTTGACAGACTTTTTTTTTGCAGTGTGCACAAAAATTTTCCGCAGAATATTAGTTAATTAAATTAAGTTAAAACCAATTATCATTCCTAAGTTAACCATATGTAAAGATTTACAAATCAGTAAAATGTCACGACAAATACCACTTTTATGAATTTTTCAATTTTGAAATGTTTTTATGGGCATTTACAGTCGTTACATACCTTAGAAACGATAAGAGGAGGAGCATGCAGAGGTCATATCGAATTTGAGAATATCGAATCGAATGCATAATTTTTAACCAAGTTACATGAAATGAAAATTTTTGAATATTTGTGATGAAATGAAGTAAGTAATCAGAAATTTTACTCTTGAGACATCATTTTAGTAGCTATTACGATTACAGAAAAGGAAGTTTGGGGGTCCCTAAAAATCGGGGGCCCAGGGCACGTGCCCCGAATGCCCTGCCGTAAATCAGTCCCTGGGTCAAGAATGAGAAAGAAGAAAAAATGCATGTTTCTTTTAAAAATTGTCATTTCTACCTTCCTCATTCTGGAAGTGTGGGTTTTGCAGGCTGGAAAAGATGAGCTTATCTTTTAAGCACTGGGAGTATCGGACAAAAGGAGTACGGGTTGGCATACACCACAAGACTTGGGCTATTTTGCATGGGAATCGAAGAGCTAAAGATAAGTATGCATCACTGCAATGAATAAATTCCTGGTTTCAAAGCGGTCAAGAGTCTAAAAGCCCCTTTTCTAGTGTGCTATTGTTACACTCCCCTTCGCCATATTAGCCTAGTCACTGACAATTCCCCAGCATTTCGGAACAGATGCTTGATAATCTCTTTGTGCATTTATCGACTGCAATACAGACAACCTGAAAAATGTAGACAACGAAAAACTTCATCTCCGCCATTTCCAGAATTTTCGAAGTTCAGTTTTTAGGTTCACTATAACCGCAGTCATGTTCACTAAAACCGAAAAATGCTATGCACATTTCTAATGTAAGTGAATGGGGACTAACGATTTGCGTTCACTATAGCCGAAAGTTTATATCCGGGTTCACTGTAACCGGAGTTGACTGTAATTAAATTTTATTTTTGCTGCAAGTTAAACCGGTTAATTAGAATACGAGATGGGGAATTTTAATTTTCCTATAGGATAACATTAGGATTAGCGGTTCTTCCACAAAATATTGGCTATATCGCTTACCTAGGTTCAGTTTTAAGGACTTATTTTTGCCGCCAAGTTTAGCAATATTTCCAAGCTGCCCAAGCTTGGAGACATTTAGTGCTAATTTATTAAAGTAGCCTGTGATGTTTGCATTTCCGCATAGCATTAGTATTACGCAATCGATTTTCGGAAATGCCAGAAAATTTATTAGATATGGTTGTGGTTGTGTGTGATTAAGGCAAACCTGCGCGAGGGGTATCTGCTAAGATGAGGGATGCCTTGGTAGGAGGACTTTCTAAGGGGCTCTAAAGCGTATTCACGTTACATCTGGAGAAAACCTACCAAAACTTCAGACCGTTAGATCGACGACCGCGCGATAGGACCCGATCCCGGGACCTTCACACTTCGGCCGTCTACCATTTTCAGTGATATAGCCACTGTGCCATGGTGAGGCAAAATTTATTAGATAGATTGTACGAGAACTTTCTAGAAAACTCGTCAAAAGGTGTAAATACGAGAGCAGGTCACTCACTGATTCAATTCTGAATCGTATTTTGTTGAGAACATTTCCTTGTGACAGCCGTAGTTCTGCCTCATTCTACTGCTATCAAAAGCAGCGTTGTTCACTTTTGCGAAGATTTATTTAGAAGCTGTTTCTGGATTCTGTATTTTTGTATGCTGAGGAGCTGCTAATGGATTTGCTCCGGATTTTAGTCTCCGGAACGATTTTATTGTGTTCAAACAGCGCCAGATTGAGCCCTACATGGTCCCTTAGACTAAAATTTCTAACGCCCCCTCTGCAAAATTCTTTGCTAGTGGGTCCCATGTGAATTTTTGCCCAAAGCCTTATAACAATCCCTATACCAACGTATCTCGAGAATAAACACATTTACTTAATTATTAGCCTGCTACTTGCGGTTATACTAGGTGTTCCAAAAAATGGTAACACGCTTTAATTCTTTATCTATTAGAGATAAGTAGACAATGCAAATTGAAAAAAAATGTTCAAAATAAGGTAAGGGGAAAAATACGTTAAGAAAAAAAATTGCTCGCGTTAATTTTCAAAACGTAACACTTTTTAAATTTGTACACGACTCCCGGACAAAAAATTTCCAGTTAGTGAAATATGCCTAATACACCAATGAGGTGATGCACAAAATTTGAGATCTATATCCTAAAAAGTTTCAGAGATATGAAGATAAATATACACTGATCTTTTCAATGGCTCTCAAAGAGATGAAATCTCACCGAATGACCGCGTTTCCGGGGTTGTACATAAATTATGATTTTTTTTTTCCCACCCGAGCAATAACTGTATAGTCCATGACCATCTTTGTTTAAAAATATCTATAAGATGTTTTATGATGAAAGGCTGTAAATTTGTACATCACCTCGTTAGTGTATGGGGCACATTTTACTAACTGGGAATATTTTTCTACGGGGTCGTATGAAAATTAAAAAATTGTAACTTTTTAAAAATGAACGAGAGGGATTTTTTCTTAACGTAATCTTTTTTCCTATTTATTTTGAACATTTTTTCAATTTATATCATCTATTTATCCCTAAGTGCGATACCACCTTTTCGGGACACGCTGTATATGTTACCGAAAAAGTGCAGAAATCAGGCATTCTTCAGATTATCTATCTAATCTGCAGATTAACTAGGGTGATTCGTTAAAGTGCGGGAAATTGTTTTGTTTCTCAAATTACCTAGGTAATCTGCACATTACCTACTAGGCGCTCGTTAGTGTGGGAAAAAGATCTTTACTGGTTATTATATATTATTAAAAAAATGGTATTACATTGCAATTAAGGAAATTAACATTATGTTATTTATTTATTTTTTTTCATACGCTATGAATCAAGTTAATGCAATCGAACAATCAATAAATTAGTTGACAGAACTAATGAATTTAAAATAATATAATACAAAGAACCAAACGGATTAAAATATTATTACAATTAAGGAAATGAATTTGCATAGCATATGATAAAATTACTTAGGCACACTGTTATCACTTACGAGAAAGCTTTTTAACTTTACGAAAGCCATTAATGTGCACATTTGCTAGGTAAAATGCTGAAAACTCTTTATTCCGCCATTCAAGGAGGAAATCAGTTAATCTGCAGATCAGCTTAGTAATGTGCACATTAACGGCTTTCGATCTTTAGGGACAGACTGCTGAAGTGTGAAGGTCCCTCGTTCGGCCGGTCCCCCGGCGACGCGGTTGCCGATCTAACGGTCTGGAGTTTTAGTCGGTTTCCTCCAGATGTAACGTGAATACGCCTTAGAACCCCTTAGAAAGTCCTCCGTTCAAGCCCCCCCCTTATGCTAGGCAGATGTCCATGGGTAGCTTTGCCATAACAACACAAACAAACAATCGAGGGCCGTGGTTAAGGTATTGGACTCGTAACCGGAAGGTTGAGGGTTCGATTCCGACGTACCACCAAAGACCACCGTGTACAGAAGGTGTACGTGCACGTTAAATCCGTTGTTCCGACTGTCCTCTCGGCGGTCGTTAGCAGTTTCAGATGGGTGCCACTATTCAGAAGTCCCCCACCTTCTGACGAGGATCCAAATTGCGGCGGGAAACTCCGGGAAGGTCGTATGTAGCTCTAAACGACACATTCAGTGATCGTGAGCTGTCCTCTCCTGGCAAACAATCGATCTTTAGCGGTAACGTAAACATATTATGAAATATTACCCCCCCCCCCCGCCCACCCTCCCTATTTTGGTTAAGGCTGAACATCCTAAGCATACATGCGTCAAGTGTATTTAGAATTTCTGCTGTACCTATGTGCGTAGCATTTCGAAAGTACTAAGTTATTTACTAAGCTTAAAATTATTTTGGGTTGTCTAGCCACAACGTTATTTTTCTTTATATATTAAACGTTATTTTCTTTATATAATTTGATTTACTGTTTTTCTTTTTGAGATACCGCTTTGGGACCTCTGAAAGATCGGAGACCATAGATTAGAGCCTACTGAGCCTGATGAATAATCCGGCCTTGTAAAAGGGGACTGTAGGGTACAGTTTTACTAGGTGAATAAAATCAACGTTCACAGCTCTGTAATTTTATGCAATCCCAAGTAATTTTGATGTACTTCATCTTTCCCACGAGTTCTTATTCACCCCGTCCCGTATGATCCTAATTTATATTTGTGCATTTTATGATTTCTACGTATTTGTTCCGTCATAGGCATAAAACATTGATTCAATTGTGAAAGCCACTTTTGTGAAGAAAAGAGCTCTAATCGACCCAAAGTAAATGGCACAAAGATGAAACTGGGAAAAAAAAAAAAAAAAAAAAAACTTGAAGGACTAGCAAAGGATAGAGTATGCAGAAGAATGCAGAGAGAAAGAAAAAATAAAAACTCGAATTGAAAATTAAATGTATAATAGAACTGAAATAGAATAAAGAAAAATTGCGCTAAAAGATTTCTATTGTTATTATAGACTCTTAAAAAAAGTTGCTTCAGACCTGAAACTTTTAATTAAAATTCCAAAAGAGTCATTGATGCCAAATATTGGTGCGAAATTTGCTGAATTCCATTTTTCCACAAATAATTATCTGAAATAATTATCTTTCTCACCATTATTTCAGTGAAAGATTCCAGTTTTCAAAGTTCAATAAACTCCACGACGCCATCTTCTTTTTTTCTTTTAAATAAAAGAACCATAATGATTTACATAACTAGACATTATATTGAAGCTATTAATATTTGTTTTTGTTAATCTTTTCTTTCATTCTTCTAGTTATTGTCTTCAAATAAGATATTTTAAGAAATAGATTTCATCTACACACTAGAGTAGGGATGGACGCGAGACGATTTTTTGCTAGACGAGAAAGAGATTTACAGCTTTTTTGACTGACATTTTCAGACAGACATTTTTAACATTACGATATAGGGATTTTGCGAGACGTGACAAAGCTTTTAGGCTGTTTTGCGAGACGCCAATTTTCCGTCTCGCGTCCATCCTCATACTAGAGTGAATTTTTAAATTTTTGCTTATTTATTGTATTTATTTACACTCCATCACAAAAAGGGGAAAAAAAAGAGAAAAAAAAGCCGCACCAAGAAGGAATTGTCCGATTGCGATAAATGCGATTGCGATTGGTGGATATAAAGAACATACACAAAAAACCAAACGATTAAAATTTCCGAACAATTGAATGATTTATTGTAGAGTTTGACCATTACACAGGGAGGAAGTCATTAAGGCGTTGGTCTACCTCTGGCCTTGATGCAAGCTGTCCCCGTCGTGGCACAGACCGATGAAGTTCCCTGTCCTGCGGAATTTCTTGCCAATTGTCTCCAACTGTTGGATTAAATCGGCAGCATTTTGAGATTGTTGCAATCGTCTTCCTATAACATCCGAAATGTGCTCTGTGGGAGAGAGATCAGGCGACCTAGCTTGCCAAGGAAGTACAGGGAAAGCTTGAAGACAATTCATAGCAACACGTGCCGTATGCGGCCGGGCGTTATCGTGTTGAAAAATAAGTCCATGGTGTTGCAAAAGGAACGGTAACACAACCGGTCGTAGGTTGTCGTCAACGTACCACTGTGCTGTCAATGTGCCAGAAATGACTATCAAAAGAGATGGCACCCCAGACCATAGCGCCTTGTTGTAGGCCTGTGTGACGTGCGATAATCAGGGCAGGATCCCCCCCCCCCTCCCTCTGCCCTGGACGTCTCCAGACACGTCTGTGGTTGTCGCCAGGACACAGTTAGAACCGTTCACTAAAGACGTGCCCAGTCGGCGCGAGCTTAAATTCCGCTTTCTCAAAAGTCTGTGGAAGGTCATGTTGAGTACATGTGTGCGGGTCACAAGGTGGATAGTTGATAGAGAGAATTCGGTTCTGTGAGAGACGCTCTGACAATCGCTCTATCCTCCCGTTCTGTTGTAGCCCTCGGTCGACCGCTACCATTTTGACGCTGATAGCTACCGTTGTTGACCCACTCTTGCCAGCATCGTCTAATAGCCGTATCGCTGCGACACAGATGTCGAGCGATTCTTCGATTTGTCCATCCAGCCTCTTTCAGTCCGATCCAACGACCTTTTTCAAACTCTGATATCTGCTCGTAATGCGCACGAATCCTTCGGCGAGGCATTCTTACAGCTGACGTAAGATATCGCAGTCGAAATGCAACAGAAATTTTAACCATCAGATTGAGAATCGCTCCTTATATGCACCTGCTGACAGTGGCGGATCCAGAAATTCTCTTTTGGGAGGGGCTAAATTTTGAAAAAAAAAACTTATATCACCCAAACAAAATATACACTAATTAAGCAAAGAGGACTAAATTAAGCAAAATTTTAGTCTAAACCAATGTAAAAACTTTGGGGAGGAGCTAAGTGATTAAAAAAGATAACTTTACGCATTAAAAGCGCATATTGAAGCAGAATGTAACCCTTTAGCAATCTCTTTTGGGGGGGGGCTGAAGCCCCCTAGCCCCTCCCCTGAATCCGCTACTGCCTGCTGAATGCACAATTCCGAAGTGCTAGCGCTTCCGCTATTCATTCATTGGACTTCAGATTTTAATCATTTGCATGTTCGGTCCGAATTTCTTTGCATACGAAATTTCATTAGAATCGGGCGACTCCTTCTTGGGGCGTCGATTTTTTTTTTTGTTATAGAGTGAGTGTATTTTGCCTCAGTTCCTGTGTCAAGAAGTACATGAGGTTTAGGTTATATTCCATGTCAACTGATCCAGTTTTAAAGTAATTTTTTACCTTGTGTTTCAAGATTTCCTTATAATATACCACACTTGTTAAATGACCAAAAGTAAATACAAATATAAAATATTAAATGTTTGTCTGTTGTCATTTTCGAGTTACCTCATCTTAAAGTTGGAAAAACATTGCAATTTTGGTACAACTTGCCTCTACGTAAATCTAAATAATTCAGTCTAGAATTAAGCTATTATAAAATAAAAGTATCACTGTCTTCAGAATATTACGCGCGTTAAAATGATGTATTGTATTTGCCTATTTTAAAACAATTTAAAAAAAATAATATGGATAAAGTCCCCCCCCCCAAAAAAAAACATCTTACTCTTCAAAAATGTCCATTTCTTTAAAATCTCTACAAAATTTGAGCATTGAATCTCAAAAGTGTCATACTTAAAAAAAAAAATATCTATATAAATAAAATTAGACTTTTGTCTGTACATTTCTTGGAATTCAAAAATTTTGCGATTTCTATCCGTTTCAAGCACCCGGGAATCCGATGCCACCCTCAAAAAAAAGTTTGTCTGTCTGTCATTCTGTCCGTGACGCTTTTTTTGTTTAAGCATCACGTAAAAACGACTGAAGCGAATGATATGAAATTTGGTGTCATGATAGGTGGTCACTCAACTTAAAACATAGGCGTCGAATTTTTAAAAAATCTTGATTAGATTTTCAGATTTTGCGAAAATCGTTTCAAACTGCGTAAATTTGTGTTCAAGCATCACGCAAAAACGACTGAAGCGAATGATATGAAATTGGGTGTCATGATAGGTGGTCACTCAACTTAAAACATAGGCGTCTAATTTAAAAAAAATTCTGATTGGATTTTCAGATTTTGCGAAAATCGTTTCAAACTGCGTAAATTTGTGTTCAAGCATCACGCAAAAACGACTGAAGCGAATGATATGAAATTGGGTGTCATGATAGGTGGTCACTCAACTTAAAACATAGGAGTCCAATTTTTAAAAAATTCTGATTGGATTTTGAGATTTTGCGAAAATCCTTTCAAACTGCGTAAATTTGTGTTCAAGCATCACGTAAAAACGACTGAAGCGAATGATATGAAATTGAGTGACATGATAGGTGGTCACTCAACTTAAAATATAGGCGTCGAATTAAAAAAAAATCTGGATTAGATTTTGAAATTTTGCGAAAATCATTTCAAACTGCGTAAATTGGTGTTCGCACATCACGTAATAACTGCAAAGGTGAAAAAATGATACTTGGTGAAATGATAGGTGGTCACTCACCTTAAACTATAAGCATCAAATTAAAAAAAATCCATCAAATTTGGAGATTTTGTGAAAATCGTTTAAAACTCAGTGAATCTTTGTTCCCGTATTACGTAATAACGACTAAAGCGAATGATATGAAATTTGGTCACAGGATAGATGGTTGCTCAACATAAACTATAGGCGTCCAATTTTTTAAACATTTTTATTAGATTTTGAGATTTTGTGAAAATTCTCTCAAAATACGTTTATATTTCTTCAAACATCATGTAATAACGACTAATACGAATGATACGAAATTGAGTAATATGATAGGTAGATGGTAATCTTAATTTATAGGCGTTGAATTTTAAAAATATTTTGCTTACATTTTGAGATTTTTCGAAAATCGTTTTAAAATGCTGAAAATTTGTTCCGGCATCACGAAATAAAGACTGCAGGGAATGAAACGAATTTGGGTGACATGATACGTTGTCACTCAACTTAAATTCTAGGCTTCAAATTTTTCAAAAATGTTGATTAAATTTTGAGATTTTGCGAAAATTATTTCAATATGCGTAAATATTCGTTCGCGCATCACATAATTACGACTAAAGCGAATGAAATGATATTACTTAGTTACTCTCTAACCTGTAATATTTTAACAATACATAAAAATTATAACTTCGCTTTCTTTACTTTGGCAACATACTACATCCATCTGTGTACTCCTACAATGCTGACGAAAGTTCTGGCTTTTTGGAAATTTTCATTCACTAACCCGTCGAGGATGGGTACTTCAGCTAGTATATGTATATATCTGTATTTATTTCTTTTCCAGTCACACAGAGAAACATATTTAATGCTCTGCCAAGATGAGGACTTGTATGTTCTTTTAAACTAGGATATGTTGCAACATTTGATTTACCATATGTAAAATCACATTTAAACAAACTAATGGTTGTTGACATTAGATTTTGTGATTTGATTAGCTATTGAGATGTAGATCACATGTTGTACTCTACATTTTCGTTTGCTTTTTCTTTTTTGTTAAATTTAATCTTTTAAGATAATTGTTGTCATTTCTGCTTTGTATTCATTTTTTCTTTACTTTGTCTTTCAAAAGCCCCGCCAGTGGCTGACAGGTTGTACTCTCAAAACTGGAAAGCAGGAGGTGCCTGGTTCAAACCTCGACCACGCCTGTCGACCTGGGCGTTTTCCGTGGCTTTCCCGAAACCTCGCTTAAATACGGGCTAGGATCCTTTAAAAAGTCCCTCACTGAGGGCTTTCTCCCTACAGGCCTAGGACCCTAGTGCAGTCAATCGGTCTTAATCCACAAACATACATTGGCTTTCAAAATGTGCGTTCTTTTTTCTTTTTAAACAAGCCATAGCAATTTTATTAAATAATGTCTATTAAATATGATCTCCCAAACTGATTTAAGCAGTATTTTATGTGTATTACTGTAAATTACTTTTTCATTTTTCCATTTGGCTCAAATCTCCTGTTAACCTTTCTTTCTTTTTTTTCTTTTTCTTTTACTTTTCTCCTCTCTCTGTCTCTTTCTTTCTTTTTACTATATGCCACATAAATAGTAATTTTTCTTCATGATTCCATTGAGATCCAAAGTTGAAATTTTGCAGAGAGTTTATAAAATACTGTATAATTTTTTAAAGCATTTTTGCTGAGATTAAATTTTTAAATAAAAATTTAAAATTAATTTGAAAATTTAAAGAAATGCTATCATATTAAAGCTTGTGGTTCCCTGAATTAAATGATACTTTTGTTTTTTAAATATTTTAACTTTAAATATTTTTAATGTATTAATTTATTAAGGTTCATATTCCGCAAAGTACAGCATAAATTTGAATTTTTGGACTTTAAAGCTTTTGTTATACCAGAATAAAATGAGAGAAAGAAAAAAAAAAAGAAAGAAACAGATATAGATTTCAGACCTTCTTTCGTAGTACTCTATGTATATTTAAAATGAAAATAATTGAAAATAGTTAGTTAAAAATCATTGGATCACTTGACATGGAAGGAGCCATTTATGGATGTTCCTAATTCAATGATTTGCACTTATGTTATTCAATGGTGGGTTACACTTCCTAAAAGTTCAACAAATTTATAGGTTCATGTGTGCTTTCTCGAAGGAAGGGGGGAAGCTTACCCCTTTAAGTCCGCCATGCAAACGCAAAGAAAGACAGTCAGATTTTCTGAAGTTTTTGGTCGTTTCACGAAATCAGAGGAAAAACTAGTGTCTTGACCAGGCGCGTAGCCAGGAAAATTTTTCGGGGGGGGGGGGATATGCACCTGGAAAATTTTTCGGGAGGGGGATATGAACTTATATGTGTATAAATAGACGGAATTTCATCACTAATCCAAAAATTTCGGGGGGGGGGAGATACATCCCGATATATCCCCCCCCCTGGCTACGCCCCTGGTCTTGACACTTGTGGTATGGCTGGCTCTATGAATAAGGATAAAAAATATGGAGGGCATAGGAGGTTTTAGAGACGAAGCACACATGATCCGGACGTTTATTTGTGAGAAGTATTTTTTTGCTAGACTGCAAGACGCAGTGGCGGATTAATGCAAGTTTGTCGATGGGGGCGGTTAGTTGGAAGATTGACTTATACAACCATTTTATGGAAGTAAAATAGGATCTTTTACATTAATTTCTTATTTCTCGGGGGGGGGGGGTCCGCCCCTCCGCCCCCCCCCCTTTAATCCGCCCTTGGAGGAGTCTAAGTTAGTCTTTTCGCATAGGTATTTTTTCTCACACCAAGGTTTCGTCTCACAAAAGCACAGCTCGAAAAGACACATCTGGCGATGTCGCATCGATCTCAAATGTACATCCCCCCCCCCCTGAAAAAAATGTATTTAATGTTTGATTTCAGCATAAAAAAAAACTTAAATGCAAATTTTCAGAAATAGTATATCTGCTAAAAAGTATGTGCTAAAGAAAAATTTAAACTTTAAAATAAAAATATTTTGATAATCCCCCCCCCCAAAAAAAAAAATAAATAAATAAAAAAAAATTACGTAGAAAGATGACAAACATTAAACCATAAACGCGCGTACAAAAAACTTACTTTTGTGATTAAACGTAAGATATCTCTTAGGATTGAATTTTTAAACTATTTTTACAGTTAATGAGCATGCATTTAATATTACTCTGTAAGTGTTGTGGGATTATGGCCTATTAGCTACACGTGGGCTCTAGGCCGAAGGGTTGGGTGCCCTCCGTGGGTGTCTTTCTAAGGGGTCATAACCCGTATTTGCGGTAAGTTAAAGAGAAAATCACGGGAAAACTCCGAACGGTTAGGTCGGAGGACGCGACCTGCTTTTGAACCAGGCACTTTCCGTCTCCAGATTCCGTCCCATTTCCGTTCCGTCTCCAGACTCCAATTTCCGTTCAGAACGCTATGCGTTCAGTGGCAATGTTACTCTGTAAGCACAATCTCAAACTGGGTGCCACGAACGTATATCAGAATTGAGGGCCAGATTAAACACTTCCGAAACCTCTAGGCTATGAAATTCTGAGTATTTTGTCCCTTACAAAAATTGTGAATAGGCCCTTTTCTCCGCACTATCTTTCTTTTCTTACTCCCTTAATATTAATAACCACGCAAAAACCGAGTAGAAAATTTACCTCGGGAAAGGATATTTATGTTATACACTTTATTCGGATCCAATCAAAATATTTTATAAAATAAAACAACTTGTGTTAAAATTTTGAATATCAAGTACTTTTTAAGCAAATGTGATATTAAAAAACATAATCTCAAAGCATAATCAATAGCCTAATGTTCCATTTATAGCTTGAAAAAATTGCTACGCGCTTCATCTTTTCTTGAACTGCTTGCACCCATTTTTCATGATTTCTACGAGGACTTCCCGGGGTCCGCGGATCCCAATTTAAGAACCTATGTAATGAAATATGCTGCATTTCATAAAATTATTTAGAAATTACGCTGTCGAAATATAACTTGACTGCATGATTTTGATGCCATTGCTCGGTGCATTCAAAACTGCAGCTATTTATTCACCTGCCACGTACAGCAATAAAAACTTACGTCTACAAATCATTCATTCAGTAATATTTTCTCTCACTTTAGTCTATTTTTCATGATTTCAAAAATAAATTTAAAAGTTTTACTGCAACTAGGCAAATTTTCTCGTTGAATTCTTTATCGCGGGGCCCTTAAAATGATCTAGGTCCATAGCCTAGAGCAGTGTTTCCCAGCTACTGGTCCGCGAGACTTCAATGCCGGTCCATGTATATCAAATATATTAAGATATAATCGGCAGCAAATGTCGTTCCAACTAAAAATTATATTTGCCCAACACTCGATTTATTAAATAAAATACATGTTAATACTTGTTATTTTTGCCAGATGTTGGTTCGCGTAATATATTTTTCCTGTTTTTGCCAATCCGCAGAAAGTTTGGGAAACACTGGCTTAGAGCCTACAGAGACTAATGCACAGCAGTGGCGACTCGTGAGTTATTTAAATAGTTGTTCACAAAATAAATTTCGAAAATTAAGTATGCAGATACGACGCGACTTACACGTTGAAATATATTTGCGTTTCCAGCAGTAAAAGGAAAACAATGCATGCAACTGAAAGAACACGAGTAATCTTTGGTCTTACATTTCGTCACGAAGATAAGTTTGAGCAAAAGTGTTGTCTTGATTGATTGTATTTCAATTATTTTTCAAAGGATAATATTGAAAAATGGCATCGCTTTAGCTCCGGAATACTTACTTTGCTGCCATCTTAATTATTTACACTAATTCGTAAGGAATATTGTAGTGATAAATGGTAAAAATAAAGAAAATAATAAAAAAATGAACCTACAAAAACATAACTAACCGAACATAACAAGTCAAGGGAGAATCCGGAAGAGATAACAACAAAAAAATTTTCCGTGTGGGCACTCAAAATGTGCGATCGGAATGATACCTGCAGCGCCTTACTTCTACCGGGACTGTCCGCTTCTGTTCTCATAGACCGGTTCAGAAGGGAATTATTTCCGCTCACACGTGCGAGCAGAGAAAATTCTCTGCTGTAGTAACCTGCAAAAGAATGCGTTATCTATAAGCGTATTTAATAATAGTGGGGGTGGGGAGAGAGTAAAACTCACGTTTTAAATTAAAAAAATTTAGAAGTGTACATAGTATATTTTAAATATTTATTTTGTAAATAAGTTTATTTTTTTAATTTTTTCTTTGGGGTTCACGTGTTCAAATGGAGGAGCCGCCACTGGTGCATAATCAGGCCCCGTATGCGAATTGCAGTTCTGAGGGAGTTTGTGTAATTCGGCTGACAAATATAAATCGAACTACTGCGTATGAATTCCTGTGAATTGTGCATTGAAGATTGTTCGCCGGATTTCTGAATCAATAAAGTCTGTGTTTCGTCTTGCAATTCGACTAGTTCCTCGAACTTTCTATACACACTTCGGACTTTCAAGCGTTCACACCCATGCGTAGCGTACCCGACAATTCAACAGAATTTCTGCTACAATAATCATTTTTTAGAGATTTTCTTTTATATAAAAATGCATGTAGAAGGGGCTCTTTTGTGCGCTGTTGTGGTCAAGCACGTAGCCAGGAAAAAAAAAAAAAAAAAAAAAAAAAAAAAAAAAGAAATCGGAGTGAGTCCTGAAAGTGTTAAAGGTAGTATTTCTCAAAAAAGAAAGAAAAAAAATTAAAAAGTGTGTGCGTGTAATCTTTACGCGCGGTTGAATTAAAACTTCTTTGACGTTTACGACACATATCGCTGAAATTATTAAACTTTAACTTAAAATAAATATCATATTATAATTTAATCATATTATTCATGTACTTTACAAAGATTATATAAATGTTATATTCATATTATTCATTGGAAATAGGTACTTGAATGTCATCATAATTTTTTATGTATGAAATTATAGGTTTGTGGTAACTATGAAGTGAAACATGAATTTTACTCTCTAAATTTGCTAATTTTCTTCAAAATGCAGCATCTATCGTTGTACCGAAACGCGTTGTTGATTAAAGTCGAGAAGTATTCATAGTTAGATCCAATTTTTCTTTTAAAAAATCAACTAACGTCTGAGATTCTTGAGAGCGAGAATTAACATTAAAATCTCCAGTAAGAATCATTGGTAATTCATGATAATTACTTAGAATCTAGGAAGTGTCCATGTTGTAGTATTATTCTTTAATTGTTTTCTTATACCATTGTTCCGTCTGGAGGTTGGGTTTCAATGGGGGAATGTCCGTAGTCTAGTATTATATAACTGTGTTCTTTAACTGATGTTTTCGTCTGTTGTTGGGTTCGAATCCAGGCAGTGTTTTTTTTTTTTGTGTGTGTGTGTGTTTTTCTATCACAGCGTTCTTAAGCGTTGATTTCGTCTGCTGGTAGGTTTCGAATTACTATTCTGTATCCGTGTTTTTAAACTGCAGGTTCTGTCTATTGTTTGGGATTGATTGCAGCCAGGGTCCGTTTCTTTATGGTGTTCCATCCCCGTGTTAAACCGTTGCTTGCTCCGTCTTGAGGTTGGGTTAGAATCCACGGAGTGTCCATTTGTTATTATTTTATTTTGTTCTTAAACCGTTTGCAGCCAGTGTTTGTTTCTTTGTGGTGTTACATTCTTCAACCGTTGTATATATATCATTATAAATATATATATCATTACTATATATAAATATATAGATATATATCATTACACTATATATATATCATAATAAATATTGCGTTCACACAAACTACATTCTTCTAACTTTACTAACATTTCTTAAAATACAGCTTTTGGGCAAAATAATAACAGACATGACATACATAATATTTAGGAGTTTAATGGCCTAACGGCCAATGTAAATGGCATTTGACAAATAATAATATCACTTCGCTTCCAAACTATTGCCTATATTCATTACGAAATAGTATTCTAAGACAATTATGTAATTAAAACACACCTGAATCCAGGAATTACTATATATCACGTTCATAAGTCTATGTATTTAATTTTTTGAAGTTCTGCTAATTCAACGATCTCCATTTACATCGCCTCGATGGAAATATAAACAACCTGAGATGCGCAGAAGCAGAAGATGCCCAGTTACCCAGTGTGCGTAGCGCCATCTGTTTGCAACAACGGCATTAGCCAACTTTCGAAGAGAAGTGTCCCCTCCTATAAATTTACCTTCGTAGGATCGAAATATGATCCTCCAACAGTGTTCTTAAACGAAAAGTTTCCTCTGCTGTTTAGGTTCGTTTGCAGACCCTGTCCCTTTAATTGTGGTGTTCCATCCCCTTGTTGTATCTGGAAGTTGGGTTAGAATCCAGGAAAAGTGTTCTTAAACTGACGTTTCCATCTACTGTTCCGGTTCGATTGCAGGCAGATTCTATTTCTTTGTGCTTTTCCAAAACCATGTATTGTATATTATTCATCTAAAAATAAGTATTATCGAGAACCTCCTGTGAGGTTGGGATTACATGTAAAATATTATGTTGGATGTACCTTAAAAAGGCTTATTGATATATAAATAAAGATTGATGTCTCAAAGATACGGCTCTTGACTGTTTCTCTCGCCGTTTCTTTCCCTAACAGGTTCCGCGTATTTTTACAGGATGAATTCGGGGAACGGCGAAAGAAGATCGAAAAAGTAGGTTTTTCAGTGGTTCTTCTTTTTCGGGGCGCTTGGCGTGGAGCATGACATATACGTCACTTCCTTTACTGAGCGTTACTTCCGTCAGAAAAAAAAAATCTGAGTTACTCCCTAGTCGCATTTAAGAAGTTTTACTTTAAAAAAAAAAAGCTTAATTACATACATCCAGTTAACGAAAATCCAGATTTCGGGAAAGGCCCGGGTCCCTGTGGTCCACCCCCATGCTACGTCCCTGTGTGTGGTTGGTGTATACTTAAAACAGTAATTCTATTTAGACCTCTCATAAGGAAATAATTAGTTTTTAAAATAACTTTTCCTATTTACTATTGATTCTGCGCCCCCTTTTGCCTGCATCCCTGGCGTCGCGCAGGCCAGCCTTTCCACCCCTTAGCTAGTGTGTGTAAAGTGTAAACGTTACGAAAGTCATCTTTTAGAGGTTATGGAAGTACCGTAAACTTTAAACGTTCGCATGCACCGTAATTTCCAGTAACGTTAACGTTACCGTGAACTCTACCGTGAGTGAAACCGATGCACAAATACGCTCCATTGTTTACAAACATATTGATCTTATAGCCTGTACCAGAGAAAAGTTTGTTATCCCTCTCGTCTCCACTCTTAGAGTTGAAACTTCTGAAGCGGCCCCCGCCATGGCCGAGGGGATATGACACTGAACATGGTACATGGCTGACGTGTGAAGATCCGGGCTCGGGCCTTTCGCGCGGTTGTCGATTTAACGGTCTCGAGTTTTGGGCGGTTTTCTCGAGATGTAACGTGAATACGCGTTCGAACCCCCTTAAAAAGTCCTCCGGCCAAGGCACCCTCCCTAGGCAGATGCCCCTGGTGTAGGTTTGCCATAACACACAGAACCAAACTAAACCGCCAGAAGCATTGAAGTTGTTCCTGTGCCGTCGCGAGGGGAATCTCCCACCCGGGGGAGCCGACAGTCCCGGGCGGCAGAATGCCGAAACTTAAAAAGAATGGTGCGGCAAATTGCAGGACCGCCCGAGTACCGAAAGCCATCGCTACGCCACTGGTGCTTAACAAGTTTAGCCATCGCGAGGTTGTTTGTCGCCAATGATAAAATCGGATCGTTCGAAACTTATTCTGCTATATCTGACGTTCGCTTACTTGAAATTAAAATCGTGCATTCTCGATGAACATTTCTTTTAAGGCTGTTCCTTTTAAAAGTGCACACTCAGCATCTTGGAACAACATTAAAAACAAACCAATGATATTACACTCGAACAAATTCACACTGCTTCTTCACAAAGTATAAAACGAACTTTTAACAGCAGTAAACATATATATCTCAAAGCTTTCAAAAACAATTTTCCTGTAATTGGCAGAGGTGTCTTGTATTTGGTTAGTATTGCAAATACTGCGTGTTTACGAACTTTTCTGCTTATTTAATAATTCTCATGCCGCCCATGTGGTGTAGTAGCTAACTCACCATTCTTCCATACCTTGGATTTGAGTTCGATTCCTGGCATATGATGACGGCGAGTGTAGTGCCTTATTACTAATGACCGTCAGGCCGTGACAACCGTGATTGTGCCATCACATTTGTCACACGGCCGCCGCCCGGGTGGTGGTGTAGCTAAAGAATTGTTCTATCATGCCTTCGGTTCTGATTTGATTCTCGGCTTGATCTTGTGTGTTAACTTGTCCGTTCCTTCATAGAGGGTAACGTTGACCGCCCTCTGGGCGCCCTCATAATAGAATGGCGTATTTTTTCCGGTCGTTGTAGTGGCGAATGCCTAACCTGCAAGTGCCCGCCCGCTATTAAAAAAAGAGTTTTGCACCCCACCCCTACCTCCTCCTGGCCAAGGCGTATTATGGTAGTGTTGCACCGTTGGGGGGAAAATACTCTCAGAATTTATTCTTAGTAGCATTGCTTATTAGTACAGCTTCTAAGAGACATTCCAAAATTTATACAAGTTCATAACGTCATTTGGTTCTTTTAAAAGCTTTTTAAAATTTGCATATCTTAAAAAAATATCCTTAAGTAAATGGTTTAAAGTAGACATATTCTATATATTATAGCATAATTTTTCGGATACTTAACATTTTTCGACATTTTGTTGGTGAATAGCTGCGTTTTTATATGATCTTTTCTTTTTTAATTTTGTAGTGAAATTTTGTTTTTAATTAATCATATTGATTTAATCGGCCATCGGAGCTATTATAAAAATGCACGATCAAAAGGCATTTTGGGCCTCACGATGGCACAGTGGTTGCGTCACTGAAAATAGTAGACGGCCGAAGTGTGAAGGTCCCGGGTTCGAGTCCCGTCGCGAGGATGTCAATCTAACGGTCTGGAGTTTTCGTAGGTTTTCTCCAAGATGTAACGGGAATACGCGTTAGAACCCCTTAGAAAGTCCTCCTTCCAAGGCATCCTGCATTCTTGGCAGATCGCCGTAGAGTAGCGTTGCCATAATCACACAAACAAACAAAAAGCATTTAGATTGGTAAGTGTGTTATAATCGATCTTTTCGGCATTCTTTATATTCCTTGTTTAATTAATTTGGTTTTATGAACTTGATGCCGATATTAATCTAAGATACAGCCTAAAAATGCTCAAATCTCTGGCATAATTAGTTTATTTGTATTTATGTTCGAAAATAGTATGATTTTTTTTTTTCCGAATTACGACTTTGTCTATTAACGCATACTTTAGAGTATCATGTTTTAAACAAAAAATGAAAATAACAAATAACCAAGCTCCCATTTAGTCGTTTGAATTGGAACTGTCGTTCGTAATCAAGGTGATTGATCTTATCGAAATCACTAGTTTTGCAAATTAGAGAAGGGCGATATGAGTGTTATGTTTACCAATATGAGTCTGTGCCTCGGTTATGTCACACGTATTCCCCCCCCCCCCTCCCTCCCCGAAAAAAAAAGAGAAGAAGACTCTCCGTATAATGAGTGATGATTTTTTGCCTTTCCATTTTCATTATTTCGGGCCTCGTGACGTCAAAACTTCCAGGGTGGTTCGTTCGACTGTGTGCTGTTGCTGCAGCCCGGCATCCAAGTTATTCGGCTGTTGGGGAAACCAGCATTCCATGGCGAAAGACACTAAACGTGTTGCGCTATTTTTTATTTTTTTAAAGCTGCGAACCGCACGTGGCGCTCTGTTGGACCATCGCGGTTTCCCTACGTCTTCGGTCCGAGTACCGTCGACGTTCCGCTAGCCGACGACGGACACTGGCTTGCTTACCTGTCCCGCCTGAGTCATCCAGACGTCATTTTTACCTGCCCGTGAAATGATTGGGTAGTTTTTTCCCCCCTTCCCGGCGAATGTGTTTTCATTGATCTCTCGCACTTAGTGTTTGGGGTTTTGTTGAGTCACTGAGTTGCTTTGGTTGTTTCTCTGTTGATTTGTCGCCGCATGTGAGATTGAGATGCGTTGATTATTCCTGCTGCTGCTTGTTTATCCACCATCGTTTTAAGATAGGGACATTGCCAGGCTATTGTTGTGCTTTTAGTTTCTTGATCTCCCGCTGGATAGCTCTTAAAAGAGTGAAAGTTGGCTGCTTATCAAATCGAGAAATGAGATCGAAAAGGTATGTTTGTTTATGTTTCTCCTAGACCAACCAGTGTGTACTTTAAAATTATTAGAAGCGTTTCTTTATGCCTTATTTATTGATTGTGATGAAAAATAATTTCGATCAAAAATATTTCCTCGCATAAGCGTTTACGCTGTTATAAAAAAAATAGTATATTTATTTTATTCATTATTTCAGATTATCGTTTTACGTCAGATTAAAAATAAAATAAAATCTAGGCATGTTTTCCTACAAATTCTCTTTTAAACATTCAACTTTTAAGAGCTATGGAATGGTCTTAACTGGCAAAAAGAAGTATCACAAAATATCACACGATAATTTGCATTATTTTCTCAAATGGATAACACCTTAGCCAAAATTTGCAGTGTAATTTTTTTGCTTAAGATTATTTTCTTAAAGTTACATTAAATATATAGAAGGAACGTAGCCAGGAGATGGGTAACAGGGGCCTGGGCCCCACCCAAAATTTTGATTTTTGTTAATTTGATGTCAATCATCAAGTCTTTTTGTGAGAAATTCTACCTTATCCACCTTTTCGGCCGCCTCAATTTTTTTTAGGCCTGCAATCCTGGCATGTGGATTCATGGTTTATAAAATTGCAGAAGAACATTTTTTAAAAAAAGTATTCTGAATTCTGATATAATTAGATTGTTTTTAAAACATAAAAAAAATTTATGACATGCAATGGCCTACCGTAAGCCCCGCGATCCCCCCACTGTGCTAAGAAGGTGGGAGCGTTGAAGAAATGGACCCCTACACAATTATTTTTTTTAAAATGGAATGAAATTCTCAGATATTTACATTTCATTTTTTACGGAAGCAGCAGAGTATGAGAAGAACTAAATAATTTTGTCGTTGAATATCTCACAAAGGATAGACAGAAGCACAGACTTGTTATGGATATATTTGGGCTATGAGTAGAATACTTGGCTTGGGTGATAAATTACGGAGTGGTTTTTCCTCATGCTTCCCCCGTTTTATTTTACAACATTTTCTTCTCCCTTTGTTTGATGTTTGATAAATCATCAATAATGCTACTTTTTATAAAACCAGAAGTCGCGCTGTAGTACGTATTTTACCCACTTTTTTCAAATAAATATCAGTTTTCTTTCAAATCACCGGACCGGTTCCCGGGACCCAGTTTTATAAAACCTTAGGCATACCTGAGAACCCACTTTTACATTCTTGTGTTAAACTTTTAAGTTATTGAAAAGTTATTACTAATAATGTTTGTTTGCCAGGAGAGGACGCTAATGAATGTGTCGTTTACAGCTACATGCGTCCTTTACAGAGTTTCCCGCCACAATCTGGATCCTCATCAGAAGGTGGGGGGGGGGGGGAACCTTTGAATATTGGCAATCCTCGAAAACTGCTAGCGACCTCTGAGAGGATTCAGAAATTTTAGGAAGGGACCCGAAGTAGTTAATCAAATGGCTGCCCGATAAGATTAACTATTTAAGACCGCTTTGCTGAATTTACTAGACCTTTTTCAATAACATTAGAAAATAATGAATTCTCATAAGTTTAACACAGGGACAGAAATCTGGGTTATCAAGAGCACCTTAAGTCTTTATAAAGCTAGTGCTGAGAACCTGGTTATTTGATGGCCCTTTTTAGAAAAAGTGGGTTAAACTATGCTCCATAGCAGGGCTATGGAGCATAGTTAACCCATAACCCATAGTTAACCCCACCAGAAAGGCATATATTTTTCCTAGTTGGAAAGACTCTATGCTTTTAAATATGGTCGTAATTACCCTACTTTTTAAAAAATATGATCCTAATTTAAAGACGTTTAACTTTGTTAGAAAAAGTAAAAACAGATCTGTGGCACTTAAATACATTACAAACATGCATTTAATATGAATTTGCTTCAAAAATTTTACCTTTTGCGCAAAATGACTTTGAACTCCGTCAAATCCGTTTACTGAAAATTTTGTTATGCTGCTGGTTTTGCAATTGTTACTGCTTTAAAAATGCTTAAAATTAATGATGAAAGATGCTTATTGTAAAATAAATAAATAAATAAATAAATAAATCATCATTATAAGCTTAAGTTTTGACGAAACTATCCTTTAAAAGTTTTTTTTTTTTTTTTCCCTTCCTTCTTAAATCACTTTGGTCACAGGTACCTCTGTAGTCATTATTATCTCATCTCAACCAACTCTAATACATTAAAAAAGTCAATTAAAAGTTTTCCAAACTATTTCTACATTTATTTATTTTTTTAATGCTAAATTAATTCCCAGTTTTATGGAAACGTGATTGAAATTTTAATTGAGAAGCATTGTCAATGGTAAAATCGGGCTCCTTTGCCTGCTTATTTCATTACTGATTATATTGGGGCAGAAACTTAGCGATGGAGCCTGCTATTCTATTGTGTATTTTTGTTGAAAAATGATAATAATAAAACTTCTTTGTAAGAAATTCTGCATTATCCACTTTTTGGACTCTCCGTATATTTTTTTCAGGTTTCGCGCCTGTGCACAGGGAATCAGTCTGAATGACTAAAAATGATTCCTAAAAATGAGATCGTGTCATTCCCCGAACCTTGACTCTAGTGATTTTCTTTCCGACCACTAAAGTCTGATCACTAAAATAATATGTAGGAGCAGTGGCGCTTCACCGCTGCACAGTGGTTGTGTCACTGAAAATGGTAGCCGGTCGAAATGCGAAGGTCCGGGCTCGGGTCCCATCGCGCGGCTATCGATCTAACGGTCTGGAGTTTTGGTAGGTTTTTTCCAGATGTAACGTGAATACACTTTAGAACGCCTTAGAAAGTCTTTCTACCAAGGCAACCCCCATCCTTGGCAGATCGCCCTAGCCATAATCACACGGAAACAAAACAAAACAAACTGTGAGCAGTTGCAGATTAGATCCAGAAAAGTTTTAAGGGAGGGGCGATAAGTAGGACTAAGCATGTTATTAGAAATGAGTGACAGTTGTTTTACTTTTTCATTTCTAATCTTGAGTCTATGTTTAAACTGTTCGCTTTCAATCATTTAAAAGATGAAACAGAGAAGGCTGTCCTCTGACCATTGCTGCTTCCCAGAATGGTTGTTTGAATGCTTCGCTGGAGCCCAGCGTTGTGCTTGATCTGTCGCTGTATTCCGGTGGGGATTCCACGATGCAGCGAATTTTTAGTATCCCAAACTTACAAAGGATACCAACAATTCCTTTAAGTTTTAATTGAAACTGAAGTAAAAATTAGTTTTTTTTTTTTTTTATAATCTATGAATAACTGCTTTCCGATGGCTCACATTTTCGTGACTTTAATAAAGGAAAGCGTAGTGCTAATAAAAACCGTTAGATTCTAAATTTTAAAAAATGAAATAAATCAATGATTTGGAAAACAGAAAATAACCTTTGAAAGAGAAACTGGGGAAATTAAAAAAAAGTTAATTTAATTTATCGTTTACCGTATTACTTTTGTAATCGTCAGTAAATTACGTTGATTAGTTTACAAGAAGTGGTTCAGAGAACCTTGGTGACATTTCTTAACCAGACTCTTAACTGATTTGTTCTTAATTATCAGAATTGTGACTAATCTTATCTAATGTTAATGGTAATCTTATCAGGTGTTGCGTCCGTGTTTTAGAATGTTAATTAGAACTGGATTAAATACTTACTAGGTATTTTATCAGCTAATGTGTATTTTATTAGTCGATGTTTTGATTGAAAATTATACGTAATTTAATCGATGCTTTCTTTTAGAAGCGCTGAAGCATTAGCCGAATTTCATAATTACATTTCATAAACAATGGGCTTATGCTCCGGTTCAGTGCTTGTTCTAGACTAAAAAATCTGCGAGTCAGGCTGACTCACTATCAATAAAAGTAAGAGTCAATTTTTGAAAAAACGAGTCAATTTAAAAAGTTTTAAAAAATGATTATTTTTTAAAATATAACATTAAAATACGTTATTTTGTTCATTTTTTCTTCATGTAGTTAACGATTTTACTCCTAAATATTGAGGTCAAAGCTAGTAAGAGGAGATTCACATGTGCTTGTGTTTAGAAACACACAAATCTTAAACTTGAATCCTGAAGATCGGCACTTCAAGCATTGTCATTATGCATCGAACTTACAGATTAGTTTTGTAGATTTGCCAACCTGGGAAAGTCAAAATGTGTAAAATATTGCAGGCGCAGCACTTTTCATACCTTTTACTGTACAACTTGCGAGCGTTATCTTTGTGAAATGATTCGCATTATGCTCAACAATGTAAAACGACATGTTACAATGTACAACGACAATTTTTTATGAATTTTATATTAATACAAACGGACCGAAATTTTGCGAGTGAAACTTTGACTAGCAGTTTCAAAAATAAGAGTCAATTTTTTTCAAAAAATTTCGATTTACGCGTAAAACGCGAGTACGCGCGAGCCCTGCTCCGGTTGTTGCATCATTACGAGACAATTTGTCTTGTTCTGAAACTGTATTCGGTATAATGACTATAACTCCCACGCGATTTTCATAATGATTATCAATGGGTGCATGAAGATGACGTTTACGACTTTTTTATACTTTCTTAGTAATCAAGCGCGAGAAGTGAGAGCTTATGAGTGATATAATATATCAATCACCCTATCTTTGCGTCAGATCAGAGCCGACACCCAGAGAGTCAAAAATCACAATTCCGCTGTCGCCGCCGCCGCTGTCAAGAGCTTGTTAGGCTATCTCCTCCTAAACCGTGGGATTTTCAGTTCCGAATAAGGTGCCCATGGATTCTAAAAATTCCGAGGAACCTGATAAGCTGACTTAAATTTCGGAAATCGAATTATTTTTGAAGATATTAGTTAAAAAACTGAAATAATAATCATAATGGCTGCCAGATTTGGAATAAATCATTCATTCCCTTGCAACAAAGCAATTCCAAGTATGTAGAATCGCTTGAAATTGACAAACATGAAGTAGAATTACACCCATTTTACGCCAAATTAAAAATTATGTGCAATAAATAACTCAAAGTGTGTTACACGAAGTTGACAATTTTGAAATAGTAAGTTCGCTTAGACAACTGGAGTTTAGAATGAGTGATTATTCGTTTTTCCAAAACAGAATAACTGATTTTTAAAGCGCCATTTTGGCATTAGGTACGATCTGGCAAAATGGTATTTCTCCAAGCAGGGTGAATCTAAACCGCGATTTCCAAAATGTTAGAACCCAGTATCTTGAAAATGAAATTAATTAAAACTCAGATTCTTTTAAAGTCGGTTTTAACTAGCTGGAGTATTTGCAACCAGTAGAAATATTAAGTGGCGTTAACTATGCCGTTATAGCGGTTATAGCACACTTTAGATATTTGCCAGGGCGGCGAGATGATATAATTCGTGTTGCTAAATACGCCAATCTGCAAAGAATTATGTATATGAAAATATGGATAACGGTTTTCCCGGTAACCTTACATGAGCAGTAATTATAGGTTGTGAGCATGTGTAAATCGCCAAATAACGAAATGTCGCCATTGGTGGTAAGCTATCCTAGCTGTTCCGTAGTTTTTATCAAAGAAAACTTACGCAGTGATGTTTTATTAGAGCTAATTATTAACTATACATATACGTAAGTTGCCAAATTATGAAAAATCGCCTTAAATGGCTAATACGCAAGGTGTTACATGGGTTTCACATAATTCAAAATAGTATGAAATTTAACTTTTTATGTTACAAGGAACGTGCAAGAACCAAGAAATGTGCAGCTCGGTAACATTCTATCTGATCCAACCTTTGGGTTTTGTGTGTTGAAATTATGCCTTTTTAACACTCTTTTATTAGCTTCACCTGTATGTATGTTTGTATGCTTGTATGTTTGTAACCGACTCCTTTGAACTCGATTTTGACCCACTTTAAACGGTCAGATTTAATTTAAACTTTGTAGATATATCAAGGATCGTTGACAATACAATAATTTGATAAGTTTATCCCATTATCCTGATTTTTAACACGCATTTATTTATTAGCTTCACCTGTATGTTTGTAACCGACTCCTTTGAACTCAAATTTGGCACACTTTAAACGGTCAAATTTAATTTAAACTTTGTAGATATATCAAGGATCGATGACAATACAATAATTTGATAAGTTTATCCCATTATCCCGATTTTAACACGCTTTTATTAGCTTCACCTGTATGTATGCTTGTATGTTTGTAACCGACTCCTTTAGACTCGATTTTGACCCACTTTAAACGGACAGATTTAATTCAAACTTTGTACATTTATCAAGAACCGGTGACAATACAATAATTTTATAAGTTTATCTCATAATCCTGATCAGGATCGCCAGGATTAAATAATTTTCCTCATTTCTTATCCTGATTGAAAGTACACTTCCAAATATTACAATCTTAAGAAAACCCTTTCTTACTGTGGCCGTGATCGTATAGTGGTTAGTACATTGCGTTGTGGCCGCAATAACCCAGGTTCGAATCCTGGTCACGGCAATATTTTTATTTTTACAAAATATCGTCATCCATCACATTATGGAAGAGTTGAGTACAAGAACATGTTAAGGCCATTCTTTTTAACACGCTTTTATTTGTTGATTAGAGACCTATTTTTCCTTTTTAGTGAGGAAGGTAGCATTTAACTGCAGGTTGATTAATACTTTGGTGCACAGCAGGGGCGTAGCAAGAAGTGGGGCTCAGGGGGTGCTCCCCCCCCGAAATGGGACCCTTTACTTAGCTTACAATTTGATATTTAGCTTACAATTGAACTTTAGCTTTAAATTTGATACCCAGCCCATCCCAAAAAAAAATCCTGGCTACGCCACTGGTGCACAGTGAAAATAAATTATCTCACAGTTTGTACTTTCCAACTTAGTGCTACCTTAGTGTCTTATGAGAGATATGGAAAATTAAAAATAAATTTTAAATACATACAGTTTAAAGAAAACTAAAAAACACGCTTTTATAGCAAATCGAACTAAAAAGTGAAAAATAAAAATAGTTTAAAAAACCAAAAACACGCTTTAGTGATAAATTGAACTAACTAAAAGCGAAAAATAATTCTTAATATAGAAATAAATTAATGAACGAAAAATAGTATTATTGTGAAAAAAGCGTGGGGTGCTCCCTATATCAGTTCTTGAGAATATTCGATCGGTACGATTAGTACAAAAATGATACAAAAAATATAGCACAAAGCACCCCACGCTTTTTTCACAATAATACTATTTTTCGTTCATTAATTTATTTCTATATTAAGAATTATTTTTCGCTTTTTAGTTTGTTCAATTTATCACTAAAGCGTGTTTTTTGGTTTTTTAAACTATATTTTTATTTTTACAAATAAGCCTTATTAGGGGCCGAATGCTTCATACGCAAAGCGAGCGTAGCGAGTCTAGGGGCCTTGGCCCCTAGTATGGAAAAACAAACAAATTAATTAAAAACAAAACAAAACAAAAAAAAACTTGAATCAGTCCATATACTTTTCAATAACCAGTTCTTGTAAAAATTGAAGAAAAAGTTTTTGTGAATTTTTATCAAATATCACTTTTTTTACATAAATAGTTTTTACAGTAAAAATTAAATATACTTTTGCCAATGCATAATAATTTTTGTAACTGTTGTAGTGAAACTATATTTAAAAATAAATTTTTAGCTCGATATTCCGTTTTTAAACATTAGCGTTTAAATGTTTTTGTTGTTAGAAAATTATAAATTTAAATAATTGGCCGAGATATCTATTTTTACTTACTGTTCAGGAAGAAACTGACAGTGGTGATGCCTGTGCTTTATGTAGTCAAATTGTTTTCTTACCCGTGACAGGAACAAATTATATTCTTAAAAAAATATTATACAAATGAAAAAATAAATCATCTTGTGTAAAGAACATAAGAGCTTTTTCATTTTTATTCATCCTTTAAAACTGAGTGCCCAACATAAGTTTGCAAACTGTCCTAAGTATTGAAAAGTTAAACAGTTGAAAGTAATGAAATGCTGTTAGTGTTTTTTTCTTACATTCGTAAAATAAAATTTTTACTCTCCGCAGCACCAGCTTTATGATAAATAATCATGCAACTTCTTTCGAGGCAATACTGAAATACTAATTGTAATCGAAGGTTTTTATGGATACTCACATATGAATTTATTATTTATGAAAGGAGCTCTAACATACTTTTTATGTACACTCACTAAAAAAAGTATTCAAGTGTAAGACAGATTCCTATGTTGATTTTTAATATAATAGTTTGATCCGACTAAAACTGAACCATTCAGCATAAAGTATGTCATAAAATTTCCATTCAGTTATTTGTTTTGGGAGTAAATTTCTGAAATATTCATTAAATCGATGTAGAAATATTGTGTTTTGCGTAGATACTTTTTTGTGTGACTGAACTCCTATTAAATTTCCTTGAAATATGGAAGACTCTATTAACAGTGGCTTATTATGCTTATTTATTGTTTTTCTTATTTAAAGAACGCTCGGTGTAACAGTAAAGCAAAATGTTAACCCTTTAAAGCAGTCTGATCTGAGAGTAGCTGAAGCTTCCAAACCCTTCCCATGGATTATCATTGGACAAATATATCTGAACAAATGTTGTAAATAGGGATGTAACGGATATCCGGTAAGCATCCGGTATCCTGCCTATCCGGCTGATTTTTCAATATCCGAAATACCGTCGGATATCCGAATCATAACTACCGGATATCCGGCTATATACTACTAAAATTCTGTCTATAATATGCATGGGACAGGATATAAAATTATGTTTGTTATAATGAAACTTCCCCCATAAACTGGGCTATATCACTAAAACGGGTGAACACATAGTGACAAAATTTTTTTTAAAAGACTATACATGAGAAGTGCTTAAGGAATTTAGCTTAAAAAGCTCCAATTAAACATGAGAAAACAGCAGATTTAACACTGGAAATGGATTATTCAAAATAAATACAAAATTTCAACATTTGTTCAGTAGTTTTTGAGAACATTTATAACTAGTTAGGCTCATATTTAGAGCTAATTTCATACTTCATACTGCAAAGTGCCGCTTAGCGTACATTTTCTGAACTATAAAAAAAAAAAAAAAAAAAAAACTTAAGCACATCCCATGCAATGTCCATGTGCAAATTTGGTGGCGATCTTCTCATCCTTTTCAACTGTAGACTGTTGTTTATAGGGGAAGTTTAATTATAAGCACTTTGTAGTATAATTTGAAAAATATGTGCATTCAGTATATGCAGTTTTTCTTATGGTAACTGCACAAGTAATGTAATTTTACACTCTCTCCCCATGGAGGTTTTCTGATATTTTTATTTTGCTACGGAAATCTGATAATGAACAAAGAACTCCAAACATTCTGTCCTCATTTTTATTTATTTATTTATTTATTATAGAGGCAGGGAGAAATTTTCAATCGTCATCCTTTTTGTAAATGGTCCCACCAGTGGCATAGCGTTAGCGCTTTGAACTGGGGGACGGAAGGTGCCTGTTTCGGAACTAGGTCGCGTCTGCCGGCCTAACCGTTCGGAGTTTTCGGGGTTTTCTCCGAAACGTCGAGTAAATACGGGCTAGGGTTCATTAGAAAGTCCCCCAGGGAGGGCATCTTTTCTGACCATTACTTTATTGAAGTCTCCAACACCTAATGATTAAAAATTAACCCCTATTTTACATATTTATTTATTAATTGAATTTGATTTTCTGCAAGTTTCAACTGATATTTTAAGTTAAGTCTACTTAAATGTACATTTAAAATGTGTTTGTGAAATATTTATTAATGAAAATTGTGACATAGCTGATTGTGCAGACAACCATGCTGTGACACGGTATTTTACTAGTTTAAAATAGTTGTTTTAGTTACTACTACTGTATTGTGTATGATCATCATTCTAGTTCTTGCTGCAGTGTATGCACGGGTCGCGCTGTGGATCGCCAACGTCGCAAATTGCGATAATAAAATTAGTTTGGCGAAAGAAAATACGATTTGGCGAAAATATTGGCAATTGCATTTCTTAATGATGTCCGGCAAAATCTAATTTGGCGAATGAATTGGCGAAACTTTAAAAGCAGCCAGCGCGACCCCTGAGTGTATGATTATCACTCCATACATAAAGTACTTTGACTAATCTTTTTCTTTTGTGTGTGCGTGTGCCGCATGTTGAAATCAAGAGTAGAAAAGTGAAAATTTCCTAAAATTTGGAAACTAATGTTTGAAATGATTTTTTTTTGTATGAATTTGCCCCCCCCCTTTCTCCCCTTATGGTGCCTTATAAGTTTTTGTACTGTGAAAGAATGCTCGTATGTTTTAGAAGCTAAACAATCAAACAGATCAATTTTTGGTTATTAACTTATAGTTAAAATAAAATATTATTTTTGATTAAAGAAATTTAATGCAAAACATGAAAAAATTTGTTTCATACCTGTATAAAACTACAAAAGAAAGCATTATAATTTCATTATAAATGTTTAAAAGACATTTACTTTTTTATTTATCAATCTCTAAAAAGCATTTAAGTTAAAATAAAACTAAAAATGACTTAATGCAAATTAATATTAAATGATTAAAACAGAAGAAAGACATTAAACCTATGTTTGCAGAAAACTAACACTCATCTATCATAATCTTATCAAAATAGATATCTTATTCTTAAATAAATGAAAAAGATATGCAATTCTTTGTGAAAATAATCTACAATTATAGGTATATTAATAAATATGGCATGGTTAAAATTTATTTGCTTCTGCCAGTAGTGTACACATAAAAAGAATATTTTAACTGTTTACATTTTAAGTATCATTTTTATATACATATATGTGAAGATATTTAGTTTTTGTAAATTATAAGTCAGTTATTAACAAAAATACTTTAATGATGTGTGAAACATGTTTGAAATTTATTGTCTGATATCATTAGGGTAAAAAATGAAAACACACACACACACACACACACACACACACACACTTAATAACTAAATACTTGTTTAGTGCCGGATATCCGTATCCTGCAATTAAAGGAGATTCGCATATCCGATATCCGGCAAAATCAGTATCCGTTGCATCCCTAGTTGTGCATAATAAGTTTCAATGGAGTTTACGACAAGACTAAATTTATGAGGTTTTACTTGTGGAAGCTAAGCATTCTATGACTGGTTAGCTGTGGCGTCCCTCAGGCAATATAGCCGTCCTAAGTTTCAGTTGAGTTTCGAAGCTGCATGCTCATATATTCATTCACAACTTTTGAATGTATGCTAGAATACTGAAAGGCTACAAAAAACTGAACAAAATGTCCAATTTCAACTCTGTAGGCCAAATAGTTGTTGAGTTACAGCCATTTAAAAATTACTGTACCATGTAAATTTCCCACATTTTTCGAAATTTCAAAAATTCCTAACTTTCGAACGAAAAGTCGAAAAAAATTGAAACTTCGCAGTTTTCATGTCAAAGGTAAATACGAGCAAGACAATGAATCACTAAAATCTGAAACATCGACCTAAAAGTAAATTTTTATTCATTGGTTTTATATGGAACTATTCAGTTTCAGTTTAAACTATACGAAAAGTATACTGAAATAAAACGCGATTAAACTGAAAAACTTCTAAAATTTTTCCTTTTTTAAGTCCCTTTAGAAGTATATTGGACCAAACATTCGTGGATCTACTTAAATACGCTGTCATTGTACCTAACTTTAAACTACAATCATAATTTAACCAAAACTATGCCCAATTTTATTGAATTCATCATTAAAAGAACTCGAAATATGAAGTTTTCTGCAGTGAATTTTTAAAAGCACAAGCTCTGAAGTAATTCCTTATTAATATGTAGTTATTTCCCATTATGGATGCAGCTACCCGAAAGGATTAAACGCATGCCGTACATTTTACTATAATACACGAAGCGTGAAACAGGTAAACGGTTCATTCATTTTCTAAATCTGAAAGAGAGCAACATCTTATTCAAATGATTGAATTTTTCCAATCAACGAGGCAATAATTTTTGAGGACAAAACAACAATGACACATAAAAGTGTGCACCTTCGTGGTTTATTTATTTTTTGGAGACTGTTTTACATAAATGTTTCCGAAAGTGTTAGAGTAAATAGGTCGGATAAAGAGGTTCTATAAACTTCCATGACTATTCAGTCACACTTCAGTTATATTATTTGAACATATGAATAATGGAGAGAGGGGGGAAAAAACAAAATGGAAGAATATACATGTCGCTTTTTCATAAAAACTAACAGTTAGATCACATGTAAAAAATAAATATGAAACAGCTTCAAAAAGTTCCATCAGACCGTTTGTGTTACGTTAAAATTATTCACTTTTCTTTAGACAATTTGAAAAAGGTATTTCCTTAAACCTGACTACCAAGAATGATACATTTTTAACCTGAAGTAGGATATATATACAGGGTGTCCCAAAAAGGTGGTAATAGGCTTTAATTCTTTACCTATTAGAGATAGGCAGCGTAAATTGAAAAAATGTTGAAAATAAGGTCGGAAATAAGACCCCGTTAAGATAAAATTCCTCAAGTACATTTACAAAAGTTACACTTTTCAAATTTTTATACAACCCCCGTATGATAAAAAAAATTATGTTTAGTAAAATGTGCTTGTTTAGTAATTAGTAAAATGTGCCTCATACACTAAAGAGGTGACATATAAAATTTGAAAACTGTACTTTAAAAAGTGTTATAGATATGATGGTAAATATAACGCGGACTTAAACCACCTTTCAATAGCTATGGAAGGGGAAAAATCACGTCAAATCATCGCATTTCGGGGACGTACAGAAATTATAAAAGAAAGTCTTTTTTTTTCACTCTAGGAATAAACGTTTACATATAAAATCATGTATGGTCCACGATCCTCTTTCTTTAAAGATATCTTTACGACTTCGTATGATGACAGGCTCAAATTTGTTCTATCACCTCATTAGCGTATGGGGGCACATTTTACTAATTGGAAATGTTTTTGTACGGTGGTCGTATAAAAATTAAATAAGTGTAACTTTTTGAAAATTGACCAGAAGAATTTTTTCTTAACGGTGTATTATTTCCGAACTTATTTTGAAAATTTTTTCAATTTACACTGTCCCACTTATCTCTAATAGATAAAGAATTAAAGCCCGTTACGACTTTTTGGGACACCCTGTGTATTTAATTTATAGCTAAGGCAGAGTCCAGTTACGTTTTGGAACTTGCACACTTTAAATTTAGCGAATAAACACTATTTATCAGATTCTGAATACATTTTAAAATCGTTATTTTGGCTTAGACACCGCGTTAAATATGAAATTATTGTAAAGACAATTAAACTGTATGTGTTAAATCCTTAACACGGACAGTTTCCGTGGTAAGGATTATTAAACGTAAAGAAGTAGCTCTGCTACTTTAATATCAAATAGACTTACAAATAACATACAACAAAATCAGTACTATAAGAATGACACATTGTTTATAACGTATTTTAAAAGGTAGATTACAGTTCGTTCTAGAAAGTTTGGACCACACTTGTGGAAGAAGTGGAAAACGGATTAAGAACTCGTTTTACGTTAAAGAAGTACATTTTTTACTGCAAGAAGAATCATGCAGTAAAAAATGTACTGCTGCTGATCGAAGACATCAGCAGCCGTACATTTACGAATATTATATCGAAAACAAAAAACTTCTTGTAGGGCAGCCAGTCTTTGAAGAGCTTTTATCTCGCATGAATCGTAAGAAAATCAAAGTAGCTTATTATAACATTCTTCACCTGATATTCTTGGTAAATGAGAAACGTAATACCTCTAACGCCAAAAACGTTCAACAAGTTGTTATATCCCTCATGTAGATATGTATTGCTATCAGTGGCGTCTCGTGACTTTAAACTTAGGGCGTTGGAAACTGTATTAGCCCTGTGACCGGTTTTAAAAAGGGCAGAAATGTGCTCAAACAGCTGCGGGGAAATTGGAACTCAGGGTTAACCTGCCCATTCCCATTTTTAGGAACATACTACGGAGATTCCCTTTACAGAATTTTAATAATAAGAAAAACAAATTTGTATAATATTCATCTATATTTAACAAAATCAGTTCGATATGCTCGTTTCAAAATTTTAAAGTTGAAAGTTAATTTAAGATGCATGTAATTTATTTACCAATATATCTAGGTGTTTTGTTGTGAAAACTATAGATCGGTGTGGGTAGTTTTATGTCTCAGCTGTTCAGCAGGCTAATTCGCACATCTAAATGCAAAAAAGTTCTCATTTGCCATTTTAAGAATAAATTTATAAAAATGAAAGAAGGGAGGTTATTATTATGTAAGAAACGATAATTTCATTAAAATTATTATAAGACAATACATATAAATCAAATGCATATTTACTTCTATTCATTTGAATTCTAGTTCAAGCCGCCGTTCTTTCTGGAGAAACTTCTGAATAACTTCTTCATAAAATTTGGATTTATTTTCACGTCGTAATTGAGAAAGCAGTTCTTTTTCAATAGAAATAAGACTTAGATTAGTCATTCGGTGTTCAGTCTGAGTAGCGCGGCAGAATGTGTGGATCCTCTTCAACGATGAGAATGATCTTTCTACAGACGATGTTGTAGCTGGTATTGTGGAAATCAATGTGGCTAATTTATAGATTTCTGTGAATCTACTCACTAAATTCATTTCTATCAAATGATTAATCACTTCAATAGGTGTTTTATTCCGTCCTTCATTGGAAGCGTACCAAACGTGCAGCTCATTCTGCAGTTTAGAAAAATTAAAAATATCCCCATAGACTTGTTGCAGCTTTTTCAATATATCATGAGGGAAATTTTCTCTTTTGCTGAAGTACACCAGTTTCCATGGATTTAGAAGTTCAAAATACTGCAATTTTTCAAAACTTGCAAATCTAATTAACATTTGGTTTTTAATGTTGTCGATAATTTCGAAGTAAAGTCTCCGACAATAATCCTTTCGTGTTTCACTATTTAATCTTCTTTTTTTTATTTGAATTAACTCTTCGTCTTCATTAACAGAAGACCACACTGTTTCAAAATGATCTCTTTCCTTTTGGAGTTGATTTTGAAATTCCGTAATTTTATTACTGCAGTACAAAATATCGACATTTTTGCACTGCAGTATGTCGAATAAGACATCTGAGAAAGCAAGTAGGTTAGATAAAACCTTTATTAAAAATATATTTTGTAGATTTTTAAGGAAACTGCAGAATCCTCTAGCTGTCATTGCAGCTAAATTATCAAAATCTCCACTTTCACTAACGTGATCAAAAAACGCAATTAGAGCTTCTCTATTTTCACATACCATGTGGACAAGCCTCGAGGTAAAATTCCATCTAGTACTGGCTAATGACGGCAGTTTTCTTGACATGAAAGCGGAAAATTCGTGTAGCCTCTTTGGAGAGTGTGAAAAAAATGCGGTTAGCGATTTTAATCCGGAAAAAAATGTTTTCCGTTTTCTATTGCATTCTAATGATTGCTGCAAAACTAAGTTCATTACATGTGCATAGCAGTGCGTAAACGAAGCTTTTGGGTATTTTTCCAGCACTTTGGTTTGGAGTCCATTGAGATGGCCGCTCATCACCGAAGATCCATCATATGTTTGTGCAATTAATTTATTTTCACACTTATATATATTGATGATTTCACAGACACGGTTGGAAAGAGCTGTTGCAGCTTTATCAGCGCTCATGTCGCGAAATCCAAGAAACCTTTCAACAATTTTTTTCTCGTTTTTGGAAAAATACCGCAAAACAGTTGACAGCTGAGATTTGTTGCTTATGTCAGATGTTTCATCAAACATAATAGCAACAAAATCCATGTTCTGGATTTCTTCATAAATTTGATCCCTTAGAACGTCGGCAACTGAATTAATTAAATCGTTTTGAATGGTTGCTGAAGTGCCGCGGAAAACTGTGGAAGTCTGTAAATGTTCTTTTAACGTGGAATCAAATTCAGCACTTGCTATTAAAAATTCCATATAGTTTCCCTTATTTAAAGATTCTGCATGCTCATCATGTGATCAGAAGGGTAGCTCCTGCTTTGCTAAATAGCAGACGGCATTAATAAGCCTCTTCAATATTTCTCGATTTTTTTTTACTTTCTCATTATGAAACTCAATTTCCTTTCTTCGTTGGGAATCTAAAAGAACATCTATTCTCGCTGGAGTTGATACAAAAGTATTAAATTTCATGAAACTGGAAAGATGCATTTCAGATTCGCCATGCTTCTTCACAGCGGTATTAAGATGGTTTAGATCATCATAGCCTTGATTATTCCAAACGTTTTTCTTGTTTGAGAATAGTAAGCATGTCCAACAGAAAAACTTATTTTCTTCACAGCATCCACAAAGCTAGTCTGATAATTCATATAAATTCATTCGAAAATGTCTCTGAAATCCAACACCACTTTTGCCTTTCACATTCGTTGAAATTGTGAGATTAGGGCATGGTCGACCATTCTCAATTATTTTCTTTTTCTCAACATAACTAAGTGACGAAAAACACTTTTTAATAGTGTTTGGATAACACTATTAGAAGCCATATTTTAAAAAAAGCTGAAAATCATAGCAGGAGAGGAGATACAGAACTGGTCAGTACGAATTCTCAAAAAAGAATGTTTTTTTGCAGGGAGAAAACTGAGAAAAGGAAAGGAAATGCGTGGGGGGTGAAACCTGAAGCCCAAAGGGGACGGGTACTTTTACTGAAGTGAGGGTGTTTGTGACCCCCTCTGGCTATCTAGCTGAAAGCGTTGGATTTCGTTTCAACGCCTTGGTTAGCTTAAGCAAGAGGTAGAAGACGTAAAGCGCATGCTCCAATTAGTAGTGGTGGGAATATAGCTAAGACGTCTCCAACGCCTTGCTTATCTCGACAAGCATGTTTTACTGCCACACAGGAAGGCTCGTAGTCTGGTCATTTGGGTGCTGGGAGGGGAGGGGGTGTGAGGGAAAACTGGGGAAACATTAGGATTCTCACAATAAAGTCAAGTAAATTGCAGGATTTTTTTTTTTTCTGTTTTTGATTGGGCGTTAACACACGACTTGCACACCCTGAGAAAACGCCACTGATTGCTATTATTTGCTGACATTTTAATCATTGAGCATACCTAGCTTCATTTTCTTAAATTAAATTGTGGTACAAAAAGGTAAAAAAATCCCATTCAGGCTCATTTTCAGTTCTAATTGACGTACAAACAAATGAAAAATGCTACACGAAAAAAAAAAAAAGTAACCCTTTGATTTCTAATAGTCAAAGGGTGGGAGGAGGGCATGCTTATGCTGCTTCTATTAACATTCCTACCCACTGACAGTGTACAGGGTATCCTCAGCCCCACCAGTGCCCGAGAGGTTCTGCTCTGGAAACTGGAAGGCGAGAGGTGCCAGGTTCAAACCCCGGTCGTGCCTGTCGACCTAGCTCAGTGGTTCCCAACCTTTTTTCAATCTCGACCCCTTTTAGATTTTTCAAAACTTTCGCGACCCCCGCCCCCCCATCTGCCATGTTTTACCAATAAAAAAATTAATAATGAAAAAATACATCTTTTTAGTACGTACTGATTTTTTTAATAGGATGATTGAGGCTGAATTTGACTGACAAGTTTGGCTATTCTTGGCTGAATATTGGTCAAAGTCAACCGCATGTCATCTTAGAAATCTAATTTATTACTGGCTTTTGTCTTCTTCTGCAAAAGAGTTGAAAATCCAACTTCACGCAGATAAGTGTGCAAATGGCGTTAACATTTGAGACGAAAAATTATCGGATATGAGCAACGCACAGCACACCAAAATTGAGTTAACGGTTTTTCTTGGTGTAAATCACTTGCGGAGGAGTCATTTTGCAAATTCAAAAATTCACCCTGCACTTCATCATAAGGATCGGCGACATCTAAAAATGTGTGAAATGGATTTCGCACGATTCAGATTGAAGGGCTTCAAGCTGGCTACTAATTACCCCCTTTAAATTAATTGCAATTCCTATTTCTGATTCTTCTGTCTTAATGCATGGGTTCTCAAGCTTTAGTTAACACTCCTAGATTCACCGACGTCAGTTTTTGTAGCTTTGATACAAAAGCCCTGACAAGAATAAGGATTTTTTCTTTCCAAAGGAAAAGGGAGAAATGGTGTCTCATGGCAAAGAAACTCGAAAATAGTTTACTATTAATTTCCTACAAAAGCGGTCTGCGGTGACCCCCGAAAAAAGGCATGGCGACCCACTTAGGGGTCGCGACCCCCCGGTTGGGAACCACTGACCTAGCTGTTCGGAGTTTTCCGTGTTTTTTTTTCCGGAACCTCGCGTAAATACGAGCTAGGATCCCTTAGAAAATTCCACACGGAGGGCATTCTCCCTATTAGCCTTGTACCTTAGTGCAATCAATCGGTTTTAATCCACAAACCTACAAACCTTAAGTTCATGGCATATTAAGGGTGGATTAGTAGAATCAGCGCTAAAGAATATTTTTTGTCCAGAAGTGGGGCCAGAAATAAGAAGTATTGGCGGAAAAACGGAAAATGCTGAGGGAATAAAAAAAAGCTCTTTATTTACAAAGTATTACATGGAAGTGCTCAGATGTGCCACCATCAACATTGATACAGGCAGGTAGTGTCTAAAATGTGATTGGCGTACCGTTTAAAAATTCCCGGGTGTTTCACGAACAATTGCATCTGCGACTGAATGTTTTACTTTAGGTCCTCACCAGAGTCAATTGGAGTCTTGCCGACGAGTGCCTTGGATGTCCCCATAAAAATAAGGTACTTTATAAATCTGATCAGTGTCCCGGCCAAGCGACTGGTCTGCCTCGTCCGATCCATCAAGAACCAACGGTGACATTGAGGTAATTACGCCCATTATTGTGGAAATGGGATGGAGCTTCATCGTGCTGAAACCACATGACATTTTATTTCTGAACCCCCATTGTTATATACGTATAAAAAACGATTCTTTATATATATTTTACTTACCTTTAAAGTTTCGGCCATGAATTCAGGGACACCCTGTTTAATCAAAACTGACGGAAGGAAACGAAAGTTAGCAGCAGCAGTGTTTCCAAAATACCAAATACGGAAAAAAAGCAAGTAATCGGGACTTTAATAGAAATCGCTGTAATGTAATAGTAGCTTTTAAGAGGGTGTACTATTTTTTTTTTTAGAACCTTTTTAGAAATTTGAAGTGTTCTATTCACACATTCAACACTGTTAAAGAAGTTGCCTTTTAATCATTTTTGCATTTTAAGTCAGCGCTAATTAAATGTTTTAAATGGGATTATAGGCTTTCATGTAAAGTAACTATGAAATAATGAAAGCCCTTAAAAAAGTTTTTTGAAAGTTGTTTATTTCAATTCATCCATTTTCCTTGACGACAACGAAAATAATAATATTCGAATAAAATTCCAGTTTAAAAAGTATTATTTTCCATGTTCAGTATTAACAGTAAAATCGATTTTTGATTTCTCTTAATCTGACTTGACAGTATTTTGATATTGAAAAGTTTTCTCATGTTTCACTGCTCTGACTCTGCTGAATGCATCTGAATTGATTTTTTTTCTTTTGTAAGACTTGTATTACCCTGCATCTCTTTTGAGAATCAATAACTACAAAAGGCGCGAGTGGCAAAATATAAACAATTATTTTCTCCGCTAGACCATATAAAATACCCTGGAGATCTATCTATCTATATATGTATATCATTCATCATTTACACGTCGCTTAGTTCTCGGTTCACTATGGTTTAATCGATCGTTAAGTTGTTCATGTATATAAGATATTGCCACTCTTTGGTACGTTTTTCGTGTTAAACGCAATGACTATCAAATCGGCAGTAAGAGTCTTACTGCCAAACTGTAGCTCGTACTGCTTACTGCCTAAGCTCTTACTTAAAGGAAAGTATAGGTAAGACTTAAATGAAATTGAGCATTAACTTTTTTTTTATGAATATGTCTGACATATTATCTTTCGATACATTCAAGCTTATCAGAATATTAGATTTATGCAGTTTCATCCATCTTCTTGTAAACGACGACTTGAATTTTTATACGAAATTTCTTATTGCTGTCACTGTGAACTTGCATTTTTGTACTTCTTTTAGATTCCATTGCTGGAAATGAAAAATAAGGCTGTTCGTCTCGCAAAGCATTTTAAAGTTTTTATCTTAAATTTATTTATTTTGACATTTCATATTGTATGGAGCCCCGCCAGTGGCCGAGCGTATAGCACTCTAAACTGGGAGACGGAAGGTGCCTGGTTCAAAACCGGGTCGCGTCCGCCGATCTAACCGTTCGGAGTTTTCCGTGGTTTTCTACGAAACTTAGCGTACATACGGGTTAGGACGCCTTAGAAAGACCCCTACGGAGGGCACTCCACTTCTCGACCTAGAGCCCACGTATCCCACAACAGGAACAACATATTGTATGGTGATTAGCACACCACTTTCTGTGATTATGTTCTTGGGTTCGACTCCGACGTGGGCTTGGTTGTTAATTTGTCCGTCCCTTCATAGGTGGTAACGTTTAAAACTACCCACTTTTTCTTTGGATCTTAATTTACCGTATATCTCGGCGTATTAAACGCACGTTTAACTTCAAAAAATTACTTCATTTCTTCGTATAAAATTGTTAATATAAATGATGTTCTTAGGGAAAATATAATGCGTGTTATACAGAAGTAATTGCTTGAAAATAGTGAGACATATCTTAAAGGGACTGATGACGACATTCAGTAATACTTGTTTTTTATTAGCCACTTCTGACCAATGTCTTAAATCTCCCGAACCCCTGATATATCGTGAGTAAGAACCTGATTAGGTTGTGGCCTACCACTAGACAGGTATATTCGATTGCGGCCCTCAAATATTTCAAGTTGGAAGTCCCTTTTATAAACAATCTCACCGGTGAAATTCAGTACTATACAGAACTCGAAACCGGGCGAATAATTTCACTGTAATGTGCGTTTTATGCGGATATTTCGGAATTATTTAAAATGAGTCCTACGGAACACAGAGGAGACAGGAAATACAACAATAATTGATCAGCATTTGCATCGATAAATGACAAAGAAAAATAAATAAATACGTAAATAAACAGGACTTTCTTCTAGTCTTATCCAGCTGAAGGAACTTAACTCCCTTCGTTCATAGTAATTCTTCTCGCTATGCAAAATCTGAAAATTGAATACTGAACAAGACGCCCCACCATGGCCAAGTGCGTAAGACACTGAACATTGTAGTTGGCTGAAGTGTAAAGGTCCCGCGCTCGGCCTACCGCCCGGATGCCGGTTCTAACGGTCTGGAGTTTTGGGCGGTTTTCCCCAGATGTGACGTGAATAAGCGATAGAACCCCATAAAAAGACCACCACCCAAGGCATCCCTCCCTCCCCGTAGGCGGATGCCTCAGCACAAAATAAACCATAACACAAAACAGACTGCAATTTGACTTCGAAATTTTTTGGAAATACAGAATTTCCGCAGAAAAAAATAAAAATAAATAGTTAAGAAATGCACAATTTTGGTTTCCTCTCTTGGCTAAAAGTTCGTTAGAGCCAAAGTAATATTTTTTTTTGTACTTTTTAACCGAAATTGAATAACATTAATTTGGTTCTAATCGGGACCCAGCTTCTGGGATGTTTTAAGCGAAAGTACGTTATAACCGGGCAGGGGCGTAGCCAGGGGGGGTTATATCGGGATATATCCCCCCCCCCCGAAATTTTTAGATGAGTGATGAAATTCCGTCTATTTATACACATGTAAGTTCATATCCCCTCACCCCCCGAAAAATTTTCCTGGCTACGCGCCTGTAAAGCGGGTGTCAACTGTATTTTCGTGAGTTTTGTTACTTGGATGAAAATCTTATGAGTGTACTTATATGGAAGTATATCTTGATTGAAAAAAAAACAAGAGGAAATACTTTTCAGTTGTAAGGAAGAAAATGTAAATTTACTCACTAATTTCATATATAGAATAATCATTTTACCCCCTCTGACAGGGGAAAAAAAAGAAAAAAAAACCCTTACAAAACTGCAAGTGTGGTTTAGCTTATGAAATCGGTTTACTTTCAAAACTGAAAATGAAAAGCTTCGTGATCAAATATTTAGAAAATCATGTTTCTAGATCTTTGTGCGTGTAATTTTCATTTCTCTGGTGTGTGATGTTTCAATGTGCAAATAATCTGAGGCTCCAATAATGCTTGCGTGAATGCTTGTTAGAATAAACGGATTGCTTGTCAACACTCCTATTGTTTTTCGGCGTTCTTTCCAAGCATGAGCAAGTGTATGCTTCGTTCTTCGGTACAGTTGTATGCTACCCGTGTCAGTTCTTTATTTCCCCCCCGCATTGTTTTAAGTAGTTGAGCTAATATCAAAGAATCACAGAGAATGCTATAAACTAAAATGATTTTGATTTTGTCTTCTTAGAAATGGAATTTTCTCTGCGTTTATTTTTATGTTGGAGACAGGAATACGAAAGTGAAAATTTGTAGATTTTTCGACGATTTCAAAATGCTAATAAGCTTATTGAAGTATGAAAAATTGTGTGTGTATATGTATATACAGGGTACCAGTAATTAGCCGAAAATTTGAAACTGCAATAACTGTTTATTGCGACGTCATACTGACGTAACATTTGGTGACGCAACACTGCGCGGTTTACAATTTACGAAACGAGTTTGAATTAGTACGAGTTTTCATTTTCTACTGCGACGCAGCACTAGACAGACACCAAGTTGCTAGCCGTTTTAAGTAAAAGCTCGCGTCTTCTACACTAGTTCATTTGTGCCATATCTGTTAAATTCGCTGGCTAAAGGAGAAATAATGTCCATGTCGATAAACGCAGCTCAATATGAAGTAGCTCTGTTTTTCCAGCTATCGACACGACTTTAAAATTTGTGCTCGTTAAAGTTGCTTAGAGATGCTTAATCTCCTCAGACAAAGGGAATGTTAGGTGAACCAATGCAGTTTAGTTTAGGTGTTACAAAAAGTCATAGAAAGTCAAAACTCAAAAACTCCATTGAAAATGCATTAGGGCGAGTCCTTTTGAGAGAGATCGGTCGTGCAAAATAGAACACTTAATTATTTCTAACATCACTTGGGCGAGCTTTATCGTGTTAAAAAATAAAATCAGCTATAGCAGTGCATTTTGCCGAATTTTCTACAAAAGATATTTTTGATCTGAAATATTCTAATGAAAGGGTTCATTGGAGACTTTGTTTCTACATTGCAATTATACATGCGTAGAACTCTCATTTTGTTAGTTTGCTGATGTTACGTACATTGCCACATTTATTTGGATGGAGTCTGCTTTTACTTGGCAGATTCCCACATGGGTATTCTTTTACTTAATTTATTTTGTTTTATAGATAACTCTGAAAGTAATGCCGAAGAGACAAATTTATTCAAGAGTTTGTGCACTTTTAAAAGCACGTGAGCGTATCGAGGGGGTTGAAAAGACGATGCTATTCAAGCTTTTATCTCTATTTCATGCTTGGATAGAATTAGTAATTTAAAAAAGAAAATTTAATAAAGTACTGGTGTGAGTTTGACTATAATTTTTAAATATCTTCTATAAACATTAAATTTAAAGCAGCATTTGCAAATCATTTGTAAAAGGTGCTACATTTGTTGAGTGTTTATTTCCCCTTGCTTTGTATGTCAAAGTAAAGTGAACAATTTCTCCTTTTCTCATTTCATTTAACATTTTCATCTAATTAAGATTGCTTGAGTGGTAAAAGAACACACCCATATAGATGTAACTTCAATCGACATTCAAATGTTTTTGGATATATTTAAGCAGCAGAGTTATGGAAATTTTAAGTGAATGCAGAAAAAAAGGGGAGTTGAAAATAGTTTATCAGACTACTCAATATTCTCTATCGCTTTGATCATAGCTTAGTAAGTAAAATTCGCTTTTATAACTCTAAAATAAAATTGGAAATAAAGAAAAGTTTTACTGTATTCTCTAGGTTTATTCATTCTATGATACAGAAAAAAAATCAAAAGATATTTGAAATTCTAAAGAATAACTTCAATAAGAGATAAATACGTATTGATTTTTGACAAGTCAGTTCGCAATAGTTTTTAGATTTATATTAGCATTTTATTTTAGCTATTTAAAGCATTCTTCTTTTCAAGTAAAATTTCTGTAATACTTCCGTTTCATTTAGTTATTTTAGACGACCTTTAAGGGAAAAAAAAACAAACAAACTTGAAAAGTGTATTAGTATGGTTGCATATTAGATGTTTTGGGAAATCTCACGTCATAAAAGAATTGTTATGCAGTAAATTTCAATATGTCATTGTTAAGAAATCACTGAATTCTTAGAGTCTTAGGAAATACTGAACAAAAGCTTTAGTTGATTCTATTGGTAAAAATCACCAGTCTTCTTTGACTGAACAATATTCATTTATTTCAAAACATATGGAAAATAGCTTTTTTAGATTAAAAATTTGTAAATGCCTTCAACAGGATTTTAAAATAATCGTGAATTTCCTTATGTTATTCTTCTGAATATGGAAATGCAATAACTATATATATATAAATTTTCAGAAGTCTTGAATAGGATGTAGCTCAGCTTTTGGGAATATAATACTAATCACTTTTAGTATGTAGGAATCCAAAAAAATTCTAATTAAAAAAAGTCAGTGCCATAAAACATTTTTGATTTCCAAATTGTTTCCAATTTTTCAATATTTGAAATTTAGATGAAGTATTTATCTAGATGAATGTTTCCCAACTCAACTTAACCCACGGACCACTTAAAAGAATTCTTTATGGAGGAGAAAGGGGGGGGGAGGGGGTAAAATCTAAAGAATAAAGAAATGCAAAATGTATGCTCAAAATATAAAAAAATTCAAAAAGATTCTTTCATAAAATAGATAAGTATACATTATTTTTTTGAAAAATTAATTATGAGTGTTATGCTTTCTGCTTCTGCCTTTCCGGCATTAATGTGATTTCTTAGCAAGTGCTTCTTTGACTAGTTATGGGACTCATTCCTTCTTTTGCAAGGATTATGAAAAAAAATTGCCTAAAAACGACCGTAAGCAATTAAGCTGCATGAAGTTGTGACGACACAACTATTTTTTAAACTCTCACTCGCTTCGCGGACCACTTAGAACTTGTTTAAGGACCACCTGTGGATCGCGGACCACCTGTTAGGTACCATTGAACTAGACTGTCACCAATAATTCTAAAATTTCAGTTATCCCCAGTTTTTTAAGAGCTATATAATAACTGTAAACGGAACTGTAACTGTACTATGTTTGTTACTGAGTATTAGTCATTTTTTTTTTTTTTTATAAAAGAAAAAGTAAGTATTGCAATAAGTATATTTGATCTTTTAAGAACAAAATAATCAAAATAAAGCAATAAGAATTAAGTCAAAATAAAGAAATAAAAAATAAATGCCCAAGCCTGTTCAAAAGCAGAAATAATGGATGTCATCTGTTAGGACTTATTATTATTATTATTATTATTTTTTTCAGTGACAGGTTTTACAATATAGAGCAGTTTCAATCAAGTGACTGAAGTGGAGTATGCCAATAAAAACATATTTTCCGAGTGAGATGTGCACACTAAGAATATGAATAAACCAGGCAACGGGATTTTCCGTGATAATGACATTTGTTCACTAGGAATAGGTTGTGACGTAAAACTGACCTAATATTAAATTATGAGCAAGTAACTATTTTTTAAAAAGAAATGTTCATGGTCTAAATCAGGTATGGGCATCCTTTGAAAAGTTGCGGGCCAAACTTTAGGATGTTATCGAAGTCGCGGGCCGTATAATTGGGATTTATATGGAGGTTTGAATGGTTTATATGGGCTTTATACGGAGTTTTGATATGCTCCGGGGCCGCATCAAAAGCCGTGTCGGGCCGGAGGTTGCCCATATATGGTCTAAATAAATGTTTTGCATTTATATGTCTCAGTTATTTTTTATTACAAATTCTTATCTGGTATGCTTTTAATGCCTTGTTAAGTACAGGGTGATTGTAATGTGCAGGGATAGAAATTAGAATATTTAGCCACTGGTCCTAATGTCCAGTGACTCTACTTCTACTAGGCGAAAGACTTCGATAATGCTGTCCTCATCAGTGGCCCGCCAGAATCCCGAATTAACTCCTTGAGATTACACTGGTCTGCAATGAAAAAAATACATGAACTGAAAGCTGAACTTAATTTTTGATGGTGATTTCAAAAGTAATAATGAAAAATTTCCATCACGTCACGTTTTTTTGAAAAATTCAATTTTATTTGGATTTTTATGAACAATTACCATAGAAAGGTTTTGTGTTGAATTTCTTTTCTCCCTGCCTGACCATAATTTATATTGTGCCATGGATTTATTTGTCCCCATTACAAGGTAATACCGGATCTGCCGTGATCCCCCCCTCCCCCCCCAGAAAATAGAAGATAGAAAAACTGCAAAAAAGAAAATTTGTGAGCGTAAATTGAAATGAAACAAATTTATCTATCACAGCCCACAGGAAACCGAAGAGGTAGGTTACCTACTCCTGTGAAATCTAAATCCGTGGTGTATGTATTCTAAGGGTACACAATTCATCCTTTGTCGTAATCTTGTGGTACATTTAATGCTGAACTCAGTAGCGTGTGCAAAAGGGGCTTGTAGTGTTTAAACCTCCCTGCCGTTGAATCCTTGTTTGACTCGTTCGCTTCCAGCATTGTAAAGATGCAGCGGCTAATGTCTTCTTGTACGCAGCCTGTCTTCACCGCCAGAGCCCGATTATCACACGGGCAGGCGGGGCAATAGCCCGGGGCCCCTGAACAATAGGGGCCCCCAAATCTCTGGAATTTATTATTAGAAATTTATTTATACTGAAATGAGATATTGAATAAAAAATTGTAATACCTATTTAGACATGAAAAATAGAAATGAACACTAGCCAAAATTGCAGAAGCACGCCACGCTACTAACAAGAAAAGCTTTGTTGACGTTAAGTGTGACGTATGACGCATTGGCCAATCACCTCGTTTTCCACGCCTAGGGTGGTGGCAGGATTTAATCGCGAATACTATTTACAGGTGTTTCTCTTCTCAACTCAACTCTACTTATTTTGTTATCTTGTTTTGCTGTGATTGCTGTTCGCTACGCACGTGCGCTGTTATAGGCTGTTCCTTCACGTTTATGTAAATCTTAATATCATCACCTTTCATTTTTTCCGTCAATTAAATACTTTTAAAATGCCTTCATTACGGGCATATCAATCTGGATTTATGAAGAGGAAGCAGAAAGCTGAAAGAGAGGAGGAAAGGAAAAAAATGAAAGGTAGCATTTTAAAATTTGCTGTAATTCGAGATTCTAAGGAAACTACGTCAGAGTCTGAATCTGAAACAGCGCAGCCCCGCAATCCTGATGATGATCCAGCAATTGATGTTGAAGATAGTATCAAAAGACATGCTGAAATTTAGCCTTGCAATCAAGATAGTGTGATTGATGATCTTGATGATCCTTCTCAATCTGAAAGAGATGACATACTTCAAACAGAGCAGTCGCAATTTCCTGATCCTGAGATAGATGGAATGAAAACAGATGCCGAAATTCAGTCCTTCATTCCTAGTAGTGTGACTGATGATCCATATCATTCTGAAGGAGTTGACACACTACAAACAGTGCAATCTCAATTTACTGGGTACAGCACTGATCTTGCTATAAATATTGAAAAAAGTTTCTTAAAAATGGATTCCGATTTTAAGTCATGTGATCCAGATCCTGCAACATGGCCTTTTCCTATGCATGATGAAATGATAGAATATTTTATTAGAAATGCCCCTCCTCAAAACATGGAATTATTAAATGAAACAAAAAAGAATATCTTTGGTTTTAATCGGAGCCTCACAAAAAATCATTTCTTCAGCGTGAAGCAAAATAAAGAAATCACCAACAGAACTTGGCTTGTTCTTTCACCCGCAAATAAATGTTTATACTGTTGGGTTTGTAAATTGTTTTCCGACAATAGAACAACATTAGCTGGATCTGGGTTTTCAGACTGGAAGCATGTAACAGAAAGACTGAGTGAACATGAAAAATCAATTCTGCACCGTAACTGCATAATAAAAATGTCAAATCGCATGCAAGCATCACAGAGGATAGATTCATCTCTAGTTATTCAATTGGAAAATGAAAGTAATTATTGGAGATCCATTCTACAAAGAGTTGTTGCAACTGTAAAGTTTTTATCTCAAAGAGGTATGGCATTTTGTGGTGAAAATGAAACTTTCGGATCCCCTCATAATGGCAACTTTTTAGGATGTTTAGAGCTGTTAGCTCAGTTTGACCCGTTCCTTGCATCCCATATTCAGAAATATGGAAATCCAGGTCGGGGTCATCCTAATTATTTATCATCGACTTGTGTTTCAGAGTTCATAGAGTTAATGTCGAAGAACGTATTAAATAAGATAAAATTAGAAATTATTTCAGCTAAATATTTTTCCATAGTAGTAGATAGCACCCCAGATATCACACATTTAGATCAGCTGTGCCTTATCATGCGGTATGTGACACCCGATGGGCATCCTATTGAAAGATTCATCAATTTTCTTCCCATTTTTAGTCATGGTGCTGAAGATTTGGCCGAAACAATATGCAAGAACCTTCAAGATCTTAATATTCAAATTGAAAACTGCCGAGGACAAAGTTATGACAATACATCTAACATGTCCGGCAAATATTCTGGTGTACAGGCACGCATAAAAACATTGTGTCAATATGCTGAATTCATCCCGTGTTCAGCGCACTCTTTAAACTTGGTTGGAGTGAATGCTGTGGAATCATGTAATGAAGTTGCAAGTTTTTTTGGAATGTTACAAGAATTGTATAACTTCTTTTCAGCTTCCACAAATAGATGGCAGACTCTTAATGATATTATCAAAGAACATTCTGAAACACTCACTTTAAAGAACCGCTCAACAACTCGATGGTGTGCTGATGCGAATTCCACCAAAGCATTGAGAAAAAACTATGCTGTTATATTGACAGTATTGTCAAAAATAGAAGACGACATTAACCAGACACCTTCTACAAGATGTGAGGCACGCTTTTTAAAGAAAAAAATGGGAAAACTTGAAACGGCTGTAAATACAGTTGTATGGGATTGCATCCTGCAACGTTTGCATAAACCAAGCCAATCGTTACAGAGATCTACTGACAATTTATCTCAAGTTTCTCCTCTGTTTGAATCACTTGTGAAATTTGTTCAGTTTGTTCGAGACAACTTTGATCTGTATGAAAAAGAAGCACTGGACTTGCTCCCCGACACAACATATGGAGATTTTCGTGTCAAAACTGTTCCAAAGCGTTTTGATTCGAATCCTGCGAACAAGGGTGCTGTCATGACTCCAAGAGAAAGATTTAGAACTAACTGTCACTACGTTTTATGTGATACATTAATAACACAGCTTAATAAGAGACTGATACCGTATGAAAATATAATGAAGACGTTTTCTTGTCTAGTAAATACAAAAAGCTCTTCCCTTCGTGAGGAAGCAGATGCTTTGCAAAAAAAAAAAAAAAAATATATTCTTTGGATTTGGATGAAAATTTTTCTGATGAGCTTGTTCAATTTTCATCTTTTATCAGTGATGAGACAGTGCAGGAAATGCTGATAAAAATGAAAGAACTGCATATAGTTGATGCATTTCCCAATGTTGAAACCATCTTAAGAATATTTTTGACAATGCCAATTTCGAACTGTTCTGGTGAACGCTCTTTCTCCCTCCTAAAAAGGTTAAAGTCTCCAAGTCGATCTAGTGTTGGACAATTGAGATTATCTGCACTAGCTCTATTGTGCATGGAAAATGATATAACACAAAGTTTTGACTATGTTTGTTGATATTATTAATGATTTCTCTGAGCTGAAAATTAGAAAAAAGCCTTTAAAAAAGGTTTTGTAAATACTTATGTTTTCAGAGAGTCCACCAGCAATTAAAAAAAAAAATTGCTACTAAATTAAAGTAAGTCAACTTGAGTTACTTTTTTGATTAAAAAGTGTTATAACTTGGCCACAAGAAAAAGACAAATTTTGTTATATTGTTTTCCTTTCCAAGCTTTATAGTCTATCAGACTGGTTGCAAGGAACCTCCTTTCCTCCCTAGGACTGTTTATTTATTTGTCACAACTATATTGTTGGACCAAGCAGTCATATCATCATGATAATATATATTGGATATATTTTTGTGTTCAATTAAAGTACTTAATCTTATCACTTAAGAGAATATATAAAAGTAATTAAAAAAAAAATTATCATTATATTTTGAGCATTTTTTTTCAACTCAGTAATGTCGAAAAATTTTTCTAATGTGACTTGAATTCAATCAATGTATGATACTTGTGAAATTAATGTTTGTATGCATTTAATCTAAACAGAACTTTTAAAAACTAATTTTCTGAGTGAAAATTCATCGTAAAAGTACTTTTTTTTTGTAATCCAGTAAAATTTCAGTTTAATGCAGGAGGAAAGAATATTTTGTTTCTGCATTTCATGCTTTAACCAAATTTACTGGTACTTTAAATATTTTCTTTCAAATTTTCAATTGTTTTGGGACAGGTTATACTCTTTGTTGATGTTTGGTATTATGATAATCGATAAAGAGAATATATAAAGGTAAACAAGATTTTTTTTAAAAAAAATTGATTATTTTATTTTAGGCATTTTTAAAAAAACTCAATAATTGTAGAACAAATTTTCTAATATTACTTGAATTCAGTCAATGTATGATATATGTGAAATTAGTGTTTTTTGTATGCATTTAATGTAAACAGAATTTTTAAATTAATTATCTGAGTGAAAATTTATTGTAGAAGTACTTTTTTTATGTAATCCTGAAAATTTTCAATTTGATGCAGGAGGACAGTATATTTTGTTTTTGATATATAAAAAATGCTTTAACCCAATTTACAGCTTTCATTTGAAATTTTCAATTGTTTTGAAACAGGCTATATTCTTTGTTGATGTTAGATATTATGACAGTTCTTTGTGCTATATTAAGCTTAATTATCCATCACTAGGTTTCATCATAATGGTTTTTAAGATTTATGGATTAATAAATAAGATGTGTTAAAGTTGTTTTTAAAAATTTATTTCCATTTCTATGCTAATTACAGATTATCCTTTAGTACACATTTTTTGTCTTTATAAAGGATATTTTCTGTTCTTTAGAAGGCATAATTGAAAGCAATGTCTAAGATTTTAATTTCCTCGTGAAATATGTTTTCCGAGAAGATCAATAATAATAAAATATTTGTATAGTGAAATGTCTGTCAGTGTTTTACACAGTTGGTTTACAAACACTATGCTCAGGACGGCAAATACGATTTTATCAAAGTGCCAAAATTAAAGTTAGTAACTGAAATGCTAATTTTTTCAAGTATCAGTGCCCTATGCTTTAAAATAAGAGGGGGGGGGATCAAATTTTCTGGCATGTCAGATAATTGCTATTGTTGACTTAGCACAAATCATAAAAATGGGTTAATAATATTAAAATAAAACAATGGCTCTTTACTTTGAAGTAAAGGTTACAAACTATGCTAACCATAATGTATATTTCGTGTTATCTTATGTAATATCCCCAGCGTTTTCCATTACATTTTGGCAATGCTTTTTCATGGTGCCTCTATAACGGAAAAGTACCAAAAGAATTTTTAAATATATAATGTTGTTGAAAGCAAGTGTAAATATAAATACATACATATATGTATAAAATTCTTCGATACGATTTATTTTTATGTTGTGAGAACACAAGTCAAAAATTAGTAAAAATATTTGTGAGTGTATGGGGGGGGGCGAAGTAACCTCTTGTCCCGGGGCCCCCTTCAAGCATGATCGGGCTCTGTTCACCGCGTAGTCTTTGAAAGCTACACTGAGCCCAGTGTTATACCCGCGCAAGTCAGAAAAACTCGCGAGTCAGTCGTCAACTGTTGATGTGCGATGCAAAAAGAAGGCTCCATAAAATTAATTATTGATTGCTATTTTTAACTCTAATTATGAAGCGTATTTAAAAACCTAGGAAAAATATTGTAGGTGATTTTAAACGAAAGAAACCACAGTGAACAAGAATTTTGTAAAAAATCCATGTTTCATAGATTTCTTTTTCACCGAGGTGCCGGGTGGAAGGGGCCTCACCATGGCACAGTGGTTATGCACTGAAAATGGTAGACGACCGAGGTGTGAATGTCCCGGGTTCGGGTCCCATCGCGCGGCTGTCGATCTAACAGTCTGGAGTTTTGGTAGGTTTTCTCCAGATGTAACGTGAATACGCGTTAGAACCCCTTAGAAAGTCCTCCTACCAAGGCACCCCTCATCCTAGGCGGATACCCCGCGTGCAGGTTTGCCTTAAAACATAAAACACAAAACCCGGGTGGAAGGGGGCAGGGAAATGTATATATATAAAGCTTTTCTCTAAATGGAGAACGCACGTGACCAAGCTTTACCATGTTATTTTGAATCGTGCTATGTATTTTACTCAGGCGATAAATTTTCTGCTAAACACCCTGTAATAGTTCCAAGCAGCATACACTGCTTTTCAATACAAGTCCATAACAATTACCAATAAACACAAGATTGAATATAATGTTATTATAAAAATGTCATGGAATTATAAAAATATATTAAAATCATTAATTAAAATAACTTACACATCGTTAAATGTCTTTAAAGTTGTGAATGGTTTGAAAATAATCACTGAGAAAATTTTGACTCTTTTGGACTTTATTTTTTAAAGTTTCCAAGATTAGCTGTTTATTTTGAGGAAATAGAGAAAGTTCAGTCTGCGGCATACTTGAGTACATGTAATGATTTATACAAAACTGTTAGAAATCACAAATAAGCTTTCTGCTTTGTACTTTTCTCCTCTCTACCACCGAAAACATTTTTTTTTCTTCTTTTGAATCTAGTGATTACAATAATGAGTAATAACGCCAAATGAAGCATCTCAAAAAGTGTTTTTATTGTTCGTAAGCGATTACTCACGTCACGGATCTGCACCTTTTTAAAGATTTGGAAATAGTTAAGTCCACACACACAAAATAAAGTATTTTGTCAATACTTACTTTCAAAGTCACCGATGCAAAAATTCGGCCAAAGTATTCTTTCCGAATTTTCTTTCTTGCTTTTTTTTTTTTTTTTCTGGTGCGATTCCATGTTTAAGAATATATTCAGTTAGTTTCAGAGAAGGCACAAACTTCTCTTTTAATACTATCTGTAGTGACACTTGCGAAGAGACAGCCTGAGTTTTTAGAGTTCCTGACGCAAGTGGCTTATTTTGGTTTGTGTTCAAGAGCTGTGAATTTGGTTTCATTTTCCCAAAATACAGCCTCAGTAATGTTTCAAACTAATCACTACACTCGCAAGACTTTTTTTTTTTTCCATTGGGTAGGCACTTGCTGCCACAAGCCTTTACCACTACTAAGGCCCAAACTACTGCCCATTACATTTTAGGGGCACCCGCTGGTCTGCCAGCGTTACCCCCTATAAGTGGTCCCCTAATTTCGAACCAATTCCAAATGAGAGACCTAGCACCTGAAACCGACACCCCCAGAGGTATCGTTTGAATATGGAGGATATTGGAGCACGAACATATTTTACGTGCGCCTCCTCCCGTTAGCGTACACGGTCCAACAGCAGCCCAACCGAGCACTCCCTCCTAAGCACTGGCCAAGCCGGTGCTTCTTCACTTTCCGTCTTATGGAACTTAGCGACCAGGGCACTGCTGGACTATCATTGCAAGATGCAACTGCGATTTTTTTTTTCTGTGTCCAGCGTTGTCCCCTTTAATTGGTGATTCATTTGCTCTGCTGCGTTTCATTGTTGCACATATGAAGTTACAGTTAAGTAGCTACTCTTAAAGGCCTAATTTTAGGGGCAGTATTTTGGAATCTACCATTATCTGCTGTTTCTCTATCATTAGGGATGGACGCGAGACGAAAAATAAGCGTCTCGCGTCTCGCAAAAAAGCCTAAAAGCTTGTCTCGTCTCGCAAAAATCCCTATATCGTAATGCTAAAAATGTGTGTCTCGTCTCGTAAAAAAGGTGTAAATCTCTGTCTCGTCTCGCAAAAAAGTCGTCTCGCGTCCATTCCTATCTATCATTTTCCAATAATGTAGCGAAATACTGATACTCTTCCCTATAGCTAACTTCCTCAGTTTTCACTGTTCTGAGAGGTCCACCATGGCCGAGTGGATAAGTCACTGAATATGGTAGAAGACTGAAGTGTAAAGGTCCCGCGTTCGGGTCGTCCGCGCGGCTGTCGATCTACCGGTCTAGAGTTTTTGTCGGTTTTTCCTCCAGATCTAACGTGAAGACGCATTAGAACCCCTTAAAAAGTCCCCGGCCAAGGCACTCCCTCCATTGGTAGATGCTCATGTAGACTTCCCATAACAAACAAATAAATTTTACTGTTCTGAAGTAAACCAGGCTCAAGAAATTCCATTAAAGAAAAAAAGAAGTCATGGTTTGTATTGGAAGTTTCAAAGTTAAATAAGGAAATAAATAGAGTTATATGTAGATGTCCCTTCAGTAAGTTAAAAAATATGTACGAAGGCAAAATCTTTAATGATGAAATTCGCCAAAATAGTTTTTTCATGGGACAATTAAAATTCAAGCTATTATTTGAATTCAGATTTTTATTATATATAAATGGTCGTGACCCTAGGATAACTCGTATCTTTTTCCCAAGCAACTTACCGAAATCTTGCTATTTTTTGTACTTTTTTATTTGTATACATGTAATGATGTTGTTTGATGAGTGAATTTACATACATATTAATTTCCATTTCATAGCTAATCGTGTGATTTCGTTCTGTCACATGAATTTTGTCGGTAGAGATCGACTGGTGTATCTTTCTCTTGCTTCATTATATGTGACTTTTCATTCTATTAATTTGATATATTTATTAATGATAATAATATTTTTATACTTGCATTATGACTGGATTGCAAATATCGGATGTTTGGCTATTTTACATTATTCTATTCAATTACTGTTTTATTCATGATACTAAAAGAAATGTCAATATTTGGAAAAATATGACATACTAAATCAAGAGCCTGTTGAAATCCCAAATTTCTAAAACGTTTTTAAACTGCGTAATTTAAAGAACTACTGAAATTCACTTTCGGAAACCGCAACTACTACATAGCCCCTAGCAGTTTCTTTCTAAATTTGTGGTCAGTCCCCGCAGTTTAGTCTGACTGTCTCCTTTGAACCAAAACTTCCTGCGGCCCAGATATGGGTTTGTCCAATCATTGCAGGTTGCAAGGTCATTTGACAAGACCTCAAAGCGTTAACCCTTTAACGCTCAGTGGTCCCGCTCTGGGAACACCAAACTCTGACGTTTTGACTGTTGCCCGTCACGAAGAATAGATTGGATTTCTATAAAAATAGTTGCGGGTGACATAGCTCCAGGAGAATCTTTTACTTTTTAGCACGTCCTTCCCGTAAAAAAAAAGGTCACGATTCTTTTTTACAGCACTGACATCTGCTGAAAAATATAAGAATGCGAGAACAGCTAGATAGATTGCCCAATACTGAAAAAAGGGCAGCCGTTGCCATCGCTCGACTTAACTACCAGCAAGATGGCGGACGATCGAAACGTTCATCGCGTGCCACAGATCTAGAGACCCTTTTTTGACGCAGCTGGCTGTGCCCGGCACAGCCAGCTGTCGTCAAAAGGGGTCTCTAGATCTGTGGCACGCGATGAACGTTTCGATCGTCCGCTATCTTGCTGGTAGTTAAGTCGAGCGATGGAACGACTGCCCCTTTTTCAGCATTGGGAAAGGGTTGCGCCTCAAAGGGTTAAAAAAAGGGCTGACACGGCCTGGAGAGGTCTCTTTTGGATGACGCAACTGGCACCAAGATCTTACCAAAGCTATTAAAATAAAATTAAGTAAAAGACTTAATTTTAGACCTGCTAGACTTCCTCTCTTTGCCCGACTACGAGTTCCAGCAGCGGGCGGCTCTAAGCCAGGGTCCCGACCGAGCCGCGCCGCCTCTCTTGCTCTGACCAACGTTATGTTTCAAGAGTCGACAGGATAAAGTTCTGCGTATCTCTATAGCTACTCCGAATATTTTTTTTTCTTCCTGCTTTGCGAGACATGTAAAGGATGTCACAGCTTGCCCGTGAAAGTGCTCCTTTCGTTTCGTGATTCATCAATGTAATTTTTTTAATCCTCTGCAGTGCACAGTTGAATGGTCGAACGAAAGATTTATCGCGGACCTCCGCCCTTCGCCGAGTAGCTGATAACCCGGAAGTAAAAAGTCCCCCCCCCCTCTCTGTTCCTTTCCTCTTGGTTTTTCTTAGACTATGCACATGTGGAAAGGAGTTCTGCTCCGCAAGAAAAAGTTTTCATCAGTGTTAAATTAAATGCAAGTGTGAATCATCGCGATCGATCTCTCTTGTGCGTGAGTGTGAAAGTCCATCTCATTTCAACGCCTATCCATTCGGAATGCTCCGGTCTTATCCAAAATAAGTAGTGCTTCATCTTTCACCTGGCCGTTGTGTGTTTGCGAATGATGTTTACTGCTATGATGCAATGATGTCGCCGCTAATGATGTTAATTTGTGCGCAATTTTTTATGTCTTCGAACAGACTCCGGACTCCGCCAATTTATTGTCGCCGATGCGAACAATGCGATGCACTTTTTGTTTGTTGTTCCGCCGCTTATAATATTTTAAATATGTTTTGAAGTATTTTGATTTATTTTGACACGGTATTTTCTCATACTATACAGTTGTATACTGTATAGTATATACAATACTTGTTTTAAAGTGTTCTACGTTAAACAAGAAATAATCTTTTTTTTGTGATATTTTTGAGGACATTGGAAAAACTGTAACATTTTACAAACTCTTTGGAACTGTACCAACCGAAACTGCACAAAAAGAGACTGTGTTACACAACAGTGAATTATTGAAAAAGTTTTATTTTTTATATTATTTTTCAGCTATTTATTTCTGTGTATTTACAATTATTAGTTCAGTTAATTTTCAGCGTACATTTAATTTTGATTGTAGTCTATTACGTCTTACCACGTGACCTTCATAATTTTTTTTCCTCTCAAAATTTTTTTTTTTTTTTTCAGGCTTTTCCAAATTGTTAGGTACGCTCTTCCTCTCTCTTCGGAGTGAGTCTGCCCTCCAATGCAGACATTGGTGGTCAGCCTCTTCTCGGACGGGGGATATTCTGTAACATACTAAATCAAAAGCCTGTTGAAATTCCAAACTTCTAAAACGTTTTTAAACTGCGTAGTTAAAGAACAAAGGAAATTGCTTTCGAAAACCTCAACTATAGCCCCTAGCAGTTTCTTTCTAAAGTTGTGGTCAGTTCCCGCTGTTTAGTCTGACGTCCAATCATTGCAGGTTGCAAGGTCACGTGACAAGACCTCAAAGAGTTAATAAAAAGGCTGACACGGCCTGGAGAGGTCTCTCTGGCGTGTCCGCAACTAGCACCAAAATCTGTACCAAAGCTGTTAAAATTATTTTTTATGTAAACCCGCTAGACTTCTTCTCTTGGCCTGTCTACGGGTTCCAGCAGCGGGCTGCCGGGGGGGGCTCTAAGCCGGGGCTCTAATTAATTATGCTATTAGTGCGTATACTACTCCAGTGGTGTGCAAACTATTTTCATCTGCGACTCCTAATTTGTGTAAAATTTTGTCGCGACCCCTGGATAGACAGTAGACATTCTCTTTAATTGAAAACGAAGTTACATTGAAATTCTTTCTGGGAGTTGCTCTTACAGGGTGTTTTTAAAAGAGTGTCGTGACGTCATGGATTGAAATAACGCGGTTTTAAAATAGCGCACCAAACTTATAAACCACCATAAAAATGTTATAAATGTTGTAACATCATAAAAATCAGTTAATGAATCAACACATAATTTTAGTAAACGATGCTTTATTTATGCATATGGATATAAATATTTTTTAATGAAAAATACTTTAAAAAAACTTTACATCATAAAAAGACAATGTGAAATATGTGCTTGCAAAGAACTCATGATTGTTTCTATGTTCGGATCTGTATTGGAATTCGCAAGTCGTAAGTCATCCTTTGGATCCAATCGAGATCGCTGTTTTATTTTAATGGAAAATAATTTAGAAGATCACTATGCATGATCACTATGCATGATCAACTTGCAGATCACTATACATGATAACGTGGTTTTGAAACCCCGTGATAGTGATCGCGAATATCGCTCTCGTAAAATAATAATTATCAGTTTCTTCTCTTGTATGATTTCAGTACAATGAAATGAATAATTTCAGGTTTTTCATAAATTTGAATCTCTTTGAATTTGGCGACCCCCAAAAATTATCTCGCGACCCCCGGTTTGCGCACCGCTGTACTACTCGATAATATATTTGTAAGAGTGCACTGAGTGTGGCTTATGTAGGGTGATTCGCTCCCAGACTGACAAACTTGCAGGGGTTGTAGGGGTAGAGAGACGGTTTAGAATCACATAGCAGTGAGGGGGGGGGGGTTCTGAAACGTCGTCTTCATATACGCGTTAATAATCACTCTATAAGAAGTGTTCAAGTGATAGGAAACTTTCCGAACATGCTTTTTTCAAAAATAATCCCTCTTTCACAGATTGCATTTGATAAAAATTGTTATTTCAGAATTGTTTCTTTCATTACATCAATGAAATTGTCTGAGGAAAGCCCATTGTTTATGAAACTTGGTTAAGAAATTAGACGCACACTTGAACACTTCTTTCAAAGTGATTATTAACTCTAAAACTACCATAAGCGATCAAATGACCGATTATGAACTTTTGTATAAAAAGTGCGCATACAATCTTATCGTTTTTGCCCATTTGACTTCATGACTTTTTCTATTAATTATATACAATTGATATCCTATTATTTTTTTTATTTGTATTGTGTTGTTTTTTGAGTTATATTTGTCGTATACCGTTATCTACCACAACCGGTCATTTGAATGTCTATGGTAGAAATAGGTATATATTAAATGTTGGTATGTTTAGTGTTAACACGTACATGAAGACGACGTTTCCGACTCCGCCTTGTTATGTCATTCTGAACCGTCTCTCTACCCTCTACAACCCCTGCAAGTTTGTCTGATAGCGAATCCACCTGTATACATACATGCACACATACATACATATATATATATATAGATATACTATGTATATTAGGGGGAGGTTACTGTACATTATTGTACATTATAGTGTCTTTGATTTTTATGTATTCTAAGTAATTTAACAAATCGAATCCAATCCATATTTTATTTTACTTTATTTTTGTTTTCTCACACTAGCTCAGGTTTTATATCATACGATTTTTTAAAAATCTTTTTGCAGCTTGAATTAAATATTTACCTTTAATTGTTTGTCTAATAATCTCAAGTGAGTTATTTTGAATCAGTGACTACGCATTTTCGAACTCATGCTTGAATGCACGCTATGTTTAAGCTCCTGAGAGCAAAAGTTTTGAAGTTAATACTGCTTTCATCCTTCTTTTTACTGTCACTATTTTCTCCTTGAGAGTTTTGAAGGATTTATTTTTTAAACTTCTTTAATGTTCGCAGAATTAAAGCTTATAATAGTTTTTTTTTTTTTTAATAAGAGTATGATCTTGGAGCTTAACCTTGAAAGTCTGTATAAAGGATTAAATCAAACTCAGTTTCTTAACTTGAGCAGACATATCCTCTTTGCTACTCGCCCGTGAAAATCTATTTCTTTAGACAACCCGCGCCCCCATTTTTTTAAGCGCATGTGGCGAAAATTCATAGTCATTTCTTTTTTATTCTGGGGCATAGTTTTTAAAACGGATGTGTTTATCCAAAATTAGACTTACTAAAGCAAGTTAGGGAAAAAAAAACTTATTTAACGGGTATTAAGATTTTACAACTCTGAACATCGCCTTTCTTTTAATAAGTCCAGCAACTTATGAACAGTTTGAAAACAAACAAGTTTATCCAGACAAAAAACAGAACATCTCTTTAAAAGTTGTTCTCCGCACTGTTACACACGGTTAAATAATGAAGAGTTACGAAGCAATAAAAAAATCTAAACATACAATAATTAGCTAAATGACTTTAGAAAATTTTGTAATCCGAATCTTAGTTGATTTTTTACGCAAGTTTCATAAGTTGTCTGTAAAAGTGCATAATACAGCTTATGAAGCAAATTCTTAATTTTTTGAATTGCTTTGTTTATTATCCTGAAGAACTAATTGGCATTACTCCGCCTCTCCATGCCGAATAATATCTTTTTAATTAATTAAATAAAAGTCTGAATTTCTTTACGATTTTATTTGCCTACTTGTGTGCAGTTTTTTAATAGTATATTTTATTAAACTTGTTGATGCAAAAACGTACGATATCTGGAAGTGCCCAAAATAACCATGTAAGATTTCAAAATGAAATGTACTGTTAAGCTCAGTCAACTGTGCATGGATTATGGATTAAGCTACCGTCGCATTTTTCACAAAATGCAAAAGAAAATTTTGGAGGGGAAAAAAAAAAAGGAAACCACTTTCGCTAAAATGCAGTTTTTAGTGCTTTAAAATCTCATTAAAACTGACATTTGAAGTAGAATTATATTTTTCCATGTTAACAATATCCCCAGAATAAAAAATTGAAGGCGCAGTAAAAAAAAGAAAAAAGTCAGAGCCTTTGAGAAGTGAACTAGTTTAAAAAAAGAAGAGACGTTCTGAGTTATAGACATAAATGTTTTAAAAGTAATAATACTAATTTGTTCCAAACTTTGGTGTTTGTTTTCGTTGTTTCCTTTTAAGAGTAAATTGCCATTTTAGCATTTCTCTAAAAAATTTTTCCTCCAGCTTAAACCCTGCAGCCGTATTCTAAGTATTATTGAACTGAGCAAGGACGTACCCAGGGGGCTGGTCCAGGGGGTCCGGACCCCCTCCGAAATTTCAATTTTTGTAAGCAAAATAATAATGATGAAGTGATGAAGTTTTGTTGTATAAAATTCTGCCTTTTTCACTGTTTGGACCCCCTCCGAAATTTTTGAACCCACCCCGAAATTTTTTTCTGCCCCTGATCCGTCCCTGGAATTGGGGAATGGAGAATAACATTGTCCGTGGTAAACTTCCACTTATAACCACAATTTGACTTGTAAGTGTATTCAGAAATCAATCCCCGAAACTCAATGTAGTTGTGTTGAATCTATCACAGAACTTGGTGTGCATATAAGGCGGTGCATATAATTGTTTAATAATCGAAGCGTTAACATGATGCATCTTTCTTGCTAATTATCTAAACTTGGACCAAACATGAAGAAATCTCGTTCTTTATACTTCCTCTGTTTTTACTCTCCCGAGCCCCACTCACCTTTCAAGTTTAGAGCATGTACTTTTTCAGTTTAAAGATAATTCCTCATACATCTCGTTATAAAGAATTAAAAAAAAAACAGCGAATTAAGCCAGAATTAAAAAAAAAATGAACACTGGATAAAGGCTTTTTTGAATTCTTTGTCAATACTAGGCTTTGGCTGAGCCAATTTCATCTCAGTATTGGCAAAGGGAAAGATTTCAGTTATGTTTTCACGAGCGTGTGTTGTTTCTCAGAATTTGAAACACCTTTGTCAGATCAAAAAGCTTCTTAATTTAAATTAACTTGCTGGATAAAGTATTTTAGGGATGGAAGCGAAACGAAAAATAGTCTTGTCTCGTCTCGCAAAATCAGTATGTAGTAATGATGAAAATGTCTTCTCCATCCATCCCTAATTTATGTACCATCGGGGTTATGACTTGATTGTGTAATGCTAAATTTTACGGATATATCTTTTGAAATGGTATTGGCAATGATCAAATTCTGTAATTTTGTTGGTATTAGCTGAAACTGTGAACGTACGTATGTGAGTAAGTATGTTATTGACAGTGATTTCTTTCCCTGTTGCCTTTTGAATGCATCTTAGTGTACCTAAAAGATACCGCGGCGATACATTTAAAAAAAAAAGTATTGAGTATTGAACCGAATTTGTAACATACTAGAAATTTTATAATACTATGCATTTTTTAAATGGATTAAACTTTAATTTTTCTTTGGGCCCCACCATCGCCGAGTGGATAAGACACTGAACATGGTAGACGGCTGAATTGTGAAGGTCCTGGGTTTGGGCCTATCGCGCAGCTGACGATCTAGCTGTCTGAAATTTTGGTCGGTTTTCTCCAGATGTAACCTGAATACGCGTTAGAATCCCTTTAGAAGTCCTCCGAAGAAGGTACCCCCTCCGTAGACAGATGCCCCTCGTGTAGGCTTGCGATAACACAAAACTCAAACTTAATTTTCTTTTTGCTGCGTTTGCTTGATTCGCAAATCATTTGTATGTGTGTGATAAAAAATATCACCAACGAAATAGAGATGCATTCTAGAAATTTTGCTTTCTTTTCTCTTTCGTTTTGGCCTTATACACAGAGATAAAGGGAGTGTAAAAATTGAGCGACATTTTTCTTACTTAAAATATTTTTATTTTCTATGTTTTGAAGGTTTCAAACAGGACAATACTTTTAAATCAAATAAGTTATTCAGATCGACTGCTGTATAATAAAATATTTCTCTCATGAATGTAAATATTGGTGTATTATGTCGTCTATTTACGAAAGATAAAACAAATTCCTGTGTGATCTTAGAAATTATGGAAATGTTAAGGATTATGTAAAGTGGGTAAAACTAACCGAAATATTTAAGGAAGTTTTGAAAGCAGGAAAAATTTCTTTATGCATAATTTCTTAGAAGAAATCTTTATAAAGATGAATTTAGATTTCTATTGAACGTGTGTGTGAGTGTTTGTGAGTCTTTTTTGTGCAATTGCTAAATTTTCTTAAATACATCACCTTTTAAATAATACAAAATGGCTGAAAGGACGATTTAATTATTTAAATTTTCTAAGTATGTCGTGCCTAAATCTAAGTTTTTAAAAATAACAGCTAAAGAATTAATATTTTTTAAAATAGCTATTCTATTAGTTTTACTTTTAGTCGAATAGGAAATTGGTTTTGATTCGTTTTGTTGTAACTATGAACATATTAAATACTATACTGGTGGGCAAAAATTAAGGACGAAGTGTTTTTTTAAAGTGTAGCTCAGCAGTGCATGAAATTGAGAAAAAAATTGCACCATAACATCTTCAGTATGTAAGAATATGGGAAAAGTGAACAAAACTTGGGGGAGGGGCGAGGACAGATAATTTTTAATTGCTTATTTTTTCATCATCCGTAATTGTTGTATACCAGTGTTATTTGAATGGCGTATCTTACCTATTTAGATTCTGATTGATGTGAAAAATTTCGTACAATTATGCATGATCTGTTAAGTGATATTTATCCCTTTCGGTTTTTACAGGAGTTGTTTTCACTTTGTGGACCTTTTTTTTTTTTTTTTTTTTTTTTTGAGACTCACGAACACTCTCTTGTCTATTTACACTTCACTTATTTATAGGTGCAACCTCATTTGAATCTCCTAGTCATAAGTCTTGCTAAGTTTAGCTAGCTCGATTCAAAAGTTTCGTTGTTCAAAATTATGAAGCTAAAACGACTATCATATCAACTTTCTTTTAGTTTGCTGCATTAGTTTTTTTTGCTGAATTGGCCAATAAAGTGAAGGCTTATTTGCTTTTGTTAAGTAGTTCATTAACATTGGCTGGTTATCTAGGCTAAAGGTACAGATTTTTAGATACTTCGGTGAGTCTGTTCAAATCCTTTAAGACTTATGCATGCTCCTTTTAAATAAATCTTGCAGTGGTTCGTATTAGAATGATATAAATATACTATTATTATTTTTTCCGCAAATTTTTGAATGAAGCGTTATTTACTGTTCTGAGTTAATGAAGTAACTTATTATATGGAAATAATTATATTTTTGTGTTAAAATATTTTTTTTTAAATCTAAAATATATTTTAACCAATATTGTGTAAGCCTGTTGGTTTACTGTTTCTTTTCGAAATAGGACTCTCATTTATCATTCTAAACCTGACAGCATGCCATTTCCATCTTGTATTAGAATTTCTAGCTTTTTCAGTAGTCCCAAGTTTCGATTCCTTTTGTGGGAAATTAAATTTAGCTTGTAATGTTTGTTGAAAATGTACACGTTCAGTTGTCAGCCTGCAAAATAAGATTCTTAGAGTGTTATTTATATAGAAATTATTTATCGAAATAGTATCACACCATCATGTTATACATAAGAATAAGGAGAAAAACACAGTGTAGTCGTTGAAGGCGATGCACTAAAAATCACGGTAATTCGCGAAGGTTCGAATCATTCCGACTACGAGTGAAATATTTTTGTCTGTATTTCACCTAGATCTTAACAATTGACATGGGAAAACTGTTTTTTTTCCATTCTTTTTTTTTTTAAACTTTTATTAAATTTAAAAATAGACATGCTGATACCTTACATGGACGTTTCCAAGCAATTAAGTTACAGCAGAATAATTATTAAATTATATAATTGTTGGAGCCACTAGTTTGTTTTTTTAAATTAGTTAATAAAGGTTTGTTACGTAAGGGGACATCACAAAAATTGTTTTTAAAGTACCTCCAGCAATTTGGATTTTGCTCCGAATTTATTATTTTCACAAGTAAATTTAATGAGTAAAAGAAGAAATATGCATCTATTTATTAACTTTAAAATTATTTTTTAATTGTGTCATTAATTAATGAAAGCTTAATTACTGATGTTACGTACGGGGAAGGCTGCTTATTACGTACGGACACTATTTTCGGTAACAGTACTACAAGAAGTTGTGATCTGCAATGTACATAAATGTTAACTTAATTAATTTATTAACTCTAATGTATTCAAATTTATGTTAAATCATATAAATAAAAATAACTAATGTTTTAAAATTTTAATTCCTATTATTTAAATTAGGGTTTTCCATACATTCTTCTTTCGGAAAAATGGTAAACATTTAAAATCGTAATATGTTTTATACAGTCATAATACTTATAACTAAGTCACAGAACATCCATAATGTCTTTTTTTTTTTCACTTTTTTTCACTGGTAGTGAAAAATGTCCCTGGCTATTGATTGGTCTTCATTTTTTTTTTTTTTTTTCAATCTTTATTTTTATTTTTATTTATTTGTTTTTTTAAAGGATTTTATCCTTTTTTGAAATGTGTGGCCAGGAAAACCTGTTTTTGCCTAAAGGTTTCATAAAAGATAGATAGATTAATTTATCAGCGATCTCCTACATAACTCTTGGCCTCAAAAAATTAATGTACGTGGTTGATACTCAGTTTGATATTTTCAATATCTGAGCTAGGCTCATTTTATCTTGTACAGGACATGAAATCTTTATGCTTTCATCCAAAAAGTAAGAATGCTTTCAAAAGCCCAGACAGACTGAGCGTATTAGTTGAGCAGAATTCATGTTATGTATACTTGATATCAAAGTAGGACCTTACTGAATCTTGTTTGTTAAAATCATTCACTTCCTGTTCTGAATTTTCTAAAAAGTCTGTCCTATCTTTTCTCCCAAACTTCCTTTTCTTTATTTAGTACATTAAAAGATTTTATAATATTTTTCTTTGAAAGGACCTAATTTGTAAAAACATCCTTAACATGTTTTACAGCTTTTCCTGAAACTTGCGTTTTCATTGGAACTGAGGGTTATTCTTCAGATTTATTATTACATCTTGGCATTTCATGCTTCTCTCTATTTCTTTTATTTTTAGTTGTTTGGGTTTTATATTTCAGTTTCATACTTTCTATGCTGATCTAACTATTTTTCATGCATAATTGATTTTAACAGCTATCCAGGTATTTTTATCATTTCTTATTTTCAGCTGTTTGTTTTCTCACCCTCTCTTTATGAGTAGGGGGCCATAGTGCTTTTTATCAAACACGGATTTTTTTATTAATTAAAATAATTTTTTTAGTTAAATATGTATTTAAAATGTTATACAATAAATTATCACAGTTTTATCTTTGTTCTTTGGAGAAAATCAACTGATTAGTTAAAATCATGCTTCAATATTTCAAGCAAGGCATGACTTCACCAATAATTGCTATAATTCACCATATGTGTTTACTTGTTTATTATTTTGTAGATAACGCTGCCTATTGTTCAGAAAAGTCATAAACATATTGTAAAAATTAAACTTTTGTTAAGTTTTAAATAAACATTTTGCATTTTGTCCCTTACGTAACAGATTTGTCCAGAACGCAACACATTTTCATTTATATGGAGAACTATAGTATTTGAATTGAATAATTCAGGAAGCTAGTTCAGTAGCTGAAGAGAAAAGAAAATGTTCAATTGTCATCAATACTATTAGTTAAAAAATTAAAAATAAGCTCGAAATTGTTTCGTACGGGACGAAAAGAAATTAATCATTAAACTTTCTGATAAAATATTACTTTAACTTTTTTTATATTTTTATTTCGCATAATACTACTATTAAAAAGGTTTAATGATCATAAGAACTGTGAAATAAAATGATTTTTTTTTTAAAGTTAAAAATATAATGTTCCGTAAGTAAGTTTTGTGTATGACTGCTAATAAAATGTTCTAAATTTTCTTTAGTTAAAAATATAGATTTTCGGTGTATAAACTTTAATAGAAGCGATTGCAAGCTTTAAGTAATGGATTACGCTTGATGTTCCATAATTTTTTTTTTTTTTTTTTTTCGAACTTGGGAAGCCAAATACTTCGGAATGACCCCTACATAAATGTCTGCAGATGCAGGTCTGATTTCACTGTGTTACACCAACTGTTGAAATTAGATTATATCACCGCATTAATAGATCAGTACCACAAAATAAAGGAGTACATATATTATGGAATGAAATGAATTATAACGAATTATAATTAACTATGTGTTATTCATAAAATATTAAAAAGAAAGATACGGGTAGGTTATTGCCATTTATTTTTTATATTGCTGTAAAAACGAAGAAAAGGAAGTAATTTGAGAGATTCTATGTAAAGTTATTGGTAACATTTTCTTTCATATTTAAATCATTGTAATTTATTTAAAATTTTTTATTAACAAATTTATAAATAACTGTTGAATGCTCTGTAAAAATATTTTTAAATGGATGTCAAGAATATATTTTGATGCCTAGAACAAAAAATCTTGAACGAGCTCCTCCCCATCATTTTTCTTTATTGTATATTTTGTTTAAATCAAACTCACAGTTTTTTGAGCCTTTGTCTAAGACAATAAAAATTATTCGTAATCTTTGTTTTACTACATCCACTCAAAAATGTATTTGAGTATAAGCCAAATTTCTTACTTCAGTTCAATGAGTTACAGAGTTACTAATTAGTTTATGAAATTTGCACAACTCGAAACATAAGAAGTTGCTATGCCGCATCATGCACTTTTTTATGTAGAGTAATGCTTTACAAATGAAACCGATATAGGAAATTCGACTTACACTAAAATATTTTTTGGGAGGGTGTGCATTTCTGTTTGTACAATTTTGTACATTAGCTTTATTTATTTTTCTTAAATTGTCTGATATATTTTAATTAAAATTATTACACATGCCACCTTTTTTAAAGGAGGGAGGGGTAAACAATAACATGGATAATGTACATTCTTATATTTTTAAAAAGATAACTCGTTGTCCCAGACAAAAATTATATCCATGTTTTGCATTACTGCATTTCTATTTGCACAATTTTGTACATTGGATTTACATACATATATATAGAGCTTGATATATTTTAATGGTACGTCCCATTTTTTTCTATTACTTATAATTTACTAAGCTAATAATTATATATTAAACCCTTTGTGAGTTAAATCCTAATTTTATGTTTGTCTATGGTTTGAAGTTTGCATTTCTATAATGCAAATTTTCAAGTTCAAGTACCAAAAATTTTAATTTTGCCCCTTTCGCCCCGAAAAACTCTGATTTTTTTCGCCGTAAACCCCCTGCTTTCAATAATTGCCCAGGTGTTTTTTTTTTTTTTTTTTTTTCCAACCCTGCTGCAGATAGTACATGAAACTCCAATCTCCCGTGGGATGCAGCTATCTCCTTTTTGCAGCAAATCCTTCAATTTCAAGAGTCTAAAAATTATTATTTTTTTTTTTACAAAATTAAGCCTTTGTGTGTGCGGAGAAACAGGCTTTTTGTATAATATTACATAGTTATTTCATTATTAGGGATTAATTTTTCAAATATTTTGGTTATTTTTTCTTGTTGTATTCCGAAATTTTTGTGTTTTTAATAATTTCTGTTCTTTCCATTTTAGGTGAGTTTGAAAAATTTTTTGCTGTAAAGTTGTCTAACATTTATTAACTGGTGAAAGGTATGTTTTCACTTCTGAGTTGGGTGGTTTGAATTGTCTAAATACAATAGTGAGCTTTTAAATGTAAAACTCCCTGATAATAGTGAGCTTTAAATGTAAAACTATTTATTGATTTTAATTAAAAATTAAAATCAATTAATTGATATAAGTGTTTTCTTCATAATATTTATTAGTAGTCGGTCGGTTATCACACACAATTGCAATACCATATGCATGATTGGTGCAAATATGAAATGTCAGGGAAAGTGTGTGAAATGAAAAAACACTTTGAGAAATTCAAGCAAAAATTAAGAAAGGTCAGGGAAATGGAAGAAAAATTATAATTTTGTGAGAAAATTACCAAAATAGTTGCTGTGGAAGTGTTTTTCTTCTTATGATTTCCACATATTTGTATTCTTGTATAGTTGTAGAAATTATTTGATTTGAATTTTCATTTTCCTTATTTAAACTTAATAAATAATTTCCTTATTTAACATAATAAATAGTTTTAGCTTGTGTCATATGTGAATAAATCTTGTCTAGAAAAAATATCATTAATATTTAAATTATTATCAAAGATGCTTTTTATTAGAATCTAGTGGTGTAAAGTAAAATTTTGCTTAAATATACTTATCATTGGGTTGTAGAAAAAAAGTAAAATTTATAAAAAGTTATATGAGAAAGGAGGCAAGATTAAAAATAGGGACAAGTCGGCGAAAACTTGCCTCATAAAGTCAGGGAGGTGCGTGAAAGTCAGGGAAGCAAAAGCTTTTGAATCTGTTCTAACCCTAATATAGGAAAGCAGTCAAATAAAACATTTATTTTCCCCAGTTTTTAAAATATGAAATTGCACAAATGTCATGTATCTAATGATATGATAAAATAATTGCAATTTAAGAGTTTTGGAAGGTGAGAACAACTTATACTCCCGAGCAGACTCCGACTCTGAATGATAATGGACTCTAATCCACCAGGTTTCGCTCCATTACTGGAATGTATTTTTTGTGATTATTGATGGTCATTGGTCTAGTATGGCATCAACGACCAGATGTGCTTGCTTGGTAAAAGATTTGGTTTCTCGTTTTCCTAATTAAAAATCGGGCATGCTGTTTCTCGCAGAAAATATTGGACGCCGCTCTGGACAGCATTGTATTATTTCGAATGCTTGGAATAATCTTGGGCCGTAACATCTTTGTTTTTTGAGTCTGATTAGTGAAAAGCTCATAAGTATGTGTACCGGAAGCCCCCCATAAACAAAGGAGATTTTCTGTTACTCTAGTAGTTGATTATCCGGTGCCACCACGAAAAATTCAAAATTCGAAAGCTGGTTCAACTTATTGCCTGTACGTTTGTATTGTACCATTTGGCCATATATATTTATATTATTCAATGCTACATTGCTGAAGACTTGTAGAAGGTCTCTGATTAAATCCTGAGCTATAGCGTTTTTATTGTACATATGGCCAGGTCCTGCTCCGGCCTCTGAAATTTGTCCGAGGTGCCGAAATTCGGGATCAGGATTTTGATTAAGAGTGTGAGAAAAGTATACATCGATTTTTGATTTCACTAAAAACTTACAGTTCGTATTGTCCGGGACGGCATTTTGGCTAAATTAATAGAATACTTTTTTTTTTAATTAAAAAAGAAGGGAACGGCATTTTGCATTTTTGTCCTGAGGAGCAAACGGCTATCGGTCTTGCTGGCTTATCATGTTGGATGTCATTCCATTTAAAATCTCGTGGACTCAATGGAGTACGAACCCTCATGATAGTGATTTGATTTCAATCGATGCGCGGAGCAAATTCAAAGTGAGCTAATTCCCGGTTTCTTTTTGTCGCTATTCACTCAGCTGTCAAATTCTGGAACATGTTTGTAAGAGTTTATTCGTGCATTTCTCACTGTTTTTACTTCTCAAATGAAGAAAAGGAAAAAGAAAATTTTCAAAAGAAACAGCTTTCAATATCTTGTATTGTGCTTCTTTTTAGGAGAACCACTGGTAGATTTTGCAGACACTGATTTAGGAGAGTCTATGTGTGCATGTTTTGCATTTTTCATAATTTACATAATCCGCTTTACGTTAGTTTCCCATGCACCCAAAACAATGCTTACATCCCGTGAAATGACCCCACCATGGCCGAGTCGCTAAGACACGATGAGATGTCCTAAGCGGTTTTCTGAAGGTTTAACGTGGATACCCTTTAGAACCCGTTAAAAAGTCTACCGACCTAGGCACATCCCTTGGGCAGATAGCCCTTGCATAGCTTTGCATTACTACAACTCACACATCACACGAAAAACATATATTGCTTTATAGAAATGTTAGATGGGGGAAAATTAAAATATCTGGTTGTCAGGTTTATTTTCTGGGCTATAATCACGTAACAAACTTAATGAATTTGTACGATGTTGTATTAAGACATTTTTAAAAAGAAAGAAACAGTTTCTCCCCCCCCCCCCCCTGCTGCAGAGGAAATTACGTGAAATAAAAAATACTCGTCCCTCGAAATATAAAATTTAATATATTTTTTAATAAATTGTTGTTTTTATTTCTTTAAACCAGATTTCGAACCACTACTTAACTAAACCGGTTATATTTATTTATATAGAAGCATAATAATTGTCTTCGCAAATCTGTTTATCGTTTTAATATTTGCTTTCTCCATGGTTTAAAATTGTATTCTTTATTTATATTTAAATAATTTTGATGTACATGTGCGTGTTACTGCATCTCCAGAATAGTTTAATATCACGCGAAGCATTCTTCTGTCGCAAATGTCTGGGAATTCCCTAAAAATGGAATTTCATTCCCTGAAATGTAAATTTTGTAACATTTTGCATGTGTGAGCAACAGATCTTAGAATTACTCACGGACGAAAATATGGTATTAAAATGGTACAAAGTGTTAAATGAGTATATTTAATTAATTATGAAGTGACTAAAATTGCATAAAAATAAATGTATTGCCTATGTTGCTTTGTGTAGTGTAAAATTTGGAGACTATGTAAAGTTTGCGCTTCTCATATGGATTTATTCAAACACGCAGGGGGGGGGGGGGGGAGAGAGAGATCCTTTTTAATGGATTTTTAACATTTTCAAAATAAGTTTTAAAAATTTATTCACTTTACAGATATGATTATTATTATTATTATTATAATTGTGCAAATAGATTTCATGTATAACTGAATTTGAATAGGTTTGTGCTGATTTGCGTATTAAAAATGATTTCAATAGTGAAACCTTTAAAGGTCACCACCGAAGACCGTTCGACTCCGATATCAGCGGTACAGAACGAACCACTTATAGGATTGCCATTAGAGCTAACCTCTGAACAGCGGATTCCGAATAACGACCGCCCGTCGGCATCACGAAAATATCTTAACAGTCACCCAAATGCAGTTTTCAATCTTTTTTCATCTCAAATTGGCAGTAAGATACAGTTTATTTCTACACCACAAAATAAACATACTAATAATATTCAGTGCCGCAACCAGAGTTTACGTCACCAGGGGCAAAACTTGATTTTGGCACCCCCACCCTCTCGGCGCTCGGGGCACGTGCCCTTCTTGCTTCCCGCGAGTTGCAGCCCTGCTAATATCGAAACATATTCGGATGTTCTTACAAACTTTTAGACGGTACAAAATTTTGCTTTAATGAAAAATGATGTTGAATTGTATAGAAAAACAACAAATATTATTATTTATTTGGAAAAGATAATTGACCTTAAAAAAATCAACTGTGAATAACCGATTTTTAAGTGTAAATTAAAATAAATTAGAATTAGTGAAGCTCAATTAAAGTATTTGTGTCTTTATTAGTATGTTTATTTTAACTTTTTTTAGTATTAAACCTCTAAACAACAACCACCTCCGAAGGACGGTCACTTTTGGATAGCCCCATGGATGGCCATTATTCAGAGGTTTCACATGGCAAACTAGCAACTTTAATTTTTTTTTTTTTTTTTTTACTTCATTAAATTAATCATACCACCACTTTTCGAATTTGCTCCGCAAAATATTTAAAAAGCCCATGCTTGAAAATTTAATAGAGCTATTAATTCGACGAACAATCTGACACACGGTTCACAGGAACAAAGGCATATCCCATTTTTTAACAGTCAGCTAATCACAGAGTCTTTCTCAAGCAGCATTTCGCATGCATTAAAATCCTTCCAGAGGCTAAAAACTCCGTAGAATACTCTTAAACTTCTGCACAGAATACAAAAATACGAAAATCGCACAGCTTTCGAAACATGCTTCGAAAAACAGTCGAAAGAAACTGTCTCTCACTGCAGATCAACGCAGAGCGGATATGGCTCGCAATGCAGTGAACTCTGTGAGCATTCACTCAAAACGCAACTGCTTGGTCCCCTGGACATGATCTGCCCGCCTTATGTAGTTTCTCCAAGCTTTCGAGCAAATTCCACGAGATTCCATTTCTGGAATAACCCACATCAACCGCGAACCTTGATTGCATACTACTTGTGTAGAAAAGCAAACATTACAGGCCCCATTAATAAAATCACGCCAAATGTCGCCCAACCTGGCGACTTTTTGGCGAAATATCGCAAGATTTGATTCCAAAAATAAGTCCCCAAAACTGAAGTCAGCTATACCATATCGCCAAACGCTATGGTAAACAATGGTTATAAATCTGTAAGAGGCTAGGAGAAATTACTTTAAACTTTTTATTCCGTTTAAAAAACGTGGTATATTAAACATATTTTTTTATTTAGTTATTTCGACTACGTAGCAAAGCCCTATTTGACCTAGAGCTTAGCGCGTTTGACAAGATACAGGGATCCAAACTACAGGCCGCAGTACCAAGCAGGAAATGCTTGGCCGCAACTAGAGTTTACGTTATTCGAGGCAAACCTTAATTAGGGCGCCCCCTCACTTTCCCCTGAAAACAAAACTGATTTAGCACGACACATGGCGAACGTTTTCGTTTACCGACTTGGGAATTTCTTGATTTCGGGGTCTATGTAGATTGGGGATCCGAGCCGTTTGTCTTTGCTTCGGTGAGGTTCTTCATACATGTATTCTATTTCTAAGGATAGGTTTATATTACTTAATGCCTACAAAAAGATTGTACGGAAATCTATTTAGGTGGTCTATAAAAAGCCCGTTTTCACGCGTTTGAACTCCGACACTTATAGCACGTGTCGGCATGTGGAACAACATCCGACACTGCGTTTTCTTTTACACTCCGACGCAGAATCAGAAAATAAAAATATAGCTAATTATGTTCAAAATAGTTATACAAAATGAACGTCTCCTGTTAAAATAAGAAATAAGGGAGGGGGATAGTACCTCCTCAAATACAGCACTGCTATTCTGATTGAAAAATAATTCGTATCGTAAATTTATGACGGACGAGAAATTCTCGCGAGACGAGCCTCTGTTTCGCCTTGCAAAATATTTCCTTTCGCGTCTTGCCTTGCGTTCTCGTCGTGCATGCTAGACGAGAACGCGAGACGATGAGAGATTTTTGCGTGTCTTGCGTCTATCTGTATTTCCAGTTAACCGATTTTAATGCAACACAATACAAAATTTAATTATTTGGCGTGTAGAATACGAATTTTAGAATAAATTTAACCCCTAAAGAGCAGATCACCCCCAAAAATTCGTAACAGTATACTTCAGAACTGGGGAAGATGTTATTTAGAAGTATCCTTCAATACTGGATGCTGTATTATCAGCGCAATATACAGTTTTTTAAATTCAGAAAATATCTGGAGGTGCTTGATACTTGTTGTATAAGTATCGTACATACTCGATTATCGGTACAAAATGTTTACCCATTATTAAAGGTTCATGATCTCGAGCTTCTGAGAATCTTGGTTTAATAAACTTCTTTTCTCTACTTGATAGTTTAGTACTGCATTTTTAATTATTTATTAAAAATGAAAACTTATGTCTGTAGCCAGCATTTCAGTATGACGTATTATGTAATTAGTTATCATTTACTTTTCATTAATAAGGTACAGACGCCAAATAACGTCCCATTTTTGTAAAAAGCAAATTTTTAAAATAATATACCAAGTGAAGTAATAAATAAAGCATCAGAGTTAAGTTGAAACATTTCTTTATTATTGTGAACAGTCAAAAACTTCTTAACTCTGTTACTTTTTCTACAAAAACAACTTTAACAAAAAACAAGAAATTCTGAGAATATTTTTTTAGACGCCTAATTACGTCCCGGGGACGATATTGAGACCACAATAATAAGTACGTACTCTTAAATTTTATCTTTAAAGGTAATTATTAATAATCATGATTCTTATATCTAATCAGACTTTTATTAATCATTATAGTTTAAGTAATTTTAATTCACAAAACAGATTGCACAAATAAAATTTACTCCTGGATTTTCAACACAATCCTCATGCATCCATTGGAAACATTTTGTGCATCTCATCCATTTCTCTCCCTTTGTATCTTGAGAAAACGTTTTCTGACATACTGGGCATTCAGCGTCACTATCTTCTTCGTCAACTTCGTAAGAACTAAAATTGGGTCTTCATCAGACGTCTCCTCGCCAGAAGATTGATTCTTTATGTCGCTTTTTGGTTTTCTTTCTGCTGCTTCCTGTCGTATTTTTCTTTAAATTTCTAACCCTTTTTTTCCTGTTTTTCTTTCACCTTTTTCTTTTTGTTTTCTTTTCCGCGCCTGGCGTCCATTATTTCTTGCCTTAGAGACCTGCACGGGCCGGCCCGGCCCGTGAAAGCCCGGCTTGGCCCGGCCCGCGGGCTGGGTACGGGTACGGGAATAATAAATCTGTTGTCAACGGGCCGGGTCGGGCCGGGCCAGACTCTTGTCTATTTTTTCCCCCCCTAACCTTCCTGCAACCAGCAAAAAAAAAAAAAAAAAAAGTATTTTTAGAAATTGGCTTCTGCAGGTAATAAATTATGGAATCGTAGGGCTATTAGTCTGTTTACTTTGAAAGACTGATGTGGGAAAGTATTCAAATTTTGTAGCACTTAGCAAAAGATGTCATAACCGTTTGTTTTCCTTTTGTATACCATTAGTGGCGCCTATGATGGCACCAGACCGAGCTGATACAGCTATGTTCCGATTCCAGGTCGACCGGAGATTTTCACATTATTATACTTTACTAGCTGCGTGCCCGTTCTTCGCACGGTAGGAAACGAAAAATTTCCTCACATGTGTAATTCGAATTAATTCCAGTGATGTGGAATCTAGAAAAAGCAAAATTATTTCACTCTTGACTTAAAATTTGCGTCATATATGTAATAACCCGAGATCATTGCAATATAATAACACAAAAAAAAAAACTATGTCAGCGTCATTCGGTATCAAAAAAGTGGAAATGGACCGTTTGCAGTGAACTTCTCACTTTCAAAATGTCTTATTTCCGCAAACATGCTGTCTTTTAGGTTCACGTTTTAGCGTTAAATACCTCAGACACTACATGAAATGGACATTTAAAAAAAAAAAAAAATACGTCACCCTCTCTTGCAACCCTTTACAAAAAGAAAAAAGATAAGAGATAAGACTCCGCTATTTATAAAGGCTTTAAAATTGTTTTTCTAGATTATCCAGTTTAATTTTTCTTCTCACAAATAAATCCAGTATTTATAAAAGGAAATCGAGCCAAGCAAAGACATCGTCTGCGTGGACATAAGAATAACTATGTACACAAAACGAAATCTTTGGAATGAGAAACTTTTTTCACGTTTTCAGAAGAGCGCTCGTTGTAATTGCTTCACAACGGGCTTTGACTTTTAGTTGTACAATAACAGTAGTATTTGGCGCATTAAGGCAATAAACAACAGAAGTTTTAATTCGAATTTCTCAAAAAATCGCTCCGAGATATGGCGCGGGACCCGTTTTTATTTATTTGTTTCAACTGGCAATTTTAATCATTGTTACTGTATCCATGACAACCAAACCGCAAGATATCAAACCGAAATTTGTAGCAGCTGTTATAAAAATGAAAATCCTTCTTTCCTTAAAAATTCGTAAAAACTCTCCTAATTTATATTTTCCCTCCGTTCTTCTTTTAAAAGTGGGCGAATTGTGTGCTCCGTCTTTTGCCGAAATATAAAAAAGTTATGACAGATAAAATTCAAGATGCAGCAGTTTAAAAAATATTTTACGAAAGTCAGCGTCAAATTTAATTTTATTTGAAAAATTCCCAAAAATCTGCAAATTATGTTACACAGTCCAAACAAACAGTTTTTAAAAGAAAATTTTCTCCTCTACACGATGATGTAAATATCGTTTTCTTGCGAGTGCAATTACCGGCGCTATTATGTATTACGCAAGAAAAATCGCTAAAAATCGGACAAAACATAAAATAAAACATTTTCTAATTCGAATTTCGAAAAAATCGCTTCGAGGTGTGTCGAGAACAGTCTTGGAGAATTTCCGTACAAAATTTGGTAGGCCTACGATCACCCGTTTCGGAGCTACGCGAGACACAGACAAACGGACAGTTTACACATTGCTTTATTTATATAGATGAACTAGCTGCGTGCCCGTTCTTCGCACGGTAGGAAACGAAAAATTTCCTCACATGTGTAATTCGAATTAATTCCAGTGATGTGGAATCTAGAAAAAGCAAAATTATTTCACTCTTGACTTAAAATTTGCGTCCTATATGTAATAACCTGAGATCATTTCAATATAATGACACACACACACACACAAAAAAAAAAAAAAAAAAAAACTATGTCAGCATCATTCAGTATCAAAAAAGTGAAAATGGACCGTTTGCAGTGAACTTCTCACTTTCAAAATGTCTTATTTCCTCAGACATGCTGTCTTTTAGGTTCACGTTTTAGCGTTAAATACCTCAGACACTACATGAAATGGACATTTTTTTAATTTTAAAAATACGTCACCCTCTCTTGCAACCCTTTACAAAAAGAAAAGAGATAAGAGATAAGACTGCGCTATTTATAAAGGCTTTAAAATTATTTTTCTAGATTATGCAGTTTAATTTTTCTTCTCACAAATAAATCCAGTAATTATAAAAGGAAATTGAGCCAAGCAAAGAAATCGTCTGCTCGCGGGACCCATTTTTATTTATTTTTTCAACTGGCAATTTTAATCATTGTTACTGTATCTATGACAACCAAACCGCAAGATATCAAACCGAAATTGATAAGCAGGTGCTACGGAAATGAAAATCCTTCTTTACTTAAAAATTCGTAAAAATTCTCCTAATTTATATTTTTCCTCCGTTTTTCTTTTAAAAGTGGGCTAATTGTGTGCTCCGTCTTTTGCCAAAATATAAAAAAGTTATGACAGATAGAATTCAAGATGCAGCAGTTTTAAAAATATTTTACGAAAATCAGCGTCAAATTTAATTTTATTTGAAAAATTCCCAAAAATCTGCAAATTATGTTACACAGTCCGAACAAACAGTTTTTAAAAGAAAATTTTCTCCTCTATACGATGATGTAACTATCGTTTTCTTGCGAATGCAATTACCGGCGTTATTATGTATTACGCAAGAAAAAACGCTAAAAATCGGACAAAACATAAAATAAAACATTTTCTAATTCGAATTTCGAAAAAATCGCTTCGAGGTGTGTCGAGACCCGTCTTGGAGAATTTCCGTACAATATTTGGTAGGTCTACGATCACCTGTTTCGGAGCTACGCGAGACACAGACAGACAGACAAACGGACAGTTTACACTCTGTTTTATTTATATAGATAGATAGATAGATAGATTAACATCTAATTAAAAATATTCCGCTTTTCAGAATATATATGCATATAAATGGTGGTTATTTTAATATTAGTATTAATTTAATGTAATAGTTAACATTAATAACTTTTCTTAATATAAAATACCTGAAAAATATTTATTTATCGATCTATTTGCTCGTCTTTACGTTTTTTTAAATTTCTAGAATTTTCGAATTTTTTTCCTCAATTAGGGGCCCGTACGGGCCGGGCCGTGATGTTTGTTTCAAATGTGTTACGGGCCCGGGCCGTAACACACAGTTTTAAAATTAGATTGATTTTGACTATTAGAAACTGAACTCGGAACGAGCAAACACTTTATTGCTTCTAGAAACTCGTCAGACAATTGTCAATGTACAATTCAGAGGAATTCACAATTAGTAATTTGATTGATAATTGTTAGTCGAACAGAACGGCTTCCTCAGAAACTGCAATTCGCGTGAAAAAAAAAAAGTCATTCTACAATTTAAAACTAGGTGGTATCACGATCAGAACCCTTAACTGCTCCAACTATTAAACAAATTCACAAACAACTTTTACAATAAGGCTTCAAAAAATAGCTAAAAAACAACGCTTTTAGTTGCAAAATAACACAGAGCGAAATGGCTCTCATTACCAGCGTTCGCTGCAAGCGACTATTCAGAGCTGACTGATCGAGCTAGCTTGCTCTCGTTGGCGAGTATGCTGATCAGTATGCTGACGAGTATGCTGACTATTATATCCCCAGAATATTCCTTAACTTCCAAGTAATTCAATCGCGAAATAACTAATGCTTTGTGAGAATGGAAACATCAGAGGCCATTAATAAAATCGCGCCAAATTAACAAAACAACTAACAAAATGCAAAATTTAATTATTATACGCTTAGAATATAAATTTTAGACCCGAGAAAAGCAGATCACCCCGAAAATTCTTACAGTATCAAGTATCAGGAAGAGAAATTTGTGATCGCTACATGAAAAAATATATTTCATTAAACATTTAGCAGTACTTTTCCAACTGGAGTGTGTACTTAACCCTTAAATGCCCTGAGTTTCAAATCTGATACCGGACAAAACACCTTCACTGCTGGATTAGAGTACAAGCCAAACTTCTTACGTCAATTTCACACATAAAATATAGTTTTTAACAGTAAATGATTCATGCCATGATTAATAAAAATTTCGCGTATTTCTTTCGAACTGCTTTGTTTTTCGAAAAATTAATTAGTTATTCACAAAACTGATGTAGGAAATTTAGCCGACACTCGTGGCTATTGCGTGATCGGCTGCGAACGTGTTTAAAATTAAGGCTCTTAAGGGTTAATTATTTTTGTGTCTCGTCTATTTTTTTATTGAGAGTGTAAATAAATTTTTGAGACTGGTTTTCTAGAATTTGATTAAGCATTAGGTTTTTTTTTGAAGTTGTTTTGTAACTTGATGGATTATACTAATAAATATGGCATAGTCAACTCCTCTTCATAATTATATTTTACAGAATTTAATGTTTTCTCTGAAATGCCAACTAGAATAATATACGACTAACTGATTTGCTTAGTGTTTTTAGGGAACTTAAAGTTTTTGTGTTTGACAAGTAATATTTTTGAGACTTATGCGGTAATGAAAGTTTTTGTTAGTTGTTAATTGCATTAACTTAACCATTTTCCTTCTCGCACAGGAAAAGAGACAAATAAAATAAAAGTTATCGTTTGCTTTAACTAATTGAACCACGCATTCTTTGTTATGCAATTTTAATGTGTGTTATGTACTAAATCTATATTATACGAACAAAATATAATTGAAAATTTTTTACTCAGTACCGTCTTATGCTTTTCCACACTGAATATTTTTAAGCGCAATTTTAAATTAATTTAGTTTGCTTTAGTGTTAATTTATCAGCTAAGTTATTTACTTTTCAAGTTCAAGTGTCTTAACTAAATTTCATGACGATGATAATTTTCTTCTCCCCCTTTTCCCCCCCATAATGCTTTCATATATTTCTTTTTAATTTGACTTTCATTGCCCGAGTTCACTGAGAAAAGGCTTATTTAAAAATTAGACTAGTTTGGTAATGACCAAGATTTCCTGCTAGTAAAAAGAAATAAAATCCTATACTTTTCGAAAAGTTGGGGAAGTTTTATATTTTGATCACTCTATATGTCTAGTGTTTCGTTCAATAAATGTAGGGGGTGTGACTTTTACTAAGTTCTTTTAAGTTATCAAGTTAACGTATGATATGCTGAGCACTGGAAGTGAATATTACCACTTATTTCAACAGTTATTGTCTAAATCCAGTTAAATAATAATAATAAAAAAAAATAGGGAGTGAATGAAATCCCTTAAGATGCATCTTGAAAACAATTTGAGTAAGTTAAAAATATTTTAGTTTTATGTATAAATGCTTTATAATCTTTTTTCACTAATTTCAAAACTTTTAGCAGAGAATTCTTAAAACTTTTCTACAAACTTACATTTTACGATTTCTTTCTCTACCCAGCCCCTATTTATTTAGTAAAGATTTTCAACGATTATTTTATTCAAATTGCTGTTACGTTGAATAAAGCGCGTGAATGATAAAAAGTTTAGAAAACATTTATGCAATCAAGGATTGTTTAGATGATTGAATTTTATAGAAATTACAGATGGGTATTGCTGTCTCAATGCTGTACGAACCTTTCTGGTGTATATTTTAGGGATGGATGCGCGACGATTTTTTGCGAGACGTGAAATTTTTTATGTTTTATTTCAAAATCAGTTACTAAAATCGTTACTATTGTAAAAACGAAAGTTTTGTTGTTTTTCAGAATTGAAATCCTACTACTAAAAAAAGAGAATGCATTTATTTATGAGAAGAGTATAAAATTATTCTTTGAGTAAATTAACAGAAAATTTGATGCTAATACTAATTAAAATAAATATAAATGTGCATTAAAATAAGTGAAGGACATAAAAGATGCTACTCGAAGTACAGGAAGAGTTTTCTACACGAGTGTAAATTTGTATTGCAGCCGAAGGAAGCTACTTTTGACCAAATGTTACGCTAACAGAATTGTTAATATTATTTTAAGTTTCTAAAATGCATATGTTTGCATTTTAAAATGTTTCATTTTCTAATTTAATGTTTAATGAAGTGTTTTATTTCCTTTTTTCAAGTTATTCAACAACAGTTCATTAAAAAAACTCTTTAAAAAATTCCATTTTCAGTTAAGCTATATTTTTGTGTTAATTTATTGGATGCACAAAGTTAAACGTTAATCTTCCTTATTGCAATATACATTCATAAAATGGTTAATGAAATTGCTAATAAATATTACAATACTCAAAACCATGTACATTAACCGTTTCACTGCTATGCAGCGCTATTGCGCTTTTGGTACACCTTCCAAAAGAAGCATTCGAGCAAGAGAGAAATTTCCTACGTTGGTTTCGTATATTAAAAATTATTTATCATAGAATATGAGTTAGGCTATGCATAAATATGACATTCCATATTTCTATTAAACTGTGCGTTTTTCAAAAACTCAATTATTTTTCGCAAATCTAAAATAGGAATTTCTCTCTTGCTCGAATACTTTTATTGGAGGGTGTATGAGGATTTTGATGGATAGCAGTCATACGGTTAATTTTTCTCAAATTCATTTTGTTAAAAACCCCTATTTCGCTGCTCGAAAAGTGCTCAAACTTCAAGCTGCTGTAACTCGGCGAGTTTTGGTCGAAATTTTTTTTATTGTGCATGAAATTTTATTAAGAAATTTTTTCTAAATATAACTGGTAGGACCGGGGACGGTATAAAAATTTAAATTTCTTAATTTTTTTCGGTATTGATTTATTGACTTTGATTGTTTCTGGTCCAATAGATTATATAATTTAAAGCAGTTTTGCAATTGGAACTGAGTGTCTCTGACTAACGATTTAGGAAATAGATATTGGGCACCGTTAGCACTGGACACCCTGTATAAAATCTGAATGCAATAACAGTTTTCTTAAATTAACAGACCATCAAATATTAAATATATAAAAAAAAAAGTTTTATGAAAAGTATGTATATTACTGTCGGGAGTCTTTTACAGAGCTACACTACATAAAAATGTTCAAAATAAGGAAAATGCGTAAAGATTTGTGTACATTCTAAGGTCTTGGAACCCACCAAGCTTATCAGTCTGTTATTTACTTTATTTGTAAAAGACAAGCAAAAATAGCTAAATTTAAAAATAAATTTCTAGCTAAAAATTAAACAGTGATAACAATGAAGCGTTGTTCTTATCAGTCCTAATGTACCGTAACTGAGTCAGTGATATTAATCATATGTCCTAACTATTTGACACTGTCATTCGTTTGTACTTCGTATGTACCAAAAAATTTTTCTTTTGCATCGGAACGGTACAAAAGTAATACGCATGTGACAGTGCGGGGCTGGGGAAACGACAGCCCCGCACTTGTGGCAGATTCGAATGAAACATATGCCAGTCGTTTGTACCGTTTTGTACCGCAAAAATTTTCGTTTGTACCGAAACGGTACAAAAGTAATACGCATGTGATACGTGCGAATTTAGCCTTTCTACAGCCCCGCAATTATGAGAAAATGATCGGATCGGAACGAAACGTATGTAGATAGTTAGACCTTCGTTTGTATCGAAGCGGTACAAAAGTAATACGCATGTGACACGTGCGAATATAGCATTTCTACAGCCCCGCAATTAAGAAAAAATGATCGTATCGAAATGAAAGGTATGTCCATCGTTTGTACCGAATTGTACCGCAAAAATTTTCGTTTGTATTGAAACGGTACAAAAGTAATACGCATATGACACGTGCGAAAATAGTATTTCTCCAGCCCCACAATTATGAAAAAATGATCGGATCGGAACGAAACGTATGTAGATTGTTAGACCTTCATTTGTACTGAAGCGGTACAAAAGTCATACGCATGTGACACGTGCAAATATAGCATTTCTACAGTCCCGCAATTATGAAAAAATGATTGGATCGGAACGAAAGGTATGTCGATCGTTTGTACCAGTTTGTACCTCAAAAATTTTCGTTTGTACCGAAACGGTACAAAAGTAATACGTATGTAACACGTGCGAACGAAGTACAAACGATCGACATAGCTTTCGTTCCGATCGATAATATTTTCTTAATTGTGGGGCTGAAGAAATGCTTAATTCGCACGTGTCACATGCGTATTACTTTTGTACAGTTTCGGTACAAACGAAAAATTTTGCCGTACAATCCATTACAAACGATCGACATACTTTTCGTTCCGATCCAATCCTTTTTTCATTATTGCGGGGCTGGAGAAATGCTATATTCGCACGTGTCACATGCGTATTACTTTTGTACCGTTTAAGTACAAACGAAAATTTTTGCGGTACAAACTCATACAAACGAAGGTCTAACGATCGACATAGGTTTCGTTCCGATCCAATCCTTTTTTCATTATTGCGGGGCTGGAGAAATACTATATTCATGTCACATGCGTATTACTTTTGTACCGTTTCGGTACAAACGAAAATTTTTGCTGTGCAATCCAGTACAAACGAATAACACAGGTTTCGATTTTATGTGTCATAATTTTATTTCGATTTTATGTCGGGGTATGTTTCAATGTATTTCGATTTTATGTCGGGGCTGGTGAAATGTACGTGACACTTTGGCTTAATTTATTAAAACATACTGTTTCAGAATACTCTGTTGTTTCCTGGGTTCGTCGTTCTAATGTCCAGTAGGTGTAGAAAGTTCTAGTAAAGAGTCCACTTGTAAGGATGGAGCACTAACTTTATTACTTCTAGAACTTCGTCGAACAATCAGCTGTACAAAATTCTCAAGCATACAATCAGACAATAATGCGCTTTTAAGAGTCCGCTTGGATCAGAAGCTTTCACAAATGCTGTATTTCTCACACAAAATAAAACACTTCCACAGGCAAAAATTCAGTGGAAATATACCAGGGATTTCGTAAACAGTCCCTCAAGACTCAGCAATGAAGAATTCACACACAGCACTTAAAAACAATGCTTCAAAACGGCAAGCGAAAATACCACTTCTATAGCGTTAATACAAAGCCTTAAGCTTTCACGGACGTCTGCTCTCTGATCAAGTAGAAACACGACTGAGACTGAACTGGGTAACCAGCTGCTTTTGTAGATTACGACGAACACCGTAGAAGATTCCAGAGAGAACTATCCGTGGAATGTACTAGAACAGACTCGATTATGATTACGTAATAGAAGAGTAATATCAAGCTATTATGCATGTTAATGCAGAAAAACTAACTTTACAAGCCCCATTGGGAAAAACACGTCGAATAACGAAAATGTTGCGAAGTTTGGTAACTTTTGGCGAAATATCGCCAAGTTCGGCGCCAAAAATAAGTCCCCAAAAAGTGTAGTTACCTAAGGCCTAGGATCAATATTTCTCGATGACGCGTAGAACACGAATTTTAAACCCCAGAACAGCCGGTTACCCAAAAAATTCGTAACAACACTTTTTCCAGAAGAGTTGCATATGATGAATATATAATCATTGAATTTATTGTTAAAACTTAAGTCTTTTATTTTATCTTAAGTACAGTTTTTACAAAATTTTAAATTGCTGTAAAAGAAATATGATTTTGTTAGTTAGAAGTGAATATTTTGTGGAACACATTACTAATGAGAAGGAATTTGATACTAAAGTGATTTATTCGATTCTTTTCATAGAATTATAATTTATTTTCCCTAGATTCTGTTAGTGGATGTTTAAGAATTCTAAACACAAGTATTCGACTAGAATTGAAGCTCGAAAATAATTGAATGAAAAAAAAAAAAAACCCAAGCACCAATTATTTGCCATCTAATGCCGCAACTAATTTCGGCAAGCAAAATGCTAAAAATTATGCCCGTGTAATAAGGCCTTAATTCTCATACTAAGAGCATTCGTTAAGGAACAATTTCATGTTTTATTTGCTTTTGTTGGGAAGCAAGGATGGGCATTGAAAGGGAATATCTAAATAAATTTTAAGATGAAGGGGATGATGAGATCAGCTGTTCGTTACGCTCTAGTAAATGCGCAAATAAGATTGTGCTGGAAAGTTTTTTAAAATCGATGTGGTTTGGGATGATTTATCTTTCGTAAGTTTTTTTGTTTTGTTAATCTCCATCACTTACTGACCACTGAAGAGACGGACGAAAGACCATGGAAAACCCTATTGTAGAATCGAACCCGAGCAATAAGTTTCGGGAATCGTTCAGTATAGAATTGTTGACTTCAGTATAGAATTGTTGCGTTAGTTCTATTGCATTAATTCTGTGTTTCTTTTACAAAAGAATGCTTTAACTAATCGTTGATATTATTAGTTGCATTTGAGTGTGTCATATTTTGTAACAGTTTTAATTCTGGATTTTAACATTGTCTGATTGCCTGCCCTATATTCCTGCAGATTAGTGGTCATTAACGTTGCGTATAATCTCGTAGAACGAACTGTTTCTGTCTGTTTGAAACGGAATAGAAAAACATGTTTTTATTTCAAAATCAGAGGCGAATGGGGAAGAGACCCCATCATAGATTTACGTCATGAAGAGAAAGTTGTTAACCCAGGATCTTGGAAATGGACACTTTATGTCTGAAAATTACTAAAAAAAATTTTCAGCTAGTGAATTTCTAAGATTTTTATTTTATTTTCGGGCTTTAGCTTCAAATTGTACTTATTTTTGATCTCTTTTGAAATTGATTCTTTGCTCCCTCCTATTTTTTAAAGGTTTATCTTTCCAATTTTGTCTTCCTATTAAATCCATGCAGTAATAGTTGCTGCATTTGGAAACGGCTCAGACTGTTATGCTTGTAAGATTTTTATGTAAGAACTCTTTTTCATTTCTTAAGAGAATCGGTTTTTCCTCGTATTTCTTTCGATGTCAACTGTCGGCGTCGTTTTTTCGTGACGCATTGCATTTGTTCGTGTTGATCGAAAAACAACGTCAGTTTGAGTCATGAAAAAATAACTCATCACTTTTGTTTTTACTGAACTGTCTTTATTGAGTCTTCAAAGTACTAGTGCCCTTTTCAGTTAATAATTTCAAGCTTTGTGTAATTTTTTGAAATGTTGTTTTTGACTCTGCTTTCCTTTCCTTGCAATGCAAACTCTCTGAAAGACCGCCTCTATTAGAGACCATCTCTCATAAAGACAGTAAATTTCTGGTCAATATTAATTTTTCCTCCATTAAAGGACCACTATGTACCCTCTACCTCCCTGAAAGACCATTTTTAGACTTTTCACTTGAGGAAAGGGAAGGAGTTGTCCGAATTCAAGTTTTACCTGGAATTTGATGCGGTAAGATGCTGCCACTAGTCTAATTGGTCGAAAATCTGTGTGGACATGACATTTAATAAATTGATTCAATATCAATTCTTTTGTTGTATATGAGTCATGAAAAGTTCTTTCCCCCCGACTACCTCTATTCAAAGACCACCTCTTTGAAATACCAATTTTCCATAGTCCAGAGGGTGGTCTGTTTGGAGAGGTTTCACCGATATATATATAATATGCGTGCGTGCTACATGAAACTCATGATTGATCTCTAAATCTAAGTTCTTGATCTGATTTGAAAAATAAAAAGCACATGTGCTTACTCTTCACTCCTTCTTCTGCTTTAAAAGTTGAGCATATCCGTAAACTACACGGTATTTTATATTGCCCGTTCTTTGTACGGAGAGAGTAGCATTTTTTCTTTGGAAAGCATTTTAAAAAGCTCCATTACAGATTATGTCGACTAAATAAAATTGGATTTGTACGTTATGAATGTCGTTTTCAGGGGTTGATAATTTCATGGTTAGTTTTTACAATTTAATTAAAATTCAATAAACGGGATAGTTTTAATTGTTTATAGTAATTTTGTGCCTTTTTACAAGGGCCGTCTTATTATTCGTTACTCTTAAAAGTAAAAAAAAAATTAGGTAGTGCTGCCATCTATTGCTTTGTTTTCCAGAAATTTCATGCTTTGTTAACTCCTGTAATAGACCGTAATTGTAAAATACAATATTCCATTACCTAAATAAAACTTAATAAATAGAATGAAATAATTTTTAAAATACGTAGACGAATAAATAAGAGAATTCTTAAAGTAGCATATGCATAGCAATTAAATATTTTTAATAGAATTTCTCTCTTGAAAAAAAAATAAAATCTCGTGTTTGATTTATTTTTAGATTTTAATTTATGTTCTTTTTCTTATGTTTTCTTTTTCTGTTTTTATACTCGTTGTCTTAGTTATTTAAAGTATCATATGAATCGTTATATGAGAATTCATATGATTTACAGCAGTACAACACTCCAATTTACTTTCCGAAATCCCCCTGGGAATGGTTTTTGGATAAGGGAGTGCATATCTTTGAATCACTAGGCCTTTCATCTGGTCTGAATCTCTATATGGTATGGAGTATTCTCATTAGGGCTTATATGCCAGACAATTTCAGTCTGTGGCAGAATTGAAGGTCGCCATCATTAAAGCCTGGGATAATATCGATGCTACTATCTTCTAGGGATTGATAATTGTATATGTATTTGTTTTGTTCTTATTGGTTTGTTTCAAGTCAAGTTACGGCTCAATCACGGTGGCTTCATTTCGGTGAGACACATTATAGTGTGGCGGGCGAAGGGGGAGGATATACCATTATCAAAACTAAAAATTGCGAAATTTCTTGAGGTTTTTGAAAAAAATGTTTTGTGAAATATATGGTTTTCCTGAAAAAGTTGAGAAGGCATGTGCCCTTACCCCCATTGCTACACCTTTCTTCTTAAGTAAAAATGGGACGTGCTCTCCTTTTAATTTCCGGAGCACTATTAAACTGCATTGCAGAGTTCCTAATTGCAAAATATTGCTGGCTCGCAACATTGCAACCCTGGATGGTGAAATTTTTAGAAATGTTTACACAATATTGGGAAATAATTTAGACCTAGTCACGAGTTAATAGCAATTTTAATTAATGCGTAATTCAAATTATTATGGTTAACGAAGTAATGCTGTCGACGTTCGTTTTTACGAACCCATAGGCACCACTCAAAGAGTTCGTAAAATCTAGTCATAAAATCGTCTATTGGAGTGTATTCTGGATCACAAGCTGGTTCGTAAAATCGCAAGTGTTCGTAAAAAAAGATGTTCATGAAAACGAACATCGACTGTATCATTAGTTGACTAACATCGACTGTATCATTAGTTGACTAATTATTTTTCTAGTGTGATTCTGCTCAACCCACGTTTACTAATCATTGTTTCAATTTTAATGGTGTCTTTTTCGTGTAAGCTTTAAAAATTTTTAATTTTTAGTCGGACAAGTTGTCTATATCTTGATTGCTCTGATTGCAAGAATGCCTTGATTTCGCATCTGAATATGCTTGGTAATACAGTCGACACTCATTTTTACGAACACTTCAGATTTTACGAACTAGCTAATGGGCATGAATACACTCCCATCGAAGATTTTACGACTCGATTTTACGAACTGTTTGAGTGGTCTTTGCGGGTTTGCCAAAATGAGCGTTAACTGTATTATCTAACTGGCTAACTTAGATGTTATTTTACGACTGTATGTTAGTTATTTTATGATCTGTTCTTTTTTTTATCCTTCTAATAGCAGTCAGGTTCTGTTGTTTTGAAGTCTTCCAGTAAATGAAAGTAGTTTTTGCTGCAATGCTACCCTTAAACACCTGCTATTGCGTCTTTTCTCTTTTCTCTTGAATATTCTCCACTGAAAATGGTAGACGGCCGAAGTCTGAAGATCCCGGGTTCGGGTCCCATCGCGCGGTTGTCGATCTAACGGTCTGGAGTTTTGGTAGGTTTTCTCCAGATGTAATGCAAGTACGCGTTAGAACCCCGTTAGAAAGTCCTCCTACCAAGGCACCCCCCCATCCTTGGCAGATCGCACTAGCGTAGCGTTGCCATAATCGTACAAACAAACGCTACTTGAATATTCTCAATAGTCATAAAGCCGTAAAGTATTTACAAAAGTCCTGTTAACTGGGGAACAACAACATATGATTAACAAAATTAATTTCCGTTTGATTATCATTGTTGAAAAAGCTACGTTGTTCGTAATTTCAAAAATGTTGTTGCGCTGTGACAGGCCTATATGAGGGGCAACCGCACCATTTCAGAAATTTTTACTACACTTTCACTCATTCATGGTACACATTAAGCATGTGATATTCTAAATAAAAATAATTTTAACTTTGTAACAAAACACTGATAAAAAGATGCTTATAAACTGAACAATTCAGCAAAATAGTTCCACCATCCACGCGAGCAGAAAGGTTAACAAAAAATAGCTATTCGGTGGATTAAAAAAAATAACTAGTTATGTCAAGTATTTAAAAATTTTTAGAATTACATCAGGGAATCTAAGACTATGCCACTGAAAATGGTAGATGGCCGAAGTGTGAAGGTCCCGGGTTCGCGTCCCATCGTGCGGCTGTCGATCTAACGGTCTGGAGTTTTGGTAGGTTTTCTCCAGATATAACGTGGATGCACGTTAGAACCCCTTAGAAAGTCCTCCTATCAAGGCACCCCCTCCCCTTGGCAGATCGCCCTAGCGTAGCGTTGCCATAATCACACACAACAACAGGGACTCGAAAAAATTCAGGATGATTGTATACAAGCTCCACTACACACTGAAATAAATGAAAAAACGGTGACTTTCATGAAACTTTCAAAAAAAATTTCTTAAACATGCATTTGCACAGCAAAATATTACAAAAAGTGATACATTCTACGAAATTTTCGATTGTTTCATTACTGATACAGGTTTAATTAAGTGTATAGTACACCTTGTAAAGAGATATTCTTAATAATTTTGAAATGATTGACATAACCAGTTTTTTTTTTTTTTTATTTAATGCGCCAAAATCACAGAATTTTTTTATAAATACACGTTAATAACAAACGATTGCGCCCATTTAGACATTTGAAAAGCTTTTTTCCTCTTATGTTTTTGGCAGGTTTCGTTTTTCCGGGTTTTTTTTTTTTTTTAAATTCCCAGGCTGGCTTACTTTTTTCATTATTATCGATTAATTTGAAAATTTGCCGCATTTTTTTGGGAACTTTTTCATTGATGACACAACATACTTTTCCAGTATTGCTGTGTTAGAATATTATAAAATCTTATTCTTAAATATAGTGTGGGCAGCAGATTTATGATCTGCGTCATTTGAATCATTTTTACTTTTGATCCATCAAACGGAAGTCTGTTAAATTTAATTGCATGACTACTGTGGGGTTTCCCTAAAGTTTCATAACAGGTTATTTATTGATAAGGCTTCATTTTCCTGTGATATTTGCAGTTAGAAAAGTCGCATCAATTGAATAACTCATATTTATCGTCTGTTATGGGATAATCGCAGACTTATGATGAAATTCAATCATTGAATCGGGTTCTGAGTTTAAAGTTAATATTTATATTTTTCAGATGGTTTTAATACCATTGTTAGCGCTGGTAGTTCTTAGGTACCAAAAAATTTATTCCTGTCACTTTCCGTTGTTTGTACGTTTTTGAAGTGAATAAGTGATGCTGCATTCATACTTTTGAAATGTATTTGACAGAAACTGAATAATAATAATAAAAAAAGTTGCGTGGAAAAAGTTTGAGGTTTTCTTTTAATTTACTTCGCGATTTTGTTTGCGATGTGATTATGTGAGCAAAGTATTTTAGTTTCTCAATCATTACGCTATCAACTAGTGTTTCATAGTAAAAACTGATACTGATAAACATTTTCTTTTGAAGTATGCTTCAGTTTAAGACTTCTTTTATTCTTATCATTGCTTTAATGACGGAATGAAGTTGATAAAAGGCTTATAAAGCGTGTTTGAAAATTAAAGTTGTAAAAATAACTTTTATCCCGTTGCAAATGTAAGCTATTACAATTACAACGTCAACAGCAAAAATATTTTCTAAACACTTCACTATAAATATATCAGCTCTGTACAATTGTCTAACCAGTACAAGCCATACTTTTGCCGGCATTCTGTTTATTGTCAGGTGCGTCTTAGTCATACAATATCTACAATATGGCAAATAAACATTTAGAATGTTCATTTGTACTCCCTTTACTTTATGTGTTATTTGTACTTTATGTGTACTCGTTCCAACGTTGTTCGTAACGTTGTAAAACGCAAGCTGAGGAAGACATTTTGAAGTATTTTTTTTCCTAAACAAATCTTCCATGGTCTCTTTAAGCTTTTCTGCAAATTTGATAGCATTCTGACCAGTAGTTTTCGCTGTACACCGGTCTGAATGGGGAAACTTTAATTGTGAATACCCTCTAATATACAGTGTACCTGCTAAAGTCCGTTGTCAACCCAATAATTTCAGACAACAGCTATAGTCATAAAAGTGGGGTCTATGTATAGTAAAGTTGCCATGCGCTTTGCAAGAAAACTGCTTAAAACGTCACATGGCTACTAAATTTAAAATTAGCTTTCATATCTCAAAAGCAGTACGAAAATACGGGAGAAAAAAGTAAATTACAAAGTTGTTCAGCTTCACCGATTTACTAAGAAAATACATCTTGAGGACATTAATGCTAAAATTTGAAGGCATAACATGCAAGACGTAAAAGCGAATTACTCTTGTTTTTTTTCCCGCGTTTCACCAGCCTATTGTACAACTTCCAGCGGGAATCGCAGACCAGTGCTCAGATGCGTATTGTTGCTGACGAAAAACACTTTTAGTATGATGAAGGATATATGTCTTTAAGTCTTTTATGTCTATTAAGTGCAGTTTTGGAAAATTCGATCAAACCAATGTGCGTTTTATGCCTTACATCCGTAACAATATTGTGCGAATTAATGAGCATCATCTACAAAGTAAGGTATATTTTCTTACTAAATCGATTATGCTGAACAACTTCGTAATTGACTTTTTTCCCGTATCTCGGATCGTTTTTTAAATACGAACTCTAACTCCGAGTTCAGCCGTCAGAGGGAGCTGTGAGCGGGTTCTTTGCGTAGCGCATAGCAACTTTACTATACCTAGACCTTACTTTTATGACTATAGCTCTTGCCATTCAGAAATTATTGGGGTGACAACGGACTTTATCGGGCACACTGTATATTGCTTAAAACTTCACATAAATACAATAAAGTTATATATAAAAACAAGGTGAAACTGGGCTATACTGTCTAATTCTTTTTTTTTCTCTATACATTCTCCAAATGTGGAACCTTGTATTACAGTCTTCTATTAGAGAGAGGGGGAAATATTCCGGTGAGAAAAATGAAAAGAAAAGTGCACAAATTTTGGATTCTTCAATCTATAACAATTTATTTTTGTTTTGTTCTCAAAAGTATTTCCCTTGTCTTAATTTAAATGACAGCTAAAAGATTTTATGCGTGTGATATGTTATGCCATGTAAATATACACTGTTTAAAAAAAAGAAAAAAAAAAAGTGAAAAAAAAAAAAAAAAAAAAAAAAAAAAAAAAAAAAAAACGGAAAATGTTCTGGCAAATGGGACACCTAGTACTATTTCTATTTACGGATTTTATTCCTGTGAATTTCAGTAGAAATTCTGTTCCAGAATGCCGCTAACCTTTAATACAGAAATTGTTCAGCATTCAAATATAAACGGAGACTTTCCTTAAAATTTTACGGAAACCTTCCAGTAATTGTACGGTTATTTTTTAGAGTGATTTCAATTTTGAATTAATGCATTTCCCTGGTACGTTTCCTCATTTATTATTCATATTCCAGCTTTTTTCTTTCAAATTTGTGTTAAATCAAAAATGAGATGTATATATATGACTAAATTAGATTTATAACTCTATTTGAAGTATTTTGTCGTTCTTATTTAATAACAATGTTGTCAATTTTCCGTTGTTAACTTTACAATAAATGTGAAGGACGATTTTGTGTTTTAAAGGTTCGTAAATATAATTTATATTAGGGACAATATGCTGCGAGCTGTCGTAACACGATATAGTGGATACGAGAAAAACAAATTAATATACAAGCAATATGTCTGTATATTTTAATTCTGAATAATTTTACATTGTGGTTTATAGTGCAAAATAAAGTTATCAGCAAGAATTCTCCTAGTTTTATAGTGGGTAATGCGGTCTGTATTCAAAAGATGGAGCCGGAAGATACTGTCAAGTTATAATATTGTTTTTCCGATACTGTTGATTAATTTATAATATTCTTCTTATATAGTTTCTTTTCGGATAGCGAATTGCTAATTTTTTTTCCGCTGTACTTTTTCATCCTGATTTATGTAAATTTTCAGTATTCATTAGTTTTAAATTATAAACATTTTCTTTTAAAATGTTCAGAGAATATTTTAAAATTCAAAGCAATGGTTTATGTTTATGACTATTAAAGAGTAACTTAAAAAGTATTTGGAAATATATTTTTTAAAATTCCTATTATTTTGTTACATTGAGAAAACTTAAATTTTTTCTGGAAGATTTAGAATTTTAAAGATTGTTTGAAGGGTGTAGATGAAAAAGCCACATTATCCACTTTTTAAGGTAATAAACGATTCATATCACCATGTTTGTCTTTCTAAGGTTAGTAGGACTGTCATAGTGATTTTACTCATAATGAACATATTAAGGCTGACACAAATCCTGAAAAATCTCGTTTTGATGCATAACTGATATTATGAAACAACTGTTTTGCAGCAAACCCCACACTCTCCAAATTCAATCAGGGAGGCTTGCAAAAGATCATTTGATTGGTCTCTTAACATATGCCGATATTTTTAAAGAATAACCGAAAGAAACCTTTTTAATAAATGTTTTTTGCTTATTGATTTTTGTTGTTTATTATGCTGCAAAATAACACAATGAAAACTAATATTCAGATTTTTTTTTTTTTTTGGTTCTTTTTATTTTAAATTCATAACTATTTTGGTTTATAACTGGCATTACCCATAAAAGTTTGCTACAAAGCTCACATTTTCCATATTTCAATTTAAATTCTAGCTATTTATTGAATTCTAAGGAAATTTTACAGATTTTTATTTTAAAATCGATAAGGGGTGCCTTTTTATGGATGAAAAAGCAAATTATGTCTATTTCTCTCATTTACTTATTAGTAGTTAGTATCATTTTTAGTTGTACTCTGCAGTGCTACTGAATTAGGGATAGACAGTACTATGCAAATTGTGTTGCGCTGCGCCCATTTTTCTCGCGTCTCAGCGTTGTGGTAACTGCCTACAGGGTGTCCCTAAAAGGGGTAACACGCTTTAATTCTTTATCTATAAGAGATGAGCAAGCAATGTAAATTGAAAATTATTCAAAATAAGGTGGGAAAAAGAGTAAGTTAAAATAAAAATTCCGCTCATTAATTTTCAGAAAGTTACACTTTTTAAATTTGATACGACCCCCGTGCAAAGACATTCTCATCTAGTAAAATCTGCTGCATACACTAATTAGATGATGTACAAAATTCGAGAATTGTCTTGAATAGTGTCAAAGGTATGAAATGAAGATAATGTATGCTGACTTAAACCACTTTTCACTGACTCTCGAAGGGAAAAAATCACGTCAGTTGATCGCATTTCAGGGGTCGTACTGTAATTACGAAGGAACATATTTTAGTGTCAAATGTTAATATAAATGTTATTTTGACGAACAATTGGATTTTTTTTTTTTTTTTTTTCCACAAGCTTTCAAGATTTGGTATTTATCACAAAAATATTTGTTTGTAAGTTTTTAGGAAAGAAGAAACTCTTCAAGTCAGTGTGGAATTGAACCTATATTAAGGAATGGAAGTTTACTGACAGATTAATCTTTCTTATTAAAAATCACTCAACTACAAGTTTAAAATACTTAGTATATGATTTAGGGCTGAGTTTCTCAAACTTTGCTAACTGGTACTAAGTGCTCCGCAAAAAAAAAAAAAAAAAAAAAAAAAAAAAAAAATTCCTTGCCTTAGCCTGCAACACACTATACTCAGATGTACAGCTGCGGGAAAAAAAAAGTCCCACTTGTACTTTTTTCGGCCGTCGATCGTCGTACAGCAAAGTTACAGATACCAATCGTTTTCGATTGACGTACACTTTAATTTGCTAGGCATAAAAAATTACACAAGGGGCCATCTACATATTAAAATTCACACCAACTTTTTTCCACCAATAGCAACCCCTAGATTTCACTTCATATTTCAAAAATTTAGCTCATTTTAATCCCGGATATCCATTTTCAATAAATTTGAACCGAAAATGGGTGATTTATGGGCACCCAAAATCCCCCTCCCCATATGTTAAAATATTTTTTCATACTTTTAATCATATCTCATATAATATTCATAATAAGAAGCTGATTTTTATTCGTACTATTAGAACTAAACGACCCAGACATAATTCACTATTATTAAGATTTTTTAATAAAATATTATTATGAATTATTAAATTAATATTAAAAAAATTATGAATAGCGACCTAGCCAAATTTCGATGGAAATAGATGCAGAAAGTAATATTACATGGCTGTGCAAAATTTCAAATTTCTACGTTCAGTAGTTTAATTTATATTAAATAAAATGTGTTATTTTCATGAGTTTAGGGACCATATATAAATTTATTTAGTAAAAATTTTTTGATAACTGCTTAAAATAAGCGTAAATTAGATTTCTTTTGCACAAAAACACAGTAAAAGATAGCGGTATTAAAAAATTCAAATTTTGAAGCAAATAAATTAGAGGTTTTTAGAGTTTGATGGTGATTCTATAAGGGTTCTATTGTTGCGTCCGCTATAATATCCCCCCCCAAATAAAATATTTTCCAGGTATAGAATTAGATGCAGTAGATGTATATGTCTTCTAATACAACATCCTATTTCTGAAAGACTAACATCCCCAACATTCCAGGCATGAATTTGACCTTTTTTAATATTGGAAACATTAGGTCTTTGGACTTCCCCATATTTCCTCAAACATTCAAGAAACATTCGAAATCACGTTTTTCTGTTTAAATTTTCATCTGACAATAAATTAAAGTACCACCAAAAAGTCTTATAAGAATATTGCTCATTGTAGACAATAATAGTAAATGAAGAAAGTGAAATAACAAACACAGTGATAACACACACAGTTAAATAACAAACACAGTGATAACACACACAGTTAAATAACAAACACAGTGATAATATTGGCTCAGCAAAAAAAAAAAAATGACTGCGTTTTTTACATGAAATTCAAACAAATAAATTTTCAATTATGAAACCGTTCTTCTAGTTCGACCGTAGCTGAGTAACATTCATGCTTGCAGTAGCTGAGTAACATTCATGCTTGCACTCAGAAGAGCAGAGAACAGCCTCTCACTCCTGCCAACATATCACCTGTCTAAGAGAACCATGAAGGGAAATACTTAATAACAATTTCAAAATTCGAAAGATTTTAAAAGTCATGAGCAGTCGTTTTGCATTTTCCCTTTAAGTCATGAGTACGAGCCAAGGAACTTATGAATTCACTGGTCATTTGGACATCTGGCTAAACATTCTACTTTCTACCCGTAATATTCTCAGTACAAAAGACTTTAAGGGATGACAAAAGACTTTAAGAGACACAAAAGGGGTACAAAAGACTTTAAGAGATGGTAACAATATTTTCCTTGAAAATAACATTGATTTCTTTTAACTCACTCGAGCGAAATGAATGAAAGGCGAAAAGTTCGGAACCTACAAATAGCACTTTTCAATTTGTAGAAAGTCCCTTAAAAACGCGAAAAAAATAACTCGCAATATCTCCGGAGATTATCGTAGAAAATTGGTGAAATTTATATTTAGGGTAATTTGAAGGTTTTCTTTCGTTTAATAAAGTCAAACAGTGTTGCCATTGAGGAAAACGAAGTTGATGCATAATTAAATATGAAGACGGCCCCTTATGCAAATTAAATTAATAGTAAATGAAAGTATGCGTTATTTGAAAACGAATGGTGTATATAACTTTGCTGTACAACGAACGATGGCGAAATAAAGAGCAAGTGGGACTTTTTTTTTTTCTGCAGCTGTACACGAGCCGTGAAACTGTTGAAGGTGCTCAGTGAAAATTCAAAGACCCTCAAAGTGCTGTATCATAGAAAAGGTTTGAGAAATCTTGATTTAGGTGAAAAAGTGTGTCATTGTTATAACATATAACATTTGATTAAACAATTTTAATACTTTTTGAGACCAGGTTGATGCATTTGAATAATATACTTTAAATTGATATTCCGAGTCTGACTATCTACTTTTGAAAATAAATATATTTTCACCTTAAAAAAATAGGTGGCACACTTAGCGAATGTTGTGAGATTTTTACTGCCGCATGTACCTATATTAGGAAGGAAGAATATTTTTAACCAGTAGACAAGAATTTGCATGTAATCTTATTCAGTAAGACTTGCGTGACGTGATTCTAAAGCTTTGTTCATTGACTTTCGTCTACATAGTGAACATAAGAAAATAGATATTTTCACTGTCCTCGTTACCATGGTTTCCTTCAGGTTTTAAAGATATGTTTTTTATCAGCTGTTTTTATGTTTTAGAATTAAGTTTCAGCACAATTGCACGTGTTATGTATGTCAGTGTTAAAAGTATGCTAATTCTATTGTCTTTTTAATGTTTTTGTTCATTAGCAGTTGCACGTAAGCTATATTTTAATATTGTGGATTACCTTAAAATGATTTTTTTTTCCCTCCTTGAAACGATTATCGAAATACTTTTTGCTCTGGCACCGTTTTCCAGTTTTGGCAATTTTACGAACTTTCCTAGTGCCGTATTTCTGTGTTTGTATAGCTTTTAATAAGATTTTCGTTTTTAAATCTCTCATTGTTGTACTTTACTTCTGCTGGTGTTATCATCACTAATGAGCATTATGCAAAAAAATTAATACATTTATTTGCATAATACTTCATCATACTACATATGTTCCAGAGGTTTCAACATAGGACAAATGCGTGGACGCATTATAAAATTAAAATGGTAATAATTAATACAACATCGTTCACTGTGATTTATTTTTAAAAGAAAGTTCCCTGTTTAGAGAATAGTTTCTCGTCTTGAGGCCAGGAAGCAGTAATTTTTTCAAGAGAATCTAAATATTCAGTATATTGTGAAAATAAAAAGTAATACTTCAGCTTTTAAATTGACAATATGCAAATATATAACTTAAACAGCTAATGTATCATTATTTATTTTTCATACATAAATTATTGTATTTATGACAGTAATGTGCAGTTTAAAGTGTTCACATTTTTCCTCACAGAAATAATGAATTTCTTTTGTATGAGAGAGACCATTATTACAATAGTTTAATAATATTAAGGATAACTGAGTCGTGATGCAGAATGCACCTCCGTTTAATATTTTATGTTGAAAGTCTCAACTTTCATAACTGGTATATTCTTCGAAAAAGACACTTAAAATATTCACTGTGCTTATATATTTAGTTTTAAAGATGTAATATGGAATTCTTCTCTTATAGATTTCTATTTGAGAAGTGACTAAGCCCCTCTGATAATTACAAAGCTGTTATATTAAAATAATTAGAAGCATTTAATTTTAATGCAGTGGTAAGCAAGCGTACGCTAGTACAACGTAATTTATAAAAGAACCAGCTATCATAGGTGTTAACTGTTGAGAGTGTATTCATAATTGTTTTATACCTATTTTGTTACTGCTTTCCGGTTTTATTATTATTAAAATTGTTATTTTTTATTGCACGTCTTTTCTCTTCTTTTTTTATTTCTCCCTGATGAAATGGTAATGCATACGCCGCTAGTTATTCAGAGCAAAACCATTTGTGGATCTGAAGTAAAGACAATCAAAAAATATTAAAGATGGCACTTGATATTGAAATGAAATATTACTTAGTCAAAAATTCTTTTGGCGACAGTTTGAAAGAAATGCTCTTAAACAGAAAACAATTTCTGTGGCTTGAAATTTATTTTCTCTTAGTGTACCGAATGCCCCAAAAATACACACTCTTTTTATCATACGCACTCACACATCGATAATTAACCAGTTAATTTTTTGGTAACAAACTGAAACAGATGTAAGAGCTAAAAATTAAATTAAACCATTGACGAACATAGCTGTTTAATAAAATAATAAAAATACGGAAGATTCAGCGATTATATCAGCAACAAAACATTAAAGCTGCGGAAGGTGCTGCCATTTCATGGACAACAACCCTTTTTAACCACACAGCCCATTTTAAAATACACGAAACGTAAAAATATGATAGACTTTTCGTTTAGTAGTATACTTTTTCATTTATATGTATCTATTTTTATTAATTTCATATATAAAATCATCTTTTTTTTTCTAAACTGAACTGTATTGAACTAATTATTAGTTCAAACGTAAATTTTTAAAAGTAGACATTTCGTATACAAAAAATGACAGGCAAAAAATTAAGAAAGGGAATGAAATATTAAACATTAAACGATTTGATATTCCTATTTTTACACCGTCTCAGTTACATTTTTGAGTGTCTGGAGAAGCAGTTTTTCAAGAAACCAATTTGCTATTTAAAAAACTAATTTTGAGTGAATCGTGCATTAGTCTAAATTATTAACTGCTAATTCTGTTAATTCATTATTTTAAATCACCTATAATTATCAAATCGTTTATCTTTTTTTTTTTTTTTCAGTTGTAAAATGATTTATGTGAATGCTTTAAATGAAAGAAAGGAAAAAAAAAATTATAACCAGGCATAAACTGGGAAAAAATTAAGAAACTTTAATTAGTAAGCATTATGATATGCATTTAGTAGTTAAAATTAATATTTTTTTTATTCTGTAATTGGAAAATTTTAAGAAAAAAAAAGAACTGAGAGATAATTTTTAAAGCATCAAATAATAATAATCGTAGAAGAAACGTCTGTATTTGTTCAGGTTTCTTTGAAGTTAAGCTACCTTATGACTGTAATAAAAATGAATTTTCCAGTATTGATACTTGAAACTAAACTTTTTCTTTCCTTTCCACGAAGAAATATTTATTTAAAATTCGCAGATGATTTAAATGAAGATTAGTTATGGACTATATATTATGGTGTGTGTTTAATTTTTCCTAAGATAGGATTTTTATTTGGCTTTCCTTATGCCCAGAGTCTTAGTGATGTAAAAGATATGTTGCCAATTTCAAGAAGATTGGATAATATTAGAGGTCGCACACTTGACCAGTTTTGTAGTCAAAAAATACGATTTTTCAAAGTTTATGACTTTTTTTTTTCAAAAAACTAGATCACAAACTTAAAATAGTATTTAAACTAGACACTAATATTAATAAGTAGTGTGAAAGGCAAAACTTGTGTTATATATATACAGGGTGCCGAATGGCTATTTCCTAAAATGTTTGTCAGAGGCATATAGTTTCAGTTGCAAAAATGCTTTCAATTGCGTAATCTTTTATATCAAAAACAATGGAAGTCAATAAATCATTTCCTATAAAAATTAAGAAATTTAATTTTTTATACGATCGCCCGGTCCTATCAGTTATACTTTAACCGATGCTGCTTCATAACTCGGTGAATTTTGGTTGTAGAAGGGCGTTTTTTTTTTTTTTTTTTTTTTTTTTTTTTTTTTTTTATTGTGCATGAAATTGCATACAGAAAATTTTTCTAAATGTAATTAATAGGACCGGGGACCATATAAAAAATTTAAGTTTCGTAATTTTTACAGGAATTGATTTATTGATTTCGATTGTTTCTAGGGATGGACGCGAGACGAAAAATAAGCGTCTCGCGTCTCGCAAAATAGCCTAAAAGCTTGTCTCGTCTCGCAAAAATCCCTATATCGTAATGTTAAAAATGTGTGTCTCGTCTCGCAAAAAAGCTGTAAATCTCTGTCTCGTCTCGCAAAAAAGTCTCCTCGCGTCCATCCCTAATTGTTTCTGATATAACAGATTATACAATTTAGAGCATTTTTGCAATTGGAACTATGTGTCTCTGACTAACGGTTTAGGGATATAGCCATAGGGGCACCGTTAGCACTGAACACCCTGTATATTAATCAACTTTCAACGATGCAATCTCTGCTTTTGTTAGCTTGGTGACAACTTTACTGTGCAATTTTTTTATAACAACAAAACAGTTTTTTTTTTCCAAGTTGCAGTTAATTATAGTACATACGTATGATGATTTTTTTATTTTTTATTCAAAATCTAGTAAATTTATTATAAATGTTATTCCATAATACCCTCCTTTTCTCTATTTTTTTTTTCAACGTGCTGATATTTTTGTTACTTCAGTAAAATTTAATTTAATTGTCCATTCGGCAAAACTTTTTTCTTGAACGTGGGGAGGAGGAGGATCAATAATTCCACAAAATTGTTGTATTAGAGCTATTAAAATAAAACATTTTTTCTCTGTATTATAACGTAGAGAATGACGAAATATTAAAAATAATCTGAAAGTTCAGGATAATCCCAGCCTTAATTTTCAAGAAAATGAAAGTTTTCCCCAAGAATCGGTAATTTTCCGTTAAAAGAAGAAAAATGATTGCAACTTTCAGAAATTTCTTGTGATGAAAACGGTAAATTTCCGTGTTTGGTTTGGTTTGTAAGTTTTGCAGGTAATTTTGAGAAATGGATTTTTGTTGGATATTTTAGATGAAAAAAAATATTGACACCTAATGCATTCTCAAATGCATGAGTAATTAAACTATAATTAATTACTTTTTTAACGAAGAATTCCCTTTCATATCCAAGAGTGTTTCAAATTACATTCATAAATGTACAAGAAAATAATTTCTGTTATTATTATTTCAAACTGAGGACGGAAAATCAAGGTATATATATATATATATATATATATAGTTGAACTTTATTTAAAAATACACAAAAATACAGTTGTTTCACATGTTACATAGCGCTTAAAGAAGCTGCATAAAAGAAAACATGTGTTTAATAATACTTAGAAAATTTAAAATGAAAACCCCCCCAAGCCAGTCATTGTTAATATATCAAAACATTGTAAAATGCATTGCCCTCGTCAGAGGGGGAAATGCACAGCTCTACACCATAGGTTTCAGACTCACAGCCTGAGATTTTGCCAAGATAATGTATTTTATATTCATGGCTGTAATTTGCAAAGTTTATTATAAACAATGCATTATAAATATCTTTAAACTGTTTCAATACTTTTAAATTAATCTTTGCAAATTACAGCCATGAATATAAAATACATTACCTTGGCAAAATCTCAGGCTGTGAGTCTGAAACCTATGGTGTAGAGTTGTGCATTTCCCCCTCTGACGAAGACAATGCATTTTACAATGTTTTGATATTATTAACAATGACTGGCTTGGGGGGGGGTTCATTTTAAATTTTCTAAGTATTATATATATATATATATATATATATATATATATATATATATATAGCAGCCAATGTGTATGTCTTTTCCGATTTTCAGTGTTTGCAGCATATTTGTATAGAAATCTAAACCGATATGTCAAATATCTAAAGAGTACGTGTTTTTACTAACTACATACATTTGTGAAAATCGAAATTAATTTCTTGCCAATTCAATAATTTGACTATATTAATAATAACTGGACAACACTTTATCACGAATTTGAAAATCACCAAAAGAATTCCTCTCCCGCAAGGAAACTAAAATAACCTTTACCTAATCCTTTGGCCACTACGGAACGAGTCGTGTAGCGTCTACTGATTAGAGAACTGTCTCCGACTGCGTCGGCTGAGGGTTCGATCCTAGCGAAAGCCAAACAATATTTTATTTCGCAGTTTTAATAAAACGGAAAGTTACTAGTCCGGAAAACGGAAAAATAATAAACAGAACGGACATTTTCTGGAAACTTTGCTGCCAGTCGTTTTTCCGTTAATTTACAGATATATTTTGAACACTGTAACTTAATAAAGCTAGGAAGGTAACCTATGCAAAAAAGCTTTAAAAATTAAATTTAAATATTTGAAAATTAAAATTTTTGTATTAAAAAAAACCAGAATGCTCACATACTTTTTTAAGATTACATTTTATATTTATTAGTTTTTCGTAATTCTAGAGGTTGTCAATGTCTGCTTCCCCTCTCCTCCCCAATACGGAATAATTTTGATTAAAATGATTTAGAATAAACATATGCAGACGCTTATTGCTTGATTCTTTGAAGAGAATACCATAAATAATGTTAAATATAGTTTTTTGCCGCGACCTGTCTGCAGCTTTCGTAATTTTAGCGGTGTAAATAATATTTCGGCCTAATCTTAAACTTTATCTTGATTATTAACAGCGTTATAGACACTAAAGATTATAAATTGAGCTTGACTGTAAAAGTAGTTTTGCTGTTGTGATAGGAAGATTGTAGAGAAACGGTGTGGCATTAGTCGTTTAACAGTATAACAAGACGATTTACAAGCGAATCTCCAACCTCTGAATATGAGAAGATTTAAAAAACTAGTTAAATGTTGCAATGGCATTATTATTATTCATGGTTCTAAATTCGTTCGAAAGAACTCATTTGAGGATAGAATAACAATCAAATTTGAAGCTGTTTGCTGTTTCTCAACATTTTAAAAATTGAATATATATATATATATATATATATTCAATACTAATATATATATACCGTATATTAATTATATATATATTTGTACATTCACCCATAACCATCATTCTATTGTTGAAACGGGTGAGGAGATTTCCACGAAATTTGGCGTATGAACTGTACAGAAGATAAGCTTAAGTGAGTTTCTTGAAAAGTTTTGTTAACAAATATCCACTAAGTGGCGCTTTGCATGGTGAAATCTGCTCAAAATATGACCCAAATTAGTAAGATATTGAATAAATATTGAAATTGTTTATGCATTTTGAATTACTATTTCCATTGTTAAATTTGCTATTTTTTTTAATATAAAACGACACCTAGTGGACATTTTATAACTTTTTTTTTCTTCTTTTATTTCGTAAAATTTGGTTACAATCCGTTTACCCGTTTTAGCTATAGAACCATTAAACTTTTCTGTTTATAGGAAAGTTTAATTATAACAACCCTGTATATATAGCACACTTAATGAAAAAAGCATACATAAAATTTTGTTATAAATAGTGAATTTAAAAATTGAAATTATTTAATCATTTGCATTCAGTACTTAATTTTCTTACACTATAATCAATGCATCATGTACTTTCTTTCCATTGTCGTAATTATTACCACGAGAGCATTAACCCACTACTAGTCTCCGAACCTTAAATGCGATTCCATTTCCCTGAATATTAGATTTTAATTTCGTTGTTATTTTGAAAAACCAGTTATCTTAATTTAGCTGGAGGTTTACTTTTGGGAGTTTCGGACCTTGCTGAACTTGAGTGTAAGAAAATCTATGCATATGTTCATTCAATATATGCATATGTTCATCAAATCTGAGGCTTAGAAAAGCAAGCCATCACAGGCTTTTTTACTTCGGAAATTTGTCATGTCTGTATAACAGATGCGAATTCTAAATACGCTACGCTTTTTAAATGTAAACATTAGTATTTTTTTCATCTTGTGTATGAAAAATATTTCTCCCTATGCTACATTAAAAATCACGTGTGTGTTGTCTAAAATCTTCCGTTTCTGCAAGCGTGGAATATCTTTATCCATATAATTCAAACTTTTAGACAATTTACTTTAGGGTCAATTTATTGTAACTATTTGAAAGTAGAAGTTCTTGTGTTGCTGCCTCCGTTATTTCTGAAACATTCAAATACAGTGCATATATTTTATTGATTTTGTTTTATTCAAAATTTGCCGCTTACTTATCTTTCTATGGATTGTCATATGGCGACAGAATGCAACCTCTACCACAAAGCCTTTGCATATAAAAAAAACCCCTTTCTTTAAGTGTAATCAATCATCTAATAAATTCTGCTGGCCATTTTTTACGCAGCACTAAGCTCTGTTCACTTATTTCAGTTTTCAGAAGCGTGCTTTAAAATGGTCTCCCCTTATTCGTGTCAATGGTCAGGAACAAAATTTCAAGAGATGATGAAGAGTCTGAAATTTGCTTTTTCTCTATTATTATTATTTTTTTTAAACTCTTCCCCCCCCCCCTAAAATGTTCTTGTCTAAAGAGAGCTCTGTATTGATAGTTTCATATTCCCCATGCGATTTAATGATCTCTTTTGATCTTAGAAATGTGATTATTTAGCTGTAAGATATTAATAGTATGTATAGTGAAAAAAAATAAGAAGCTAAACCCATTCCATTGCATTGTAATTATAAGTGATAAATTCTTTAGTTTAATCACGTAGGTTTTGGATGACCATTATCACTTTTACTGAAATTCGGATGAATAATAAAAATTATTTCTAACTATTATAAAATTTAAATAATTATAATAATATATTTTCTAATTTTTCTACTTATAAAATTTCTAATCATTTCTAATAATCAAATTTTTGGTAAGTTTTCTAATTCACATTTCTAATTTCTGATCTATGATTAATAATAATTTATAATTCACTATAATAATTTCTCAAATTTCTAATCATTATTAAAAATCTAAACTCATGATTAACAGAGCATATTACAGAATTGCGATATTATAATTTATTTTTTTTTTTTGGATGGAGCAAATTTATATATATATTATTAAAGGCTGATCTTGGATCTAGTGTACATTTTTAATGCCGCTGAAGCTGTTATTACTTTAGTAAGATTAGTGATTCCAATTTCAAAAGTTTTGACAGTAATTTGATCTTTAAATGAATTGTGATTTAAAGTACAGAAAGGTAGGTTATTATTATAATTACATTTGATCTAATACATGGACTAACAAAATTAGTTTCAAACCTACACGCATGTACATATTACCATAGAAATAAATAACGTACACACTATTTCTTTGTACAACAATATTCTAAATGTATAAAATTATCATGATCGCGAAATGTTAACATTATTCTATGTTAACTTTAGTAAGGAAAGGTGTTTTAAACACAATCTTTTTGTCCATTAAAATGGAAGCTGTGCCTGAGAAATCAGCTTATTGTTGTTAAGTTTGTTTCATTACATATTTTAAAGCTTTGGTGTGTATATAAGATTATGTATAACTGAATTCTTTTTGAAATATGCCGTAAACTGAAGAAGCCTCCCCCCCCCCAATATCAAGTAAAATATTCTAAATTTGAGCAAATTAATCGTTGTAGTATGAAGTATAGGCTGCTTGCTATTAAAATGCATTTTCCAGATATTCTCTTTTCAATTTCATATTTTTTACAAGCATCTTCAGTAACTTTAAATGACTTCTTGTCGTTGAAATCTCATTCCATTGAAAGAAAATATTAATTTTTAAATAAAAGGTTTTCTCTATTGACAATTTGACCCAGGAATTTATTACTCTCTATAACCTATAATCTTCTAACAATATCATATCAGGGGTCTATCCAAAAAATTTTTCCAGGGTCCCATTTTTGTAAAAACTGTTTATTTTTGTGAATTTCAATATCTATTTTTGTGAAATTTCATACCAATTTTTGTAAAAGCTACTTTTTTTCTTAAAATATTTTAGAAAACTAATTAAAATTTAGGGTATAAAGTGCCAATGTGAAGTATTGTTTTAATCGATTTTATTTTTGTGAAGGGGCCGCTTTAATCCATTGTAATTTTATGAAAGGGCCGTTTTATCCATTGTAATTTTGTGAAGGGCCCGTAAAACGGACCCAAATTTTGTCTGTATAGATCCCTCTAAATATATATAGTATGTATGTGAGTGTTAATAAACAGTCACTAAACAGAAGGAAGGACTTACAATTTTGAAGGGCTTGTTTCCTTTAGTTATGAATAATGCATACAAATAAAGAAAACTTATTTTATGGTGTATTTTTGGAATTGCTCGTGGGATTTATTTTAAAGTAAAAATTTAGTACACGTGAATTCTGTTTAAATAATTATTAAAGTAGTGATCAAAATGGTTCATAAAAAAAAAATAAATAAATAAAACTCGCACACATACATACATATACGTACGTGCGTATAGTGACTATAATTTTGTATTTTTTTGTTTGGGGGGGGGACTTAGAAAATACGGTCTTTATTAGTCTTCAACGATTAATTTGAATAATTTTTCTCTCCAAAATCGACCAATTAAATACGAAATGCCAAATATTTTGTAATCGGATTTCGGATTTGCAAATAAACGATTCAATTCTAAAGAAGTAATTTTTACTTTAGAAAAGAACTTAAAAAAAGTATTTCTGTAATTAAGGAACAAATGGAAACCGAAATGGAATTGTAATATTATAACCCTCAAATCGCTACGCAATTCACGAATTTAACCAGTATTTTACACTTCCGTTTTACATCCAATGCGCTTTATGTAATTTTCCTTGCTGTTTAGTTTACAAGGGGGTGAAAGTACTAATATAAAAGGAAGCACTATCCCCACTAAACTTGCCTATTTCGTAGCAACAATCAAGTTTAACCAACACATAGAAACGTCCTTGATTCCTTTCCGCTTCACTTAGGCTCCGTGCCTGGCTTTCCAAAAAGAACTTTCCGAAAAATCTGCGCGCACTCTCTCCTACGAACTTGTATCGTTACCATATTTTACACTAGGCTCCATTTAGAGCAACCAACGTTAAAACACAAAAGGTGAAAATTAACTCTGGTCTTCCCCCAAAAGAGAGAGAGAGAAAAAAAATGTGTTGCGGTTTTTAGAATAATCGTTATCGAAAATGTTTGGAAGCGCAGCTATCAATTGCTTGGTCTAGATTTGAATCAAATGGATCTGGTAATCAATTTGGTTTTGCTAGAGCGAAAGAGACCGGGGGAAATTTTCTTCTATCGCAGTTGGGAAGAATTATTTATGGTATTAGATGCGTATTTAATGTATTTTTTTTTTCTTTTGTAATAATACGTTAGCATTGGGAAAAGGATGCGCGATGCTTAATATAATGTGATTTCTCATTTCAGTTTTCATTTGCTTTTTTCATTATGACGTAGTTAATAAAAATAATTTTTTTATTTCTCTTATGTTAAGAGTCTATTTTTAAATTTGTAAAAGGCTTTTTAAATAGGATAAGACTATGAAATATTTCATTATCCCGTTTAAGTAATAGTGCGTAAATTACACTTGTCAAAAATTTCCACTATCATTTGTTGAATTTTTCATTATTCTTTAAGTGTTTTTCGATTAAAAAAAGTAAAAGGACTCTTATATAAATATGGTTCTAAAGGTATCATTTTCGTAATGTGTTATTAGAATTTTAGGTTTCAGCATTAAAATATCTCTTCCCTGTATTGTCTAACCTTTAAATACCGAACGTCTTTTCCATTTTTTCTTGAAAGGGTTTCACCGAATGTTTATTTCAGAAAATAAATCCTTGATAAAATCTTATAATGTTAACCACAAAATAGATTTTAAGAACCATGATTATAGTTTCAAAATTCTCATAATCTTTTAAAAAGCTCAATCGATATTATTACCGTATGATAACACCAAGCCAAGCGTTTGGGTGTTAACACTGTTTCTTTGCCTATGATACAGTATGCCTGTATTTTTAAATAAATAATATGAAAAGAAAGAAGTGAAAAAGAAAAACTGTCGCATACCAACACAAGCACACATGTTCATTTATGTGTACATACTCTCTTCTTCACGCATACAGTCACACAAAAGAAAATAATAAAAATAAAAATCTACTTTCATGTTTAACAAGAATTTGAAACAAAAATAAACTTACATTGTCTGGTATCTTTCGGTGCAGAGAAAATAATGTATATTATTATTAAGTAAAAGAGAAAAAAAGTAATACTACTTGTTCCTCTTATCTTGCTTCAACACTAAACAGTTATCTATGTTGCATGATTGTTTTTGTTTCCAAACTATTCGGATACATCACATTCGACAAATGTGGACTTAAGGCATATCATAGAAATTTAAATAGTTTTTAAGGTGTTCAGTAAAGTAATCTGTATGAAAAAGAACCGATAACAAATGCTTCAGAATAAAAAAGCAACAGAGCTCTTTGAGTTCAAAAAGCGTTGTTTCTTTTAAAAAAATATGACCAGACATAAAAGTGCCTGAAAGAAAAAAAATATATAAAATAGAAGTTTCAAGTTGAAGATGAAATATTTTTCTTTTCTTTATTTTTTTCCGAGTATTTCTGGCTTTTCCCTCTTTTTTCTTTTAGCTCAAAACAGGCGGAGGTCATAATTGAAAAGTAAAAGACTTTTGTAGGTTGTTATTGCGTGAAACTCATTTGTTTTATGTGTATGAGTATTAATTATTGTTCAAGACAGAGTTTTATTATTTATCAAGTGGTTGTCGCATGACTTCAGTTAATAGATAGGAAGATGGTTCACAACTTTAAATTTGTTTAGAGCTATTTTTTTTCCTTCCCTGCGAGACCTAGAGGCTTTCCGCGAGGTCTGGAGTAGGATTTGATGATCAAAACGTTACTCTGTTAGTCTTTTTCGCACACGCACTCAGAGATGTGTATTTTATTTTATTTTATTTTATTGTGCAACACTTATGCGAGGTTTTTGTTTATTTATTTCTTCGAGGTTTTTGTTTATTTTCCCATTAGAATGTGAATGTGCATTTTTCAATTAGATCTTCAACAGCTGAAGAATGATAGATCTCATAGCAAAGACAGTTTAAAGAAATATTGCTGGATTGTTGAGGAATGAAAATAATAAAAAGTGATTTCTGAAATATTATCTGTGTTAATTCTGTATTTTCTGATATAGTAATATATCACACAGATTTTGATGCCTTCTGATGCGTTAAGTTAGGGTAGGGTGGTTGACCACCTTAAAAATATTTTTTGGTTTTAAATGCTTGCTCAGACGGTTCACAAGAAGATTAACTAGACAGAAATATCACACACTACATATTTTCTTACATCCAAATTTTGCTTTGTGTAAGCGAATTATGTACGTTATTTCCACTGCATCTATATACAGGGTATCTCAAAAAAGGCGGCAACATGTTTGAATTCTTTATCTATTAGATATAAATGGACAATGTAAATTTTAAAAAAAGGTTCAAAATAAGGCAGGAAAAAAGTCTTAAAGCTACCTCTGATTAATTTTAAAAAAATACACTTTTTAATTTTGATACGACCCTGGTACAAAAAGAAAAAAAAAACAATTAGTAAAATTTGCTGCATACACTAAAGAGATTATATACAAAATGTGAGAATTATATCCTAAAATTTGCCTGAGTCATCAAGATAAATATATGCTGCCTTAAACCACTTTTGAATGGCTCTCGAAGAAAAAGAAAATCATTTCGGATGATTGCACGTGAAGGATCGTACAGAAATTAAGAAAGAAAATAATTTTTTTGCACTCTATCAATAAACGTTTACATTCAAAATCATGTATAGCCTCCGATCATCTTTGTTTAAATATATCTCTGAGACGTTTTAAGATGAAAGGCTGAAATTTTCTACATCACCTTATTAGCGTATGGACACATTATACTAATTGGGAATTTTTTGCGTGGGGGTCGTACACAAATTTAAAAAGTGTAACTTTATGAAAATTAACGATAGGAACTTTTTCCTACCTTATTTTAAACATTTTTTAAAATTTACATCGATCACTTATCTCTAAAAGAATTAAAGCGTGTTACCACCTTTTTGGGGACACCCTGTATACATTAAATATTTTTAAGAAGGCAGTTTACGACAGGAAATACTTAGATATTTTTGCGTCCTTCTTAGAAATTGTCTCCACATTTTAAAGCCTCGTGTGTATACCATGGAATTATTTGCAGTGATACCGTTTACTTTCTTGATGTTGAACTTTTTCCACGCTGTAAGAATAATACGTATTGATGTTAATTTTAATATGTAAAAGGCGTGTTTCCCTGACCCAATATGTCTCCCCTCCCCGAAGTATTGCATTCCATTTTCACTAAAATTTTCGAACGACCCACGCCTAAATAATTTAAAAAAGATTAATATGCTAATTTAAATTGAAGATTTATGTTTGTTTACATATACGATGCTTTGAAATAAGGATTAAAAATTCATAAATTATTTGTAAAAACCAACTTTATTTTTGCCGTTAACACGTTAATTTCGAACGTTAATTTCGAAAAAATGTTAATTTCGAATTCAAATAAAAATAATTTTTGAACGGCGGCAAAAATACCAAAGCATAAAACAACGAGAATACTTTTTCGCCATACTCTCAAAATGTCAACGACAAATACATTTACCTTCCACCCCTACTTCATTTATGAACTATTCCAGGCCATAGGGAGAGAACTTGTTTAGCGTGTTATCTAAAATGAAATAATTGTCATTATTTCATTTTAGATAAATTGTTTATTTTACACTTTAACTGTCTCTCATTAGTTAATTTATAGAATACCTAGTTATTTCATAGAATAACTAGTTAAAGTGTCAAATTATTAACATATTACACACTTTAACGGACACGATCAGTTATTTCATGGAATAACTAGGTATTCTATGAAATAACTGCATTATATACTTTAACGGTAACATTGTCATACGAAAACACGACGCTACACTTAGGTCCCCCTAATATTTAATTAGATTTCTGCATGGTTAACGTAAAATTATGTACAATCCAACCAGCCTTGGAGATGATTGTTTTGTGTCAAAGCATATAGCAATAATTGCATCAATGAACTTTTTCGCTGGAGTGTCCTCTTGCGAATATGAAATTCTTTATTAACTAATACAGGGTGATCAATTTAAAAGAGTATCCGATGGTTTTTCTTATAACCCTTAAATCTGACGGATGTGGAAATTCTGAAATATAATTGTTTGAGCCTTTTGCTTAAGTATGGGAGACAATTTCCAACACTATTGGACAACTTTATTTGTGAGTTAAAACAGAAATGGAGACGCACAATGTTACTTAATCCTGCGATAATTTTATTTTTGAAAATCATAATTTAATTCAAAATTTTACATTACCATTCCTTACAGCAAATGTTGAAAATGTTCCTGACCATTTTGAATGCAAACATGAATGTGCCGAATCAAGTTTTCTGACACTCTTCTCAACATTGTGGGCGTTATTAACGAGATTGCTACAGTTATGGCTTGTTTTAATTCATCGATGTTTGCAGGACTTCTCTGGAAAACCCAATTGTTTTCATGCTTGCATTCAAAATGGTGGCAAACATTTTCAACATTTACTGTAAGGAATGATAATGTAAAAAGAATTGAATTAAATTGTTTTTCAAAAATAAAATGATTACAGGATTAAGTAACATTGTGCTTCTCCATTTCTGTTTTACCTCACAAATAAAGCTGTAGCAGTCCAGCAGTGCTGGAAATTGTCTGCTCCCGCACTTAACAGGGTTCAAAGAATTATACTGCAGTGTTAAGATGCGTTTTCACTTGGTCTTTATCGCCCTTACTTTCCTTAAGTTCGCAAAATCCTCTACTGAAGCCGTTGTTTTTGCCTCTACCGTCGGTTTTTCTCCGATTAAAAACATTTCATTTCCCCCCGCTATTGCCTTTAGAATCAGAATTTCCAATTGGCTGGTTCCACAAGAAACGCCCTCTCAGGCATTCCAACATAGCGGTCGTGTCAGCGAGCGAATGTCCAAGCTGAGAGTTACATATTTTTTAAGAATAAGTAGGCTCTTAATAATCTTTTGTTTCACTTAATTATTAATTTTCATCACAGTATTCCAAATTTTTATAAATCTGCTCTGAACAATATGGATGCAACTGATCTAACAAATTTAGAAGAAAAAGAAAAAGACCGAGCACTCATTCGAACGCCAGTATTCACGAGAGCGAGTTTTTTCCCAGACTATTCTTAGATTCTTCAATCCGCACTGGAGGACAATCTGTTCATTGTCACGGGTCCCTTTCTCCCTTACTCACTAGCCTATTCCTACTATCCGCAGATAATACCTGGCTTTGGTGGATAAAATGGATACAGCTCGCTATGATTCGCGAGGTAACACCACGTGCTTGGGGGACGATTGCGACGAGGGAGGTTGCCAGTGCGCCAAAACCGGTTCGAATTCTCTGACAACTCTCTCTCAAGCCCTGGCCGAGGTTGGGCTCAGGGATCCACATCATATTATTTGTACTTGAGAATAAGAATTTTGTGCCAATTCGGCTATCCCCGGATCATTCACTGATAATCGCGATCGGTGCATACGACCACCAGCCCATGATTTCATACACACATAATAATAATTCCGCCATCCTTCCTTTTGGATATTTTCATTCCTTGTGTTTTGATTAGTCACGCTTTTAATAATATTTCTTATTCTTTTTGCTTTTAACCGTGAATTATCTGGCATCTCGCGTATATGTGTTACATGATCTGTACTTATAACACAACTGTCTTAATAACTTATAACACAAACCCGGGGTACCTAGTCTGGTCTGTCTCGGATGTTTCGCTTTTGATTCCTGGGGCTCTACCACGATGTCATCGGAAAGCTTTCCGTACCGGATAAATCAAGCCATCCTCCCCCTGCCATAGGCAAATACGAAATACCCTACGATATAATAATCGTGTAGTTTTACCATAACACAATCGAATACAACTACCTTTTTAAAAATAATTAAATGCTTTTAGTACATGTCAGAGGAAACTGAAATTAAATTAATAATATAATGTACTTTTTTTTTCATTTACTAAGCACACAAAAAGGAGATTTAGTATTCTATTTTCAATTAATTACTTGGTGAAAGACTGCATGCAGTATGAGAATGTATATCGAAAATGTGGCTGCTTTTTAAATATATCGAAACAGCTCAATTCACTTCTATTTTAAAGCTTCTAATTTATGGGTATTGTATTTTAAAGCTTTTAATTTATAAGTATCATTGACACCCAGTTTTTTTAAATCATCCTTAAATAAGTATAATATGAGCTAACTAAAAAAGTACCTCAAATAGGTACAGTAGAATTTTTCAAATTCATAATCGCCGGGACTTTACCGATTCTGCATTACAGAAATCCGGTTGTTTTAATTATTAAAAAATCCTTACAATCAGGTAACGTAAAAAAAAAGACTTACTTTCTTTTAATAGAAAAATGTATTAAAAATAAAACACATTTACTGAGAAATTACATGATAGAAATGTTATTTTAAAAAACATTTTTAATAAAATCTTAAAACATTTCCTTTCGACTACCGATTTATTGTTATTGTAAGGTCATTTCTTCTTGATAATTGAAATTGTGTAAATTGGAAGTTCAAATTTAAGGAATTCTGCATTTAAAAATAATAATTTGGAATATATTTAAAAGAAAAACGGGAAACTACGTACGATAAAGGTTTAAACACGCATGCGCGAAATCGCTTATAGCCATTGGAGGAAACATACTATTCTACAAGAAGTTAGCAAAGCTAGTGGAAACGGAATTCTTTAGCTTAACAAAAATGGAAACGGGCCTTTAAAGTAGTTGCCAGATCCGTCAGATTTAAGAGTAATAAGAAAAACCTTCGGGTACTCTATCCTGTACTTTAACACATAGTATGACCTACAATGACCTATCCATTCAACAGAAAGATTAAAAACTTACGTAACTTAAGACTCTTTCTGTAATTTATTGTTGATTTAAATTGCTGTGAATTTATTGTTTTCTACACATTCTGCTGTCTGAAGTTAATTGTTGGTGTAATATAACTCATATGAAACAGTAAAAAATTAACATTAAAATTAGTTTCTTTCTAAATCAATAAGCCTCTTTTTAAATTTGAAGTGTGATTGTGTATTGTATTACTTAGATTTATTTATAAGCATTGTAAAATATTTTTATTTCATTTTCTAATAAGTTACATCTAAATACAAATAAATTTTATAAAATATTAGTAATGTAAAGTTAGATTCTTTTACATTTTAATCAAAATCGGATTTGCAGTTTTACTCTTTTTCTTGTGTGTTTTTATTTCAAGAGTAGTAATTAAAATTAGTTTTATATTAAATACCTTAATCTAACATCTTAATTAAAATTCAATTTGCCATATTTGGTGTAGTTTTAATGGATTTTGTAGGAAAGGAAAGACTTTACATAATTAGAATAATGTAGGTTTATGCAGATTAAAAAAAATTAATTAAAATTTTCGCAATTCTCTGTGATCCTAGGTTTTACTTTATTAGTTTTATGTTTGTCATTTTGCATGATATTTATCCAATCTGCATATAACTAATTCTGGAAAATTTATGACAGGCAACTTTTTCTTCAAATTTTAAACGATATTTCATGAAATTCTCAATAGAAAACATATTTCACTTATTGTATTATTTTAGATACTCACAATATCGGAACTTTTTAACACGTTTTTTTCATTGTAAAAAAGTGTTTATGGTCATGTTTTAACTTTTGTAAATGTGGTTGGATTTCTGCAAAATAAATGTGTTATTAACGCTTACCATATAGAATGTTATCTACTGAAAATCGTATGTGTAGAATTTTTGTAGCTGTTATTCCTACTGTTTCAAATTCTTTGATCAATGGGGCATATTTTAATTTTTGACTTCCAATTAAAAAAGTTTTCTAATGACATGCGGTTATTGTTTAGGCTATAAATTTTATAGAGGGGCTGTATATTAAAAGAATAGAAAGATAACTTTTTATGATGATTTTGTGTGTCTAAAATTCTTATTACAAAAAGGAAGTACACATTTAACGGGCTCTAGGAGTACGTTGAATGTGTCTTAAGGGGGGGGGGGGCTCTTGTGGTTGGCTAAATTAGATTAAACCGGTTATAAAAAGTGGCAGTTAATAACTAACGATTGGACAAGACCAGTTGGTAAGTTATCCATTGTTTTGGTGGTAAAGTAGTGAAAGATGGGGGAAGAATAGAACTCCTATTCGAATTCCTCAAAATAGATGAGCCCCACCATGTCCGAGTGGATAAGGCACTAAACATGAACATGGTAGATGGCGCAAGCGTGAAGGTCCCGTGTTCGGGCCTACGCGGGGTTGTCGATCTAACGGTGGGTAGTTTTCTGCGGTTTCCTCCAGATGTAACGTGAATACGCGTTAGAAAACCTTAAAATATCCACCCAAGGCATCCCTCATGTAGGCAAATGTACCTCGTGGAGGCTTGCCATAACGCAAAACAATTTGAAACACACATCCTCCAAATAGATAGATATGTCTAACAAGAGACTTTCTTCAAAAATAACCTAATTACAACCATGTTTCCATTCAAAATATCTTAAGAGTGCATCTACACGCATGGAGCATTAATAGTTCCTTAGTACAAAAAACTCTGATGCAATCAGTTCGAATTGCTTTAAAAGAAAGCTGTTTAGTCTTATGTTTATGATTCATTGAGAGATCCTTAACATAATTATTTTTGAACCCTTCAAAATTTATTATCCAATCAATTTTTTATTTTCTTAGTTGATTTTTTCCCGTGTAGTCGTTAAAAAAGCTTTATCGTTGTGCTGATCGCAGTGAAACTGGATCACATGGCTGTCAACTTGAACTAAACTTTGAACTTTGCCAAAGTTTTGGAAAACATTTGAAACTTTGTGAACAATCCGTAAATTTTTTTCTCCCATCGCTGATAAATGACTTAACCCTTTGAGGCGCAACCCTTTCCCAATGCTGAAAAAGGGCAGCCGTTGCCATCGCTCGACTTAACTACCAGCAAGATGGTGGACGGCGCAATCTCTCCAGCTGTTCTCGCATTCTTCCATTTTTTTAGCAGATGTCAGTGCTGTTAAAAATAATCGTGCCTTTTTTTACGGGAAATGACGTGCTAAAAAGTAAAGGATTCTCGTGGAGCTATGTCACCCGCAACTATTTTTATAGAAATCAAATCTATTCTTCTTGACTGGCAACAGTCAAAACGTCAGAGTTTGGTGTTCCCAGAGCGGGAACACTGCGCGTTAAAGGGTTAAGCGAATGAAATGAAATTTGCTAACATTACAGACTATTACTCTACTTAATAATCGTCGATTTTGTACAAGATTTTGAGATTTCCGAAAAATAGCATACATTTTTGTTTGCGCATCAAGTAAAATCAGCTTAAAACGAATGGAATAAATGTAACAATATGGTAGATGGTTCTTTAACTTAAATAATAAATTTCGATTTTCTTTAAAAAATTCAATAAATGTTTAAATTTTTTGAGAATTTAAATATATATAGTCATGCATCATGTAACAGCGGTTCAAGGGAAGAAATGAAAATTGCTAACATATTTCATTAGTTGTTTGCCACGTAGAGGGTAGCTCTCAATATCTCTATCAAAATATCTATACAAAAATTAAAAAAAATTCTACGCCTACTACTTACTAATGATGAGTTTTGGTAGCCAAGTGGTTCAGGCGAATTGATAATCGAAAGGTTTTGGCCTCGATTTCCCACCACCGAAGACTATGCGCATTCTAAATCTATGGCGCGAAAAGTCCTCCCGGCAGTCCTTAGCCCTTTGTGAAGAGTACCAATATGCAGCAGTTTCTCATCCCTTTGATGAGGATCCAAAGCAATTTTCAGTGCTTTGTAATTAATTGATATTTTTTTGGAAATGAGCAAAATTTTCCATTTCGACTGGCTGAACCTACAAATTAAATGAAGGGATAAAAAATTTTAAAAATCCTACAGTTCTACCTATTTTTATTCGAAATTCTTTTAATATTTATTTCAGTTGTTTAAAGAAATAGATATAATTAAACAAGGTAACGTACCACAGCCAGGAGGAACGGAGCTGCCCCAGTTCCGCGAGGACTTCTGTAAAGTCCCGGCCTGAGCTACTACTCCAACGAGCGGCGGTAGGTCGGGGAGCTCGCTTTGAGCCCGGATGTGGATCCGCTCTCAATTTCATGAGTCGTGGCACGTTGAAATAGGACCGACCGTCGCTTGTTGGAGTTGTAGCTCAGGCCGAGACTTTAGAGCAGTCCTCCGGGGGGGGGGGGGGGCACGGTGGCTGTAGTACGTAAATCCACGCTTCTGGTTAGAACACATCTTTATTTGAACAACTTTTCACCCAAATTTATGTGGCAACACAGGTCACGAAAAATCTGCTCTCTCTCAACGATGTTTGCACTTTTATTATCAAGGGTCACATGGTTTATAAGCAAATCGCATGTTCCAAAAAAGATTTCTTGGCTATTAAAATGGCCGGATCTCATAGTTCCTGGAAATTCTTGAGAACTGTGGCGACTATGACGCGAAGAACGAGAGGAAATATATCAAATGTCTTTTTTATTAAATTTAGATCCCGAGACAAATCCTTTGTTTGAAAGCTAAAGCTGCTTCTTGCTTTAAAGAATTATAAAGGGAGCTAATAGAAAATGTGAATGTTGAAAGGGCATTTATTTTTGCATGTTATCCATATATTCTCATACACATCATTAACGCACTACGCCTAAAATAACATATAAGGCATTTATTTTTCGATGCTGAAATTCTTCCTCCGAAATCGACCAATCTTAAAATTGAATTGACTAATAGTTGGCAATTTGATGATCAAATAGGAATTATGCAACACTTTATAAAATAAAGTGTTTAGTGATCAGTGGATAGCTCTTATATCATACTGCTTGTTTTCGTATAGCTTGAGAAATCTCAGCTCGCATTTCTTCACTGATCCCTAAAATATCCGAACCAGACAGTTTGCTAGTTTTCAAAGCGTAAAACTTTTCTTGTTCAAACAGCCAGGTTCTCGTAAAATTCTTAGAAAACATTTTGCATAATGAATTCTGAACACTGTTTCGTAAGGTGTTTAATGTCAAATATGGGTATAAATGAAATTATTCTACAGTAGGTATTAAGTTTACGAAATGGTTAAATGTAAGACATTCGGTTTTGAGATATTTAATTAAACTTGTCATATTATGCTTTTAATTTCTTGCTTTAATTAATTCGATTTTATTCAGCTATTTAAAAAAGAAAACTTGTTCGGCAAATGGTAGAACTTTTTTAATTTATGTGAAGTTGAACAGAAAGTTTTTTTTATCAACTTGTTTGGTATGAAGCCTGGAAATGATAGTTTTGTGGCTCCTGAAGAGTGTCACGGTTAGGGATGGACCCAAGGATGTTGAATTGTCTGTATCCTGATATATTGCCAGCCTTACAACGAACGTTACATTAATGTTGAAATAAAGTCAAAAACAAAAAGCCGAACTAAATCTTAATTAATTTCCAACTCCGAAAATAAAATAGTAAGCATTATCCTAGCATAATAACTTTCATTTTCACTTTTGTGATCAAATTCACTTTTCTACAACTCTTTGCTTATACGGGGATAATACTGAACCCTATTTTGGATCCCTTTACACTTTACACCTTTATTCTATTTGAAAACTTTGAATTTTCTATTGGAATCATATACAGACATCGGTCATCTCGTCATTAGTTTCTTTTACAACGCCTGTCTCTCCATAGAACATCTGTTCTCATCAGATATAAATATTTTTTGATCTCACCAGCGTGGAGCGTCTTTCAACATTGCTTCCATCGATCGTAGTGACATCATTCTTATTGCATTGCATTCGATGCATCGTTTTCCTGTCAAAAATATGACACTGGTGTTATCCTTACTTTAAATCGGTGTTAGTGTTGCATGCAGGCATCGTCATCCAGCTCTAGTCACGGCTTACAGCAATCGTTGGTTGCACTTTATCAGGTAATTGCCGGAAATTTTACATTGTTCTCCTGATTTGCTGATTTATGTCTGATTGTGCCATTTAATTTCAAAAAATGATTAGGATGTAGTTTGAAGAAACATTTGAATAAAATCTTCCTCGCGGTCTTGGTACACACATTGAAATAAAATAATTACGCCAGGGACTGGAAAAATTTAGGATGCTTCTTAATGAGTTGCACTATACGCTGAAATACAGTAGAGCGTTGATTATCCGAACTCCAATTAACCGAGTTCCCAATTATTTTAACAGTCTCTCTCTCTTTATTTTTATGATTTAGGAAGGTGATGATGGTAAGTTTCGGGATTTGTTGTTGCCACCTAATGTAATATAAAACATCGATCAAAGTGTGATAGAGACATTCAAACGACTTTACAGAAATTAAATCGTAATAAAACTCCTTCCTTTTATCAAAAGAAACAGGAGAGCCTAATTTTCAACATGCAAAAATGTTGATTTGAAAGATTTTGTGATAGTTGTTGATTCCTGGAATATAGTAAAATCCTCAGCATTAAAGAAGTCTTGGAATATAACTTTAAATAAAGGAAAAACATATTATGGATTAAAAAAATCTGGTAATGAAAAGGAAGAACTATGAAGCAGCTGGGAAGAGAATGAAATTAATTCACGAAGAAAATGAAATTAATGAGCAGCCAAATAGTGGCACAGATGATCTTGGATATCAGATTTTAGATGATGATGTAATTGTGGATGTGATTCAAGATGAAAAGAAATTGAAGAAAATGAAAATGAAAATGATCCAGGTCCATCACATAATGAATGAAACCTTTGAATGTTTTGAAATAGCTATGAAATTTCTCGAACGACAGGAGATTGCTGATCCTATTCAACTAACACATCTAAGAATTCATGATATGGCAACATTGAAACTAGTGTCTTCTTTTGAAGCAAAAAACAATCGAAAGCTTTTTTGCTTGAATTTCAATCCCTTCTGTTTAGTAAATGATAAAAAGAGAAAAAAAAATTAAATTCTAAAAAATAAACATGAAAAATACCAAAAAATAAAAAATATTTATACAAGTCAGCACTAACAGCTGCCAGTCCTAATCCTGAATAAAATGGAAGGAAAATTTTACATACAACCGTTTTAGTATACTCAGGAACATCAATTTAGTTGTCTGCCCAAATATTCGAACTTTGGTTTATCCGAACTAGCGTCGGTCCCATCAGGTTCAGATAAGCAGCACTTTACTGTAAATGAAAAAAAAAAAAAGCCTTTTATGAAAATTTCAGGATAAACATAGAATTGCACACCAAATTTTTCGAATTTTAAGAATTCTCAAAGCGTCGTAAATGACACAGGTTTATCGCTTATTTCAGTGAATAGTACTCCTTGTAAAGAGACATTCTAAAAATTTTGAAATGCTAGACATTAGTATTTGTGTACCAAAATTCTATGATTTTTTTCGACATAAACCCTTAAAGATTGCATTGTTCAGCCCCCCGAAATCAGATCCCCGTTCCCGTGCATATGCCCATGGATGGTTTATAGTTAGGGATGGACGCGGGACCATGTGCCACAAGAAATGGCCAAGGTCTCGTCTCGTCTCACAGTTTTACATCGAAGTCTTGTCTGTCACTCCGAGGTACCGTCTCGCGACTCGTCTTGTATCCCCAGGTCTCGTCTCGCAACCCAGGTCTCGTCTTGCATCCCGAGGTCCCGTCTCGCACGATTCTGATGACGCATACTGTATTACACAGAAATGGTACCATTTTTACTTAATTGTGCGAAATTACCGAAGTATAGTCGTCCCTCGTTTATTGCGGTATCGCGCGAGACTGGTCTCGTATATTGTCTTACTCCAATTTGTCTTCATATTTATCTCTTTGTACGAAGTAAAAGAAGTACTGTCGCTCCTCGTTTATCGCGATCTCGCAAACTGTATGACAACAAAATGCCTGCATTTTTACTTAATTGTACGAAGTAAAAGACGTATAGTCTTCCCTCGTTTATCACGGTCTCGCATACTGTGCTACGCCAAAATGCCTTCATTTTTAGGTAATTAAACGAAGTACAAGACGTACAGTCGTCCCTCGTTTATCGCGGTCACGCATACTGTGCGGCGCAAAATTGCTTTCATTTTTACTGAGTTATACGAAGTAAAAAACGTACAGTCGTCCCTCGTTTACAAAATAAAAGAGGTAGAGTCGTACCTCATTTATCGTGATCTCGCATACTGTATGGCACCAAAATGCCTTCATTTTTACTTAATTGTACGAAGTAAAAGACGTACAGTCGTCCCTCGTTTATCGCAGTCTCGCATACTGTGCGACACCAAAATGCCTTCATTTTTACTTAATTATACTCAGTAAAAGACGTGCAGTCGTCCCTTGTTTATCGCAGCCTCGCATACTGTATGACACCAAAATGCCTTCAGTTCACTTAATAGAACGAAGTGAAAAAAATACAGTCGTCCCTCGTTATCACGGTCTCGCGCGAGAACGCGAGACTGATTTCGCATACTGTATGACACCAAAATGTCTTCATTTTTGTACGAAGTGTCTTTATTTTGTACGAATTGTACGAAGTAAAAGTCTTACTGTCGTCCTTCTTTTATCGCAGTCTTGCATACTGAATGACACCAAAATACCTTCACCAAAATACCTTACTTTTACTTAATTGTGAATAGAAGTGAAAGAAGTACAGTCGTACCTCGTTATCAAGGTTTCGCGCGAGACCACGAGACCCCAAAATGCCTTCATTTCTACTTAGTTATACGAAGTAAAAGACGTACAATCGTTCCTCGTTTATCGCAGTCTCTCATACTGTACAACGCCAAAATGTCTTCATTTTTACATATACGCAGTAAAAGACGTAGTCATCTCTCGTTTATTGCAATCTCGCGCGAGACTGGCCTCGCATACTGTATGACACCAAAATGCCTTCAGTTTACTTAATTGTACGAAGTGAAAAAAATACAGTCGTCCCTCGTTATCACGGTCTTGCGCGAGACTGGTCTCGCATACTGTATGACACCAAAATGCCTTCAGTTTACTTAATTGGACGAATTGAAAAAAATACAGTCGTCCCTCGTTTCACGGTCTTGTGCGAGACCGCGAGACTGATTTCGCATACTGTATGATACCAGAATGTCTTCATTTTTACTTAATTTTGCGAAATAAAAAACCTACAATTGTCCCTTTTTATCGCGGTCTCGCGCGAGACTGCGATAAACGGGGAGAGAATGTACGTCTTTCGCATTTTACAATTAAGTAAAAATGAAGGCATTTTGGTGTCATACAATATGCGAGACCTCTAAAATTGAGGGATGACTGTGCATCTTTCTTTTATTTCGTTCAATTAAATAAAAATAAAGATACTTTTATGTCAGGCAGAATGCGAGACAGGTCTCGCAGTCTCGTCTCGCAAAAGCGCAAGACCGCGAGAAGTCTTGTCTCCATCCTTATTTGTAGTTGAATGGCATTGAAAATAAAAACCATATTATGTATCCGGAAAGTACTGTCATTTTTTATATGAAATTCAAACAAGTTTTTAATTAGAAACAAGTTGTATCTAAACAATGAATTTATATGTGTTATATTTTAAAGCAAGACTTTCATACGTAACCGTATTTTTCTTTCAAGAAAGATACGTGAAAAAAGTATCATTGTGTATCAGTTATTCTAGTTCTCAAATTTTTAGTTCCATAATTTTATTTTGATTATCGTTGATAGGTCGTATATACCAGATGCTCCTTTTGTGCGTTTATTAGGTGTTCAACTTAAAATGTAAGTAATGGTCGAAATAAATAGATCCTGGACGTCATGCAATAAACTTGGGCATCTGTCAACACAACCCCATAAAAACATTAGCCGAATTGTGTCTGCATCATAAAGTTATTCTCGATTGAAAGTGTCATATTATGAGCGAAATTCTCGTCATTCACGGGATTTCAATTTTCTGCTTCGTTATGCTCGCAAGTACGTATAGTGAGACCGCTATTAGTGATAGAAAGTGTCGCGAGTGGTTTCAGCGTTTTAAGAACGGCGATTTTCACGTCAAAGCCCGGCTTAGCGGTGGAAGGGAGAAGATTTTCAAAAAGGCAAAATTGGAGTCCGTATCAAAGTTAAGAAGAAGTGGCACGATTTTGGAAATGACTCATTTAGCAATTTCAACTTGGAATCTTAAATGTATTACCGTTTTTAGAATAAACCCTTTAATTCGCGAGGTGAGGGTGGGGGAGAAAACGGCTAAAGTTGAATACCTAATACATAGATTTTGACTCCTTGGAAAACCTTCCATAATGACTACCTGGTTTGAACCTAATTGCGCATAGTTATTATTGTCTTTTAATATGTTTTTAATTAATTTTAATATTTGAATGTTACTTTTATTCATATGAAATCTGAATTGGCATTTTATATTGGATGCGTTTGGCATCACGTCCGTTTTTGTTGTTTTCTTATTCGTATGCTCAACCAATTCATCCTGTAGAAATGTTTTACGTGTCATTACGTAATGCGTCCGTGGAACGCATCCTAAAAATCCCTAATTTGATCCACTCTTAAATTTTCAATTTCTCACTCACCTGGATAATTTCCGTTTTTCTTCAATGTGCTCGCTGTTGCCTTTCCACGTGGTTTGGCTATTAGCAGTGTTGTTTGGATCATTAAGTAATTATTTCATGTGTGTATTACGTGTGTGTGTGTGAGATATAGTTTAATTTTTTTCACTGTTCAATAATCTGAGTAACTCTATGCATTTTCTTTGTTTTGAAGGCTTGTGCCGGAAGACTAGTATACTTTTTCTTTTGGAATAGAGAGCCGTAATATGTGTTTGTAGCATCTTCACCGTGAAAGAATCGAAAGATGGTGAATAAAAGATATTCCTTCTCTTATGCTATTTCGTAAATGCCCACGGAAGAAAAAAATCCTCTTTTCTTTTGAGGAGGCATTTAGATCAATTGGGCGAATAAATCTGTATCATCGGGAACGAAACCGAGGGTGTTTGAGAAAGCTGATCTGGCGCGCACATTTCAGCTCTGAAGGCGCTGCCATCGCCCACCCATACGTTTCCAGCCCTTTTTCACCCTTCCCAGCCCCAGCTTGCCTTCAATCTGCTCGGAATCCGCGAGAGTGTTAGGTAGGGATAGCTCTAGCTCCCTACCTTCCGCGGCGTTGTTGGAGTCTGTCAATATTAAGGCGCGCGCTTTTCTTATGTCGTTCAGTGAGATGTCTGCATCTGATGTGGACGTTTGCCTTATTTACGAGCCATGCCGTTACGTGCGGGTTTTTTTACTCAAGTAGCATATTCTCTTCAGAATGAGAAATTGCTTATTTTTCTCAAAGGTGTGTTAATGTGCTTTTTTCTTCAAAAGTGTCACTGATATCGACGATTCAGAGAAGCGGCTGGGACAAAATCGGTCCCACTAAAAGCATGGAGATATCAACTCAGTGAATTGAACGGTGGAAAAAGTTTTAGGTTAATAAGTGTGCTTTTGAAAAATTTTCACCTGGTATACTGTAATGCTCGAGCTTGTTGATTTTTCTCCAGGAGGCCAGTTCGCGCTGCGCCTTCTTTGTTGTCTTTCTCTCAATCGGCGTGTCCACTAGAGCTATGGTGCCTCTTAATATTGGCTTCTTTTTTTTTTCTTTGCGTGGCATTACCTGTCAGAGGTGACCACGGAGTTAAACTCATGTAACTCTCTACCCCCTGTTCCGTCTGTTTGCGGTCTGGCGGGCCATGCCCGGAGGGCCGCAGTGCCAGACCGACCCCGGGGTAGCGTGTCTTATGAGAATGTAGATGTCATTTGTCTGGACGGTTGTGTAAACCGAAACCTTTCAACCATCGAAGAACATAGTTTCATTGAAGATAGCTCTATTTTATCTGCTATTCCACCACCTCCTCCTCTCGTCTATGAATTAGATTTGGATGACTGCTATCCGCCCAAGTCATGCCATATTAGACCACCACCAGATGATTTTTCTGATGACGAGTCCCTTATCACCTGTAAATCTGTCTTTCTGTTCATGATAGCGGTTTTTATAATTGGATTCATCGTTCTTTCCCCTTTACTGCATCGATATCTGTGATTCTACATTAGAAGGAGACTGTCTTTCATCCTGGGTCCAAAGTAAGCTCTTATTTTTCTCCACACGTTTATTAGTTTAAGATTGCAAAAAATCAAATGCAAAGTTTTCATTCTAATTGTATAAGTGTACTCGTCCCCTTCAAGGAAAGAAACTTGAAAACTGATTAATCGTTTCGTTCTCATTGTTACAAAAAGTATGAGTGCGGAGGCTCCCCTTCGGTACTCAGCATTTCTCCCTTCCCCCGCTTTGGCGTTTGAATGTCTTGCAAGACATTGGATGACCAGTGCGAGGAAACAATGCTGGGCCCAGAGTGGAATCCCAACGCCGATACGTTTTGCAATGATGAGAGCGAACAGAATTAATCCGATTTCAAAGGACCGGGAGGGGACATAAATATCATAATCTCTTATTTGAGACTATTATATTAACAGATTAGTGCATTTAAAAATGAGAAAAAAGTGTAGACGTGCTCTATAGTGTGAGCAAACTGCTTCGAAAAATATTTTAAAAAGCTGTGAACTGAATTATATGGAAATAGCTGAGGTAAAACCACTGAATAACAACGTCTCCCCTAATATACCTTTGAGTAAAATTATATATCTTTTTAATTGATATAATTATATTTTTAATTAATGCAAAATGAATATAATACATAGTGGTATGAAAAGTATTGTTACTGCTCCTTTATAAAGCACAGTATAATTAATTAGTGCCACAATTGTAAGCCATTCCTTTTAAGGAAAAATCAGATGAACTGTGGGAAGAGTTTTAAAAATTATCTAACTTGTACAGATACTATATTCATTAGCCTATAATTTCTATCTTGTTATAGGCGAATATTTCAAATTTAATAGGATAACCATATGGCAATGTTGAAATCGAAGAACCCACCGTTATCGTAACATCAATTTTCGACTTAAGAATTTAATCGTACAAAACTTTATTTTCCGATTTCACGTGCTTCGTAAAAATAACCGAACCCAGAATTCATTTAATAAATGATTTATGGGATCAGGCGTTTTGTTTACTCTTTATTTATTTACTAATATTTTTAGGTGTTTTTATTATATTATTACTAATATTTATCAGGCTTATATTTATATCAGGAAGAACAGGTGCATTTTGTTCTAAAAATTGAATGTTTTTTGCTTTGACAATGTGCATCCAAAGCAGTTTCAATACTTCTTGTTTTATTATAAATGAATATTTTAAATATTATGAACTTATTTCGATTAATCTTAGCTTATATTTAGTTCATCATTTCCCCTCTAAAAAAAAAGCATGTATGATTCCCGTTTTCTTTTTCAACTTTTAACAGCTTAGTTCAAGATGCATTATTTTAGAGAAAGATTCTGTTGTCCGAATTAAGTGTTCATCTAATGTAAAATCAGTTTCCGATAAATGCATCTGTCTTTGAAAAATAAATTGACTAATATTCTATGAAAAGCCTTCCTAGTAGTAGCAACTGTTTATTTATAAATGTTATTATTATTTTCGAACTAGAGATTACTGGTACTTAAAGCAAATTAATGTGTATAGTAAAATTTATCATAAGTAAAACTAATTACACCAGGATTAATAATACTTAAAAAAGAAAATCTGACTTCGCTTGACGCAAATTTATTTTTAAATGCTCTGCAAATAATCTTTTACATATAAATTTAAATTGTCTATAAATGTGCATCTATCAAATGAAATTTACATATGCGGGGAAATTTTTTTTAATGAAATGTGGAAAATGCTTACACAGAGATTCACGTCATAATTAGAAAATAATTCTCTCCTAGTTAAATAATAATAATATAAATTGTTCTCTTAGTAGCTCCCTCCCACGTATCCCACTCTTCATAGGTATTTGATACACTTTACTTTGTGGGATTTGTTCTCTCTGAACGACAAAAAAACAAATTCTTATGGGTCCTTTTATTCTTAAAATTCTGCTACAGAAATTTACCGATGCATTATTATTTCTGTTTTTTACTAATTTAATGCTGTTTTCAGTACATAAGGTATGTTTACTCACTATTTGATTTCCAATTTGAAAATTGCACTCACATGGATATAGTGTTTGTTCGTATGAAATAACTGTAAAACTTTTTATTCTTAGGATTTTTACTTCTGTTTTAAATATCAGTTGATTTAACACAAATAACTTCATGTGTTTTAAAAATTAAATATTTAATTGGCAGGGAAAATGAAAGACAAACAAAAATAACTATTAACAGTTAAACAGTTAATGGGTTAAGAACTACAGTAGAGGTCGCTTAGTGTAGATTTGATATTATGTACTTTGCATACTGAAGAAAATTTAAATCCCTGAATGTAAATTATCGCTAGTGTTAACTATAAACAAATTTGTATTAAACCCTTGTAGTAAAAAGAAAAAAAAGTTTCTTTTGTTACTTACTGTAGTCTATGCTGGAAAGATCACATTATGTGATTATTATAGCATTTTATTATTATGTTTTTTAAAATAGCACGATAGTACCTTTTTTAAAAAAAAATCTGCAGCCTTTATTTAGTGATTTTATTGACTGAAAAAGTGCAGATGATGTCGTAGCAATTAATCTTTTAAAGAACTGAATATTATTAGCATTAGACTGTTATTTAATTCAAACGCATTAAAAATTTTATTAAATTTTTATACAATAGCATGGTGGAGAAAGTTATCTTTCTCTATTTTAGACAACAAATATCTATAAACTTCTCTACTTTACTACGAAATTTTCTCTTTACATCCAAAAAAGTTATATATTGAAAATTTTTCAAAAGCAAAAAAACAAAAGGTGTGAGTGAGTATGCATGAATTTTCATGTTTTCTTTTATATGGTTGCGAAGTAATTATTTTTTCTCCGAGACTAATTTTATTTAATAAAATTACATTATTTACTAAAAATATATTTGTTGATGTTATTTCTTACGGTACCATAAGAAAAAGTAATTGATGTATGAAAGTAACATTTTGAAATTAACTGTTAAAAAATTCCATTAAAATCTTCTTATTAATAAAATATTTCATTTTATATGAAATAATTTTTTATCTTTCATTTGACAGTATTAAAAATTATTTTAATACTGTCAAAGATCAACAATTTTATTTCAAAGCCGAAAAATCCTGTGAATAGTACTTACAGACTGCCAGTGTTTTTCCATCTATTGGAATTTTGATAACGTTTTGTTAAGATTTTTTTTTCTTTCTAATGGCCGCGTTAGCGGCCTACTCGAGGCTTTTAGTTCAGGCAAATTAGACCAAAAAACAACAAATGGGGGAAAAATTTATATAGTTTTGAAACTTGGGGAAAACACTAATTGGAAATGTAGTTGTATGAAACAGAAAAGTTCTCCCTCTCGGGGTGCCGCGACCCCCCTTTGCCCCCCACACAAAGTCACTTTTATTGATTTTCACTTTTATCTCAAAAACCGTTTGTCTTAACAAAAAAGTGTCAACTACAAAATGAAAGCTGATAAAATTTCCTACAAGATTGCAATTGGTTTTTTTTATATATATATACAATAGCTTTCGAGATATGTTTTAGACAAAATCGCAAATTTTTGGAAAACGCTTCTTTTTATCCCGATTTTTAACAAATTTTGCCTTATAGCTCTTCAGCCCTCAGTTTTATAGCAGTTGTTTTCGAAACAAAGTTGTAGAGTATTCTATTACCTTTAAAGTGAGTTATTATTTATAACTTTACCTTTATATGATCGAAAGTTATTGCAATTTGAAATGTTCAATAAATTTAGCAAATTTGAATGAAAACTACATTGCGCGTCAAAGTACGACAAAAGCTAGGAAAAAAATTATAAAGTTTTGAAACTTGGGGAAAACATTGATTGGGGATATAGTTGTATGAAACAGAAAATTTCCCACCTCTCGGGGTGCCGCGTGACCCCTTTAGCCCCCCAAAAAGGTCGTTTTTTTGGATTTTCCCATCTATCTCAAAAACCGTGCGTGTTAGCAAAAAAATGTCCACTACAAAATCAAAGTTGATGAAATTTCCTACAAGATTGCTATGGGTTATTTTTTCTAGATGCAAAAGCTTTCAAGATATACGTCTAGAAAAAATCGCAAATTTTTGGTAAACGCTTCTTTTTATCACTATTTCCCACTAACTTTGCCTTATAGCTTTTCAAATATCGGTTTTACATGAATGGGTTTAAAGCAAAGTTTTAAAGTATTGAATTGCCTTTAAATTTAATTTTTATTTGCAATTGTATTTTTAAATGATGAAAAGTTACAGGAATTTGAAAATTTCAATACATTTTAGGGAATTCGAATGAAAAGTGCATTGTGCGTCAGAGTGCAAGAAAAAGATATAGGAAATAACTTATCAGTGTTTTCCCCACGTTTCAAACCTTTGATTGGGTATGTAGTTATATGAAGCAGAAAAGTTCTGCCTCTAGGGGTGCCGAGTCCCCCCTCTTAGCCCCCTCCCCATCAAAGTTCCTTTTTTTGGATTTTCACTTTTAATCTCAAAATATGTGTTCTTAGCAAATCATGCCAGTTACAAAATGAAAGCTGATAAAATTTCCTAGAAGATTATAATTTTTATTTTTTTTATGTATCGAATTATTTATTATTCAATCTTTATTAGTAGTATTTTTTTTATATCGAATATTTTTTTCTATATCAAATAGCTTCGAGATATGTTTTAGAAAGCCTCGCAAATTTATGGAAAACGCTTTTTTTTTTTTTTTCATCCCATATTTCGACTAACTTTCCTTCTAGGTACTGATTCTTAATTCAGATAATCGAACAGTTGAATTATCAAAATTTGTAATCTCCCTTTTTTTTTTTTTTTTTTTTTTCACGAAATTCCCCTCTCTTCTATTACATTTTCCTTATCTTTCAATCATTGTCCGAAAGTCTGGGAAAATTCTTCAAAAGATGGCCAAGTGAAATGAACGGGGATAACAAAAAACAATTTAGAACCCAGAAACTGGGGCTGGAGATAACTGAACTCATCGCTCTCTCCAGTTTATATGAAACGAGCACCAGCTCCAGAAAAAATATTATTACTAATTTCATGCGGCTGCATTCAAGCTTGCGGGAGGAATGCACATATGTGAAGTAGTGCTGTAAAAGTAACGACAAAATGAGTATCCGTATGTATTTGTTACTTAGATGTTCGCTATTCGTTACTAAGTATTCGTTACTCGTTACTTTCGTTACTACTAATAGAATCGGTAATAGGGTGTTATATGTGCCCCATAACAACACATCCGGGACAGTGTTGTTATGGGTATATTCCGCCCATACATAAACCCATAACAAAACCTAACCAAAAAGAATTTTTTTTAGCGAAGTTGCACAAAGTTGTATTTAGAGCTTATTTTCTCTGATTTACAGATTGTTTTTTACACATTTATGGTTTTATACAATGCTAAATTATCCGAATTACGGAGTGCACATAGAAATCTTCCAAAGACATATGCCATTCTTTTTTTTTTCTCAACCCCCTCTTTTTAAAATTCTGAACGCTGGTTTAACCTGTTCATTCTTATCATAAAAAGTGTAAAGGAAAGCTTGTGACTCATGTTTTTTCTGGGAGCGGGTTCTCGAATACTGAGATCCAGGGATTGGGCCACATATATTAAATTCACAGGGCAGGGGATCTCAGTATGATATCAACTACTTTGCGTCTCTATAAGCATAATATCTTTATTATTTGTGTGTTCTTAATTCATATCAAAAACTTCTTTTGCTGGACGATTTTTCGAAGTAAATTAAAAATTACCATAATTAAAATTGTTTAATTCAGTGAGAATGATCTATTTTTAAGATATTTCCAGTTCTATTTCTGCACTTTTGGGATGAAAGGGGTTAGCCCCTTCTGTGGGTGCATATATGAGAGCATTCTTTAAACAAAAATTATCACTCCTTTCATACAGAAAGAATGGTTGCACCGGACTATGCGTATTCCATGAGTTCATGGAATAAAATGTACCATAAAATAGGGCAGATGGCCCCCTAAACGCCGACATTTTAGAAACATACTGAACTTTATTGAATTATTTTAATACCAGTGGCTTACGCAGGAGTGGGCATAGAAATCCCGGGTAGCTCCCAATTTTTTATATATTTTTTAAACAATTACTTAAAAAATGTGTTTAGGTTTCCATGCTAAATATTTTTTTTTAGTTCCAAATAATATTTCAAATAATAAAAATGTGTGAATTCGTTTACTTTATAAAAATATATTTTTTTAAAAGGTGTATTTAAATAATTTGTTATTTATTACTCATATTTCGATTCTAGCTAAAAAAAAGAAAAAGTTAAGTTCGCAATCCTGCTTCGAAACCACCCTGAAAGAAAGAATTCTGATTGCACCACTATTTAGTACTAAAATGTTAGAAAGCCCGAAATTAGCACCCCTTACTAACATGCTTCTCTTATATGTATTGCTCCTCTACAATTATAAGAAACCCCCCCCCCCCGCAAAAACAAGTTCAACTGCGCATAAGAACATACTATACACCGGATCCTATCCCCCCATTGTACGACCCATATCAATAGAGCAGCAGATAGTATATCCATCTCCATAACTGTAACGAAACATACGGATTCTTCCAAAACTCATCAAAACGATACCATTCGGCTCGGCACAAACGAATTGCAACCAGAACATACTACTTACTCAAATACCGAAACTGATTTTTCCCTGCAAACAGCGAGAATCCATAATACTTCCGGTATCTAGTAACGGAACGGAACATACTATTACTCAAATACCGAAATTATGAACCGAAATTCATTTTCTACCTCCGGCAGTCTTGTATTCGAAGTTCGAACCTGGTCGATCCGAAATGCACACTCAAAAGTCATTTCCCCCCTTGAAACCGCGATCCGATATCCAGTAACAAATACAGAACATATTAGTACCCGATTACTGGAACCCGTTTCCCCCTTGTTCGCCTCGCCTGCCAGTCTGTATTCGAAGTTCGAAGCTGCTCGATCCGAAACAGCTTCGGATCGAGTAAGGAGTAACGATAACGATATCAACCGCAAAGTAGCAATTCGTTACTTCGAGTCTGAGTGATTATCCGTATCTTAGTACCGAATACATGCGGTTTGCTTCAGCTCTAATGTGAAGGCCAATTTGCGCTGTACAGCAATATGCAAAAGCTGTTGAGGTCAAAGCTGCAGTAATAGGACTCCCACTGATTTGACGGAAGACTTTGAGGATACATTTTTTAAAAAATAAAATTGTTCCATAGGTTTGTTGCACTGTTATTGTACAGATGTTGCACGCAAGAGAAAGTAAGTGTGTTATAATCATGTAGTAATTTTTTTTACTAATTTTGCTATAATTTTTTTTCTGATGATGAATGATCACTGAAATTCAAATGTACATAATATTGTACCGATGTATTGCATTACAGAATTCTATTGATGTAAAGAAAAATTACTTTCAAAATATTTTTTGGGGGTGGGAGAGGGGGTTAATTTAGACTTTAGTACTAACATTTATGTGTTAAATATGCGTTGATATACGAATAAAATGCAACTAGTTCAGCAGAAACAATAGGAGGAAGAAATAAAAAAGAACGAAATAACACCAAATCGTACGCAAATGTAATATGAATTATTATTGAAAAAAAGAACCGTTTGCATAAAAAAATATTTTGGAGGGAAGGGGGACGCCCCCCCCCCCAAGATAGAAGAACTTTCTTGTTTCTTAATATTGCTTCACCTACAAGTGTTTTCCCCAGGTTTCAAAACTTTATAAATTATTTCCTAGATTTTGTCGTACTTGGTCGAGCAATGTAGTTTTCATTTGAATTATCTAAAATTTATTTAAAATTTTTAATTGCTATAATTTTTGATCCTTTAAAGATAAAATTACAAATAATAACTTTTTTTACAGGAATTGAATACTCCTGTGAAAGTGAGGGTTGAAGAGCTAGTATAACGCAAAGTGGAAAATTGTGATTAAAAGAAGCGTTTTCCAAAACCTTGCGATTTTTTCTAAAACTTATATCTAGAAAGCTTTTGTATCTAGAAAAAAATAACAATCTTGTAGAAAATTTCCGCAGCTTTCATTTTGTTACTGACTTTTTTTGCTAAGACGTACGGTTTTTGAGATAAAAGTGTAAATCCAAAAAAAGGACCTTTTTGGGGGGTGGGGGACTAAAAGGGGGACTGAGCACCCCGAGAAGGGGGAACTTTTCTGTTTCATGCAACTACATCACCGATCAATGTTTTTCCCAAGTTTCAAAACTTTCTAATTTTTTTCCTAGATTTTGTCGTACTTTGACGCACAATGTAGTTTTCATTCAAATTTGCTAAATTTATTGAAAATTTAAAACTGCAATAACTTTTGATCCTTTAAAGATAAAGTTACAAATAATAACTCACTTTAAAGTAATTGAATACTCTACAACTTTGTTTGAAAACAACTGCAGTAAAACTGAGGGCTGAAGAGCTATAAGACAAAATTTGTTAAAAATCGGATAAAAAGAAGCGTTTTCCAAAAATTTGCTATTTTGTCTAAAATATATCTCGAAAGCTATTGTAAATAGAAAAAAATAACCAATTACAATCTTGTAGGAAATTTTATCAGCTTTAATTGACATTTTTTGTTTAAGACAAACGGTTTTTGAGATAAAAGCGAAAATCTAAAAAAGTGGCCTTTTGGGGGGCCAAAGGGGGTGACGCGGCACCCCGAGAGGGGGAACTTTTCTGTTTCATACAACTACATACCCAATTGGTGTTTTCCCCAAGTTTCAAAACTATATAAATTTTCCCCCCATTTTTCCTAATTTGACTGGAGTATTTACCACAACGAGTGCTGCAGATATTGGTAATTTCATTATGGGGGCTCCTATTAGGCAGACCAACGTTGCCTCCCATGAATGGTATCCTAATTTTGAACCCAATTCCAGATTAGAGACCTATCACCTGAAATGTTCACAACCACAGGTAGGTCTGAGAGTGAAGAATATCGGATGGAATTGCGAACAGATTTTACATGCATCAACTGGTTTTGTATGTATTTATATGTAAGTATCTTTTGCATTCATGTCTATCCCCCCCTCCACCCCCTGTAACTGTTGAATGTTGGTCGTTTTAACAAAGGTCTACGTAATGGTATTGTTTTAATGCACAGTATTATAAATATTAAACTGTGTTAACAAGTATTTTCAACAAATTTTTTCAGTCTAAAGATTATATATTAGTGTAATGTTGGTCGTTGGCTATTAGAATTTAACTGCTGTATTTGAATTCATGGTAAGCGTTGAATATTTTGGAGTATACTTGACTGTTCTATCTAGATATTATTTTATCATTTATGAGATAACTGTTGTGTACTACTAATAATTTGAGTGCGAAGCGTTACGTGGATGCCACATTCGCTTCTTTACTTGGTGTTTTAAAGCGTTTCGTCGATTTCGAGCGTTTCGTAGCTGATATGAGTGCCCTTTGAAAAGTTGCGGGCCAAACTTCAGGATGTTAGCGAAGCCGCGGACAGTATAAATGGGATTTGTATGGGATTCCGAACGGTTTATATACGTTTGTTTAGGGAATTTAAAATGTTCCGCTGGCCGGATCAAAAGCCTTCGCGCGCCACATCCGGCCCACGGGACGGGGGTTGCTCAAATGTGCTCTATAGGATCAAAATTCATTGCTTCCAAAAGGCAATCACGACAGGTAAGTAGAACATGAAGACATGAAACAGGTGAAAAAATGACCAACATTTCTTAAAAGTTTACAAGAAAGGTAAGTATTATAGAGAGAAATGAAAGAAAAAAAGATGCAAATGTAATTTACACTGTACAGTACAATGCTTCTTAAATATATTCACGGAAGACATGGAATTCAGTAGGATCGAAAGGAAAACATCCATTGTTTGCATGCAAACTTGAAAGGTGAGCAACTGAACTAAGTTATATAAATAGTGGAAAGAGGTGACTGTCACTTAAATATGGACATAAGAGGTAAGGAGAGAACGAAATGAAGCAAATCGAACAGAAATGAATTAAATTTTAATACTTGTGCACACATAAAGGGTAAGAAATTTGAAAAGAGAAATGAAACAACAGGGTAATAAAATAAAATTAAGACATGAAAGGTAAGCAGTCCCAGAAATTATTAAAAAACCGGAGAAAAAATAAATTAAATTCATTCTTTCTTAAATATGCAGTTTCATTTCTTTTTTGCAATAAATTATTTAATTGGAAATTAGAGTTTTATATATTTAAGACTTTAATTTAAGCAACCCTTTTTATTAATAAGATAAATTGTTTTTAAATTAAAGTAACAGCCTTATAATACTTTCAATAATTAATAAATTACGCCGCTGACTGAAAATCCAATTATAGTTCTCCTTTAATTAATTCTTATAAAATAATCCCGCAGAAGACAATTTATCTTTTCTGTTCCAAAAATCTTTTTTGATTGTAAATAAAGCTATCCTGGAAACTTATTTTTTATAAAGTAAACAAATTCAAAGTTTTAACTCTATTTAGAAAAAATTTAACCTTACTGCAGACTTTAAATGTTCTATATTGAAAAAAAGAAAAAAGAAAGAAACAGTGTATTGCACTGCATTGATTAAAGAAAAGTGTAAACGTTACCATTTTCTTGGCTATGTGTTGTACTTCTCTGTGATTCAAAAACTGCACTTGTATTTTCATAACTAATATATTATTAGAATCAGTTATTAAAATCTTCAAATTTAGAGACTAATGTAGTGACCAGTGAACTGGTTTACTCAGTTATCTGTTTTTTCTTCTCAACTTATTACTAAAGCGTTTAATCTTACCTACTACAGTGAGAATCATTATTATTATTATTTGCGTAATCGTTTTTATCTCTGAAGTCAATTAACACTAACTTTTTAAGTTATTGCATTTATTGGTTGCATACAAATATTTAAAAATTTTTACTTTTTTGTCACTGCTTAAAATCAAATGACAAAATAAATTTTGTCACTGCTTGTTGTGCTTAAAATTCACCGTTTTGCTTGTGTGGTTGTTATCTCTGTTAGTCTACGCCATGAAAGAATTTCAATAAAGTCTTATCAGTTGGATTCAATAAGAATATTTCTTAATAAAACATCTTATTTGTGTAAGACACTTACTTATTCAGCTTTTTGCTAAATGCAAAAATTTTCAACTATCTTACACAATATTTCCCCTTAGTTTTGTATATTTCTGTGCAGAATAAAAGCAAAGCGCACTGCTGTGAATTTCCAAAGTTTAATGTTCTAAGCGGTGAATCTATTTATAGTAGCTTTATACCTATTTGCTACATTCCATTTATAGAAGTCCTGTGAGATATTGAAAAGCGAGACAATTGTTTCTACGGTTCTCTGTTGAAATAATTTGTAGCGTTATATTCTTGCGGCAAAACTGTTACACAATAAATATTTTACAAGTGTATCATATATGTTTAAGCAAATTAATAGTTATACATGCAGTGTTTTATCAATATCAAGAAAGAAAGAAAGATTGCCAACAAATTTTCTTCTTTTGTAATATCAAAGGAAATAATAATATAAGATAATGAGTTTATAACGTCCTTCGAACTAAAACTGTCCAAAACGAAGCGTGGCCAAACTAGAGAAAAATAGCAAAAAATCCATCGAATTATTAGTCAATCAATTAATAATGATTTAGTTTCTTTCTTTTTTTAAAAAATAAATATGCAAAACTTTTATTTGTGCATGAATTGTATTCTTTGCCTATCATATAGATTGGAACTTACACCCCCCCCCCAAAAAAAAAAAAGTGGAAATTGTGCTTATTGTATGTACTGTTTTTTTTACTGAGAAATTCGGAAATACGGTATTTGAATATTGCTATGTCATACTAGGTACCGTAACACATCAAAAGTAGATTTATTTAGAAAAATTGTAGATTTTATTTTCAATTCAGATTTTCTAATGGAATATTCTTTCCCAAGTTCACAAAAATTTTGGAATTGTCAGTTGTCTTCCGTCCTGTCCAAATTTTTTTATTATCATAGCTCGATGACAGAAATCCTCATAGCTTGACCATGTTTGGGTTAAGAAAAAATTATACATCGCATCAAGACCTTTGATCAGAGTTAAAAATGAATCAAGCCATATTTTTTCTTTACAAATAATACTTTGCCAGTCCCGTAGTCAGAATTTTTTTATGGGGGTGGTTACGACTACTGCAACTCACATATGTGTATACGTTTGTGTGATAAGGGAGGGAAGAATACACATTTTGTATGGCGAAAAATTCCTCATGGGGGGGGGGTTGTGACCCCCTATCCCCCCCCCTTGGCTACGCCCCTGCTTTGCACTCTTACAAACAGTAATAATGCTTACAAATAACGAAACTTTTCATAAACTCTGAACCGCATTTCTTAATTTGCCCCAAAAGCGACACTTCTAGCTAAAAATTATATGTTAAAAAATTCTTTTAAAACACTTTACAACATACCTTAAATTACCCTCATTGAGCGATTTCGCAACGTGAAAAGCCATAGGCATCTCAAGTGAGCTCGCTTGTGTGATAATATCACACAAGTGTATCAAGTGAGCTATCAGTTAGCCAGATCGAATGATAAAATGCTTTCCTCTTTTGGGTTTTCAGCTTTTATATTTTTCCTAAGAACAGTTAGAATTACTGTCTGTAGTTATTGTTATTTTACTGTATTGTTAATCGAAATCAAACAAAAGGAAAACTAAAAGATGGAAGCATTCGGTTTCGCGTTTTGTTTAAAATGAGTTTTCTGTTTGGTTTCGCTCCGGTTCGAAGTTATAAATTAATCGAAGTCGGTTAGAAATATAGTCATGAAGATTTATAACTTTTTTTTTTTTTTTTTTTTTTTTTTTTTTTTTTTTTTTAAACCGCATCTTAAATAAATGCATTTTTAGTGTCGAGTATCTTGGCTCATTTAAAACCTTTTTTTTTTTTTTTAGAATTTTGGCAATAAGTGCAAAAGAACCTCATGTATTTACTGGCATGAACATAAGAAAGTAATGCTAAAGTATCTGGACTTCATTCATTGAAAATAAGAAAAATAATAATTTGTCATCATTGACACTATGAAAGCGTAAAAATGTCTCGCGATCCGACTCGGATTCTTGATTTTCCTGTAAGTTTTATTTTATTTTATTTTTTAAAATGTCGGGAAATACGAACAAGTAAGGCAAAAGAAAAACAGTAAACATCGCCCCAAAAGTTCTCTAGCACACTAATATCTTGCTGTCTCGTAGTCGAGTCCGTGGAGGTGTTTTCTATTCATAGGTACTTTAGATTGACTTGGGCTACAGTATGGATGGTCAGATATAAAGGGTGTCCCAAAAATGGTGGTAACGGGCTTTGATTCTTTATCGATTAGAGATAAGTGGGCAATTTAAATTGAAAAAAAGTTCAAAATAAGGTCGGGAATTACACTCCGTTAAGAAAAAATCCCTCTCATTCATTTACAAAAAGTTGCCATTGTTAAATGTGTATACGATCCCCGAACAAAAAAAAATTAAACATTAGCAAAATGTGCCCCATACACTCATGAGGTGATGGACGAAATTTCAGCCTTTCATCATAAAACATCTCAAAGATATCTTTAAAGAAAGATGATCGGGGACTGTACATGATTTTGAATGCAAACGCTTATTGCTAGAGTGGAAGATTTTCCTTTGTAATTTTTGTACGACCCCTGAAATGCAATCCTTTGACACGTGATATTTTCCCTTCGAGAGCCTTTGAAAAGTCGTTTAACTCAGCGTTGTATTTATCTTCATATACCTGACACTTTTAAGGATGTAATTCTCAAGTTTTGTATGTCACCTCATTAGTGTATGGGGCACATTTCACTAACTGAGCATTTTTTTTTTTGTTTGGGGATCGCATACAAATTTTAAAAATATATCTTTTTGAAAAATAACGAAGAGTTTTTTCGTAGTGCAACCTTTTTCTCGACCTTATTTTGAACATTTTTTCAATTTACTCTGCTCATAGATAAAGAATTAAAGCCCACCTTTTTGGGACACCCAGTCACCTTTTTCGGACACCCTGTATATAAACGATACTAATGCTCTCCCAGGCTGTGCCGGCACAGCCAGCTGTCTTTAATAAAAGGGTCTCTAGATCTGTGGCACGCGATGAACGTTTCGATCGTCCGCCATCTTGCTGGTAGTTAAGTCGAGCGATGGCAACGGCTGCCCTTTTTTCAGCATTGGGAAAGGATTGCGCCTCAAAGGGTTAAAAGTCGAAAGAGGGCCACTACATTTCTGCGAGGGTTATGTGGTATAGATTTTCCTCTAAGTAAAATATGAAGTTTTTATTTCATAAACTTTCACTGTGACGTTTATCACAGTTTTATCTAGAGCTAAAAGTAGTCTTGTTTTGTATATTATGGTCTAAACATACTATTCTCACTGTTAGTACTATGAATACATATATATGATATTATTTAATGGTTTTAAAAATTACCATGTAGGCGATTTTCGTCTTGATTCATTTAAATGTCAGTCCCCGACTTTAGACAATTGTTCTGGCTTCTATACAAAACTTTTGCATCGTATTTTTTTTTTTTATTATCTCAAACTGATTTATTTAGATTAAAAAAAGAAAAAGAGGGTTTGAGATTAAGTCAGAGTACGCTAACTGTGCTGTGGTATCTGCAGGGTCTCTAGATCTTGCTGGTCCAATTGTATAATTCTATATTGGGCGTCAAATTATGCGTTTGGATAGAGAGTTGATGACTCTACGGCGATATAATAATTATGCTGATGAAATTTTGAAAGCCGTTTACTGGTTTAGGTGCAGTATAGTTTGCTATCTTTGACAGGAGAATGAAAATAATAGCACTAGTGTGACTGTCCAATTTCTTTTGCAAATACATAATCGGGGAAAGCTTCATATTCACTCGGTATGTTTATTTCACGCCATACGAAGAGAATTTTAAGTCTGAAAGCTTTTAAGAATTAAACTTTATAAAATTCGGTTTATAAATTTAGGTTTCTTAACATTAGCTTTTAACCCCTCGCCCCCCCCCCTTTTTTAAGAGAATAGCCAAAAGAAGGGAAACCTTACAGTTTTTGCGGTTTGTTGATAAATATTATTTGAACAAAACGAGCGATGCATGTCTAAAAATTTTTCAAAAATAATAAGCCATAAAATTTAGTTAGCCTATAAAAATTATTACTTTAAAAAATTACGATTAAGTGTTTTAACTGAAACTGACAGGCACATTTAACTTTAATCGTAGACAAATATTTTAATTATGCGCGCCTGCTTGGACGATATTAACAATTAAGAGGGAAAAAATAATTATCATACTGAAAACTCTTTAAAAATTGTCTATTCCCTTTTTTAATATGTCTATTCAACCATAGTATTTTAATAAATGCAGTAAATATATTGGTTGGTTACGAAAAAGACGAATAATTATAAACTTTCTGAAGTTTGATAAAAATTTTGATTGAGATTTGAGTGTATTTGTGTTCGTTTAAAATTGAAAAAATAAAGTTTTTATGATAACTATATTTCTCTCCATTTCATTTGGGCTTCGTTAGCGAAATTTGGTTTGCAAATTTTTTAACGTGTTTCCTTGGAAACGGTGAACTTTTCTAAGTAGTTTAGCTCTTTAATTAAAAGCCAAAACTATTGAAATCGTGCAAAACTTTTATTTCGTTTGATGTATTGTACGTTTAAAAAGAAAATCAAGACTTTTTTTTGTAGGAAGTACTTATGAATATGAAATATTTTTGGGGAAGATTATAATAATACGTAAGAAGGAAACGATTCTTCGTAAATTATTTATAATAACCAGCTTTTTGAGCACTAATTAAAAAAATCTTAAACTATTAATTATAAACTGTTGGGAATAAAAATTTCAATAAAATTTTATGTTAAGCTACAGGAAGTGCGAAGATTAAAAACACTCTCGCATCTAATGTTTGATTGAATTATCTTTTATTTCCATTTGCAAATTTAGTTAAATAATTGAATTATGAAAATAAGAAATGGTAATATTTTGTTTTTCGCTGTTATCAGTTATTTTCTTTTAAGCTTGTTAGTGCTATTTTTATTTTCTAATTTTTCTTTACTTTAGTAATTGTTTTGACAGTTAAATTAGAATTATTCATGCTAAATTAGAATTATTCATGCAGAAAACTATTAATATGTTACAGTACGCTTTGCTGAATTAACTCATTTTAATAATATTATTTTCACCCACTTGTCATCATCTCTCAAAAATTTTTGATTGGAAAAATGACTGTTAACGTGAAACAAAAGCAGGTATAAGCTACATTGACAAAATTAAATGAATTGAAGTCTGAGATTTATGCATTAAAAGTAAGGTGTGAACAGAAAGTGTCCGTCTGCGTGTAGTATTTTATCATAATGCACATTAAAGTAATCTGACTTCATCTTGTTGGCTAGTACGAGTATAAACTGATATCTAAATTTAGAGTTAAGCCAGTCTTTTAGTATATTTATGAGAGTAAGCTCTTTTCCACACAGTTAGTCCAAACACAGGTCTAAATCTGGTATTTTCGTATACTCCAAAGAAAATCCAAGATAACATAATTAATAATTCGGAAATTCTCTCCTGAGGAATTCAAAAACTAAAGTTTCCTTATCATAAATTTTGCAATTGTGTATAAGCACGTTATTCTTATGCGATTTTTAACATACATTTAAATATTTCCGTTTCTCGTTGTTAGAATTTCTTTTGTGTTCGAGCTATCTGAGATAATTCAGTGTAAATGTTTTTGTATAAATTGCCCCCCCCCCCCCAAGATTATATTTGTGATTTGCTTCTTTTAAATGCATTTTATCAAAAGAAAAGAAATTGATTTTAACGATTTTAAAAAACATTAAAATTTGTGATAAAAATTCCAAATGTATATAAATTGTTCTGTATTAAGAAATATTTTATCGATAATACTGAACTTTTAAACAATGCCACTTATATACAAGGTGAGTCCGGTGAATGATGTCATAAAACAAAGGAAACAAGTGTTACAAAGTAAGTACCTTTACCGACCTTCAAAATAATCACCATTTGCTTCAACACCAATTCTGACATCGATTGTATAGCTGCTGGTAACTGTCGGCAAACACTTCTTTTGGAATCACAAGAAGCATCACTGTCCCAGGTCGTTGGATCTGTCGCCGTTGCCGCACGTTGTCGGCAAAACGTAGGCCTTTCAGCAATTCTTTGCGGTGGGGCGCAAGAATTCTGCAAGTGCCAGATCTGGAGAATATGGAGGGAATGTTCAAGAATTGGCTCAAGTGACTCAGCCTCGACAGCTTCCTTTTCATCTCTAAGGCGTTTGAACCATTCAAAAACACATTTTTGTACCCACTGTTTCCACATTGTAAACTTTCCTTGACATTTCATGTGTCTTCATCGTCGTTTTTCCTGATTTGATATTCACGCGTTGCTCCCTTTCTCAGTGACACGCCTGCTCACACTGACTGCGTTAAATTGGTCATAGCACGCACTTCCTTCCAACTGGCATTATTTGGACACTAGTAGATAATTAGTTGCCACGTCTCTGACTAAGTGGCGCGAACGCAATATCCTAGCTATCGGAGTTTTTAAAATATGGGACCATTCTCCGAACTTTTCAGACGCAAGTATTTCTTAGTGTGTTATTTGTTACATTTTAAATGTGACGTTTAACTTATGCTATTTATGTAGCGCTTAGAACTGGGAGGCGGAAGTTTCCTGGTTCGAAACAGGGTCGCGTCTGCCGACCTAAGTGTTCGGAGCTTTTCCGTGGTTTTCTCCGAAACTTCGCGTAAATACGGGTTAGGACCCCTTAGAAAGTCTACCACGGAGGGCAATCCCACTCCCAGCCTAGATCCCTAACGCAGATAATTGGTCGTAATCTACATTTCCACATTCCCATTATGTAGTGAAAATGAAATATTAGTTAATTTGAAAAGTTGCGACAGTCATTCTGGAACAATAAAATGTTTTTTCATGCGAAATTACGAATAACTTTGTAATACCATGTATCTCGTTAAACTACAGAGTAGTTAATGAATTTGAAATCCTTTGTGTACCGCTGCCTGTTCTCACACCTTCCTGCCTGTATAGAGTTAGAACTTTTTACAGTTAAGAGTGGATCCTTTGTATCGCCGGAAGCATACGTGCTATATGATGTTTTTAGGCATGCTTGTTACTTAAAAAGTTCTTTATAGTTTCAATTGTTTAAGTTACAAAGACGATAGTGTCTAATACGTTATTGCCGTGTAAGCTATAATTCAACGTTAAAAGATTCTGCTGAAGCTGGTAGTTGTTCGTTAATCTCAACATACTGCAAACGAAGACTTGAAGTGTATAGATGCAAAATTCACACTCTCCGCTTTTCAAGCTCTTATAAAAATGCAAAACACTGACTATTATTAACGAACATGATATATTGCATAGCTGCCAATCTTCCAGAAAAAATAGGAGCACAACGTGCGAGATACAAATCACAATATTTTGCTGGTACCAGGGATAGTACATATTTTAAAAGAAAAAAAAAATCAAAGATTTTTCAAGAACTGTTCAGCACAGTGTTTTTCAAGAACTTAAAATACAGAGATAATAAATATGTTGTGGCAAAAAGTGCTTTTATATTTAGTTGTATTTACAAAAATGTTTTACTTAATTTTAAAAATAAACATTAAAAATTTAAATACTTAAAAAATAAATTAAAAACAGATTCTTTTTCATTCAGTCATGTAAAATCAATCGAATGTAAATCGATTTTTAAATCACAGAATTAGTTTGATGGTTTCTTAGTTCTGCGTACAATCTTTCAAATCGATAAATTTATAAAAGCAAATAGAAATAAGTATTTATGTATTTTGTAACTGCATTACAGATATGAATAAAGAAACACTTAAAGGAAAATACTCATTTATCTAAAGCATATGTGGGCAACCGACTGCCCGCCACGGCTTTGGATCCGGCCCGCGGAAGATAACAGAACCCATATAAGCCATTTAAAATCCCATATTAATACAAATTATACGGCCCGCGACGTCGCTAACATCTTGAAGTTTGGCCCGCAACTTTTCAAAGGTTGCCCATACCTGATCTAAAGGATGCAAAAAGACTGAAATTGAGTTGGCAGCTATGAAAAACCGGAACAGTATAGCCAGAACATCGTATTTCCGTGACAAGGCTTGAAAATCGGAGCAAATACGATGAAATCGGAATGGTTGGCAGCTGTGTATATTGGCACATTTTTCTATATGCCTCTATCTTTGATATATTTGCTGCCGTAACAACTGTTTGCACATAGTCCGAAACCTGTAACAATTCTGTCAAAGCTAGAATTATATATATATATATATATATAGAAAATGTGAGTTTGGCAGAAAACTTTTATGGGCAATGTTAGTTATAAAAAAAAATAGTTACGAATTTAAAACATAAAGAAACAAAAAAATAAGTGTCTGAATATTAGTTTTCATTATTGTAATAAACAACTTATTAGTTACTTTGCAACTTTACAACAACATTAGAAAGGTTTCTTGGTTATTCTTTAAAAACATCGACAGATGTATAGAAAACTATCGCATGATCCTTTGTAAGCCTTTTTAGTTGGTTAATTTGGAGAGTGCGTTTTCCTGCAAAACAATTGTTGGATAATATAAGTTATGTATCAAAACTAAATTTTCGGGATTTTTTTCAGCCTTAATGTATTTCTTATGGTCCAAAAGTTATATTACAGCCCTATTCGCCTACAAGAGTGCCTGTTTGGCCTTTGAATTCTTTCTATAAATGTAGTTTCTGTGGGAGGGGGGGGGGAGTTAACAAGTTAACAGTGTGAATCTGAAATAACATTACTACACATTTAAAATCATGCAATTTACGAAGTAATATGGTATAGAATGAAGTCCATGGATTTTTATCGCAGTTTTTCTGTTCCATACCTTTGTAGTAGCTGACACTGGTGATGTTGGGCGAAACAAACTAAAGTATAAACTTTTCTCTGCGAGATTTTTTATTTATTTATTTATTTTTTGAAAGGGGTGGGGGCGGAGAGGGGTTGATTTTGGATTTCTTTTGTTCTTTGCTGACAATGCCAGTTAATAGGATTTTTGCTTGGAGATTAATTTTTTGATTTTATTAACGGGCGGTTCTGATTTCATTAAGCAGCAGTTTTTCAGCGATTTGTTTCCGTTCTTGACAAATTTGATCGGATTAATTGGCGGATTTTATTAACTAATGAGTTTATTAAGCGACGAGCATTGTGTATAACAGGCGATCAATAATATTTTGTTGAACTGAACTACTTCATCTTTCAAAGCTATTCAAAAAGAAAGCATACTGGAATGCCTTAAAAAACAACTTCGAGTGCTCTTCACTATCCGCCTATTTTACTATTCGTATCTTCATAAAGAGCACTGGAATAAAGCAATTTTTCGGAATCTTGAGTTTTTGGAGTAGTAAAGGAAAATAGAAATAAAGGTTGTTTAAACGTCTATGCTTATAGATGCGATGGTGTTATGGCAGTGACAGAGGATTTTTTCTAGGTTTTCCCCTCTCTTTAGTTCTTTTGAAAAACATCGTTCACTTTGTTTATTTTTTTTCTAAAAATATATTCTTATTGTGCGAGGAATTTAATTTATAGAATATGAAATAAAAATACCGTATTTTATTTCAGTGCAATAATTTTCTGTAATCTAAAAGTAATAGTTCAATTGTTTTACATGATTCAGTATATAATTTTCTGTGTTTTTCTTTGTACTTTAGAAATATATTTTTAGTGTTTGTGCAAATAAGGTAAAGTTACAAAACATGATAAATAAGCGCGCAGTTTCGCATACATTTTAAGAAATTCTTAAAAACGCTGTTGTAATTTCTTATCTTATGTTTTCATTTTCCCTTATTGAAGTAGTACCAGATATTTAGAAAGATTTCAAATTTGAATTTTTGGAATTTTACTATGGTATATAAATTCAGAAATTATTCAGAATAATATACCCCGTGTAGAAATGATTACATAGACAAAACTCTAACTTATCATAAATGGTAACCATTTATCACTAATTATATTATAAATAGTTATCATTTTTTGCGAAAGCAAATTGCACCGGAAATCAGCATTATTCTCAGATGAATTTCCCATTAATCGAAAAGTGTGTGTATCCACTGCGCTGTTATGATTTATAAAATTGAAACAAAGAAGATTCTTTCAGACAGTTTCAAAATACACTGCTGGCCACCCAAATTGCAACACCAAGAAAAACAAGAGATATCACAACAAAATTTATTGTGTAGATAACATGTTGACCAAGTAACAAATGATTAAATTTACAGCATTCTATGAAGCGTGGTTCCTGCCAAAATCAGTACCCAGAGTAGCCGCCGTTGTTGGAGATCACAGCTGCCACACGCCTCGGCATTGATTCAAAGAGACTTTGAATGTGTTCTTGGGGTACAGCAGACCAAGCAGCTTCCACACGTTGCCAAAGTTGATCTGGTGTGACAGCTGGGGATGAACTCTGGGTCAGTCGTTGAGCAACCATGGATCACATGTTTTCTATCGGCGAAAGATCCGGAGAGCGCGCCGGCCAGGGAAGCAATTCAATCTGGTGATTGACGAAGAACCCTTGGACAATGCGTGCCACGTGTGGCCGTGCATTATCCTGCTGAAATATGGCTGTTGGCAAGCCCTGAAGGTAAGAAAGGACAACTGGCTCCAACACCTCGGAGATGTAGCGCTGGCTGGTTAAAGTACCGGCAATGCGTACTAGAGGAGTGCGAGAGAGATATCCGATACCGCCCCATACCATAATACCCGGTGCAGGACCAGTGTGACGGTGCATAATGCAGCTGTTCAGCATCCTCTCTCCACGGTGTCTCCAGACTCGAATCCGACCGTCGTGGTGTTGCATACAGAAGCGTGACTCGTCAGTAAAGAGAATTTCATTCCATTCTGTCGTCCACATCCTTCTTTCATCGCACCATTGGCGGCGGAGACGTCTGTGGTTCCGCGTCAGAGGTAGACAAAGCAACGGACGTCTTGCGGACAGACCATTCTGCTGTAAACGACGTCGAATGGTACGCGCAGACACTGGATGATGCGTTACAGACTGAATCTGCTGTGATATGGTTCGTGATGTGACTGAGCGGTCCGTCACTGCCATGCGTACAATCTGCCTGTCATCACGTGACGTGGTGCACTGAGGTCGATGCGGTCGATCACGTCTGTCCGTCGTACCCTCCTGCACCCAACGATCACATATCCGCATCACAGTTGTTTGGTTTCGTCCAATACGACGACCGATTTCCCTGAAAGATAACCCACAATCTCGGTATGCCACTATCCTTCCTCTGTCAAACTCGGATACTTGATCAAAAGATGATCGTTGTTTCCTACGAGGCATAATTTATCGTTTTTTTGAAAAAAAAGCAAGAAAAACACAATTGCTGTACTTGAAACCGTCGAAATCTCCAAGCCTTAAATAGCGCTTTGAGGTGGCGCCACAGGCGCGCTTGATGTGCGTCTGCGCTGAAATTCTAATCATTTGCATATCTCACCTCAGCTAATGCATGTTGTAAATTTCATATTATTTGCATGCTTCCTTCAGGGTGTTGCATTTACGATGGCCAGCAGTGTATAATTATTTGCAATTTTACTTGCATTCGCTGCCGATTTGAATACAAATTTCTGTAAATTCATACATTCTCTTTGGCAACTTTATTTTTCTCACAAACTTTAATCAAAATAAATTAAGTTATTAGAAGTATCTGTATCCCGTTTCCGAGTAAACTATAAAATTACAGTTTTTGACTAACTATTACCAGCCATCTTAAAGATATGTGTGCATAAAATGTATTTGTTTTGATCCAGTAAATTACAGAGCGTCATTACTTGTATATATACTACTCCTAATTTTTCTTGTAAATTGACTACTTAAAAAAATAAGTAATTTCACCAGATTATACACTGAACAATTTGCAAATCCCGTGAGATGACTTGAAAAGTATATTATATAACAAACATACTGTGTACTAAGATGAATGAGATTGTTTGAAATTTCTAAATATTACGCTTTTTATAACTTGTTGAGACCATTAAAATGCTGTGATTAAATTTTGCATACTTTTCAATTAAAAAAAAGTACACAAAACTATCAAAGAATTAGTTAGTGAAAAAATAATCTACATTTATTTAATAAATTACTTCTAATGATAGGCTCATAAATTACAATTTTTCCGAAGAAAAACTTTTAAATGTATTCATAATTAACAAAATGATCTATCCCGCTTTAGAAATAACTGCAGATGAATATGTATGAGTGTAATCACAATTACTTCATTGAAACGCTATTTGTTAAAATACTGTTAAATAAAACTGAATCGCACTCTTTCTGCTAATTTAAAAAGATTGTGCATATAATTTTTTGTACGTCTATATTGATTATATGTGTATATGCAAATATCATACCAAATACTAACCGTGGTAAATTTATTTCCCGCTTTATTGAAACTTTCTCATTTACTAAAATATACGCAGAATCTTTTTTTAATAACTTTCCATAAGCTTCTTTCTCATTTATTTCTCCAGAACAAAACTGCGATATTTTAAATGGTGTTGCATCGATCGATTTTGACTGTGATTTTCATTATCATTTTTGTCGCCATGTGTCATCGGAACTTTGCTTCTCCCCATATATCATGTTGAATTTCTAATTTATTGATGCTAATGTTATGCATTAGCCATCGCATTGATTTGAATGCCGAGTTCTTTCCGTTCTACTGTCAGGGCTCTTAACAGACTTCATGAATATCTTCTATTTGTTGTTTTAAATCATAAAAGGTCAATAACGTTTTACATTTTATTAATTTTATTCTTTATGCAAACAAAACAAAGAGTGAATTGTAGAGATATGATGATGTTATACTTACTCAGATGTAAAATAACATTTTATTTAAATGGTAATATTAGATAGACGGACTTTTTTTTTCATTTGAACTTTTCCAATGATTCAGAGCAGTATTTTAATTTTTACTTTTCAGTTTTTCTCGTCTACTCGCAAAAATAGAGTTTCTTAAGTATTAGCAGTATTCGATGTGTAATGTTTTCGAAGTAATTCTGAATTCTCAATTCCTTCTGTTTGTTTTATCTCGAATTAGAAAGGGGGGATTCAAATTAACATTTGATTGATAATGGGGTGTTACTTTAAATCATTTTATATATTTTTCCAACTGTTGTAAATGATTTTTCACATTGCAGAAGATTTTATTTTTCATTTGTCTATACTTTCTCATATGTATCTTAAATAAAATTCAAAATTAACTTTTTTATGATTTAAGTATTGATTCTATGCATATTTAAATAGCAAGATCCTGTGTATTTTTAGATGACAAGTTTGATCATTATTAGTTGAGGACAGGGTTGTGAGATTTGCTGCCCGGGTAGCTCTCCATTTTCCCCACCGGGGAGGATTATTTACCTTAAAAAACCCATGGGTTTTTTTAAGATAAAACTTTGATTTGCATCATTTAATTGAAATATCGGAATAATAATTTAATTTATTGTAGAAGCATTTGATTTCTTAAAACAAATTTACGTTCTCTTTCAATTCAAGATTATTTTTATCTCTAATGAAACTATAAATCCTAATTCCATTCTGTTGCTTTTATAAAAAATAAAATCTTTGTTTTCTACCAGTCGTAATACTGTTTAAAAGTTACTTTTAGTAATTTTTGTTAGTTGAAATTTGTCATAAAATTTTCTATGACCAAACAAACAGTATTCTATAAAATATATAATCGGAAAGGATATAGAGCTATACAAATGCATCAGTTAATTTTTACTCAAAGGAAAAGATGTTTTTGCAACACAATATGCAATATATTTCCTCTTTAGAAAATTTAGAAACAAAACAATAATTCAAATATGTGATAATAATTTCTTGGCTGTATAATAAAAGCAGGTCTGGCTGCATTGTATTGCACTAAGTGTTGAAATTAGATATCACCGGAATCAATATCACAAAATAAAGTACATACATTATGGAATAAAAGGAATTATAACTTAACTCTGTTATTCATTAACTATTTTAGTATTAAAAAGAAATGTGCAGGTAGATTTTTCACATTCATTTTTTATATTGCTTTAAAAACAAAGAAAAGAAAATAACTTGAGAAACTCTATAAATTTATAGCGTTGTTGCTAACATTTTCTTTCATATTTAAATCACTGGAGTTTCTTTATTATTATTTTTTTTACAATAAATTGATAAATAACAATAATATAATTTCTTAAATTACAAAATAAGAAGATAAACCTTTGTCTAAGGCAATAAAAATTATCTTTATGCTTTGTTTTACTGTACCCACTCAAAAAAGTATTCACGTAAAAGCCAAATTTCTCACTGTTTAGTGAGTAACTAATTAGGTTTTGAAATATAAGAAGCATAGCTTGAAATATAAGAAGTTATTGTCATTTGTTGCATCATGCTCTTTTTATGAAGAACAATGCTTTACAAATGAAACCGATGTAAGAAATTTGACTTCACTCAAGTACTTTTTTGGGAGGGTGTACATTTCCGTTTGTACAATCTTGTACAGTAACTTTATTTTTCCTATATAAATATGTTTTAATTAAAATTATTACTTATACCACCTTTTTTAGGGGGGAAGGGTAAACAGTTACATGGATAATGCACATTTTTACTTTCCGAACATATACCATGTAAGGAAAGTATTCTAATCATGAAAAAATTCGACTTCGAGATTTTGGTGTATTGACACGTTTTGAGGTCTTCTGAATACATTTATGCTATTTTTACGAGATGTATGTATGTATGTGTGTTTGTGTGTATGTGAGTGAACACGATAGCTCCTAAACGGGGCATTCGATTGAGCTTAAATTGGGTATATGTGTTATAAACCACCTTTGCAAGACCTGTATTGATTTTGGTGTGTATAGGATTTATAGTTTTTCTACAGGGCTACGACAAAGCTTTCTTTTACATTATGGCCTATGGGAGGAAATTCTTGAAAGTGCGTTAGCTTTTAAACGGTACATTCGATTGAGCTTCAATTTGGTATATATGTTTAAATTATTCATGGATTAAAATTTATTTAAATGCTTGGTAATGATCTTAATCGTATGTGTTCGGAAAGTCGAGTGGAGTCACACTCCAGATTTTTTTATTTTAGAAAAGATAAATCGTTTCAAAAAGATAGCCATATGTTTTGCTTTACTATATTTCTATTTGCACAATTTTGTCCATTGGATGTATATATAGCTTGATATATTTTAATGGCATGTCACTTAAGTTTCTATTACTTATAATTTACTAAACTAATAATTATTTATTCAAAAGAATATATTCAGTGAAAGTTTTTAGAAGCAAATTTATTCATTCATTTATTTCTTGGAGGGCAGTGCCAAGTCCCCTTTGTGATTTAAACCTTAATTTTATGTTTGTTTATGGTTTCAAGTTTGGATATCTATATGTACGAATTTTCAAGTTCAAGTACCAAAAATTTAAATTTTGCCCATTTTACCCAATAAAACCCGGGTTTTTCACCCTAAACACAGAGTTTTTTAATAAAACCCGCCAGGGATGGGCTTTTTACAAAAAACCTGGGTTTTTTTGCAACTCTGGTTGAGGAAGGACAAATTTTAACAACTGATACTTCCTAACCTGTAGCCCTATTGATGAAATTAATCAAAATTGATCAAGTAAATATAAAATATCGTTTAAAATTATTTTCTGATATTTGGCGGATGATTGTACTGTAATGTGATTAACAGTTCATTCGAAATTTTACTCTACACTGCTAAAAGCCACTATAGTTAGTTTGGCAGTCGAGATTTTATGATACATTCTTTAATTTTAAATAAGTATTTGACTAACAATATACTTCCTTTTTTGCAGAGATTTTTATCCGCTAAATACCAGTGTCACTTATTTTTTATCCCTCGTAAGTTCATCTTCAACTCTCCACATCAAGCGAAGGACTGAAAAAAGTTATTTTCTTTTTTTCTCAAAACTATCTTTTTATTGAAAACGTGATTAAAAATTAAGTGCGACAGTTTTTTCTTTATTTTTTTTTATTTACTGTTGCGGTTTTTACTGACATTTTTAAATATCCGTGATTTACAAAGTGCCAATTTATGCTTTTCAAGGCTTATTTGCATTTATATTCTGTTTAGTTGTGTTACAAAAGAAATTTTTTATTTTGCGTATGCAGCAACGCCAAAATTGTAGAAGCAGCCCGTTTGGATGACAAATAGCAAATTTCTTGCACAATAACAAAAATCTAAAAAATGCTGCCTGCCACACGGTAGGTACGCTTTAATTCATCATGCTATACCATATTTCACACCCACGGACAGTTCTGTGTTAGTATCTCGCTGTCAAAAGGCAAAAAATTTCTGATGAGGCGAGAGGGATCCATAGATTTTAGCTCAAAGCGACTCTTTTGTCTCAGACAAAAGAGTATCTAGCTAGGCACTGATTGGAAAATAAAAAAAATAACGATATACGTATTTTGTATACCTAGATTCCATTTCTCATATAATTCGATGACATCTGTACTCGGAAACGAGTACCATCGTTTTTAACCGACTTCAGAAAAGGACTTTTCTATATTTGACGAGGGAGTTTGATATTCGACGCTTCTTTCTTTTCTTTTCTTTTCTTTTCTATTTTCCTGTATGTATATTTACTGATTTCTTAGGAACGGCTTAACCAATGTAGAAAATTTAAAATGCACGCTATTCAGGTAGATTACGAGGTGATTCAATATATTTTTCTGTGTTATGAAACACCGATCTTCGGAAAATCAGTAAAACCACATTTATTTCTGTCATTGTAATGATGTTATTGCTGTATTAATGGTGTTGTTGGTGTGTTGTCATTGATTTTTGCTTTTTACGGATTTTGTGCTAGTTCTCAGTGCCTTTGTTATTTCTTGAAATTGGTTGATTTTGTGTGTGTTTGTTAAATGTTTGAATTGGCATGATAACTAAAGATGGTCAAAAAATATATTGACTAATTTATATACTTTTTTTATTGTAAGAAAATAGATCTTTTAGGTAACTGTAATTTTTTTTTAAAGTTACGTTTAGAGAAATTATCTTGTGTGTGTAATGCTTACAGATTTGTAATTTCGTCTATTTTATTGTTTAAAGATCTTATTTGACTTTTTGTTTATTTGTAGATTATAATATACTCCCTTTTTTCATTGCAGGTAAGTCTTGAATCTATTTTATGCATGAATACCGTTAGTGATGGAAGGTAAGCAGCAAATACTAAATTAACTTCTTTTTTAAGTACTTTCCTTTGTTCACCAAAAGACAGAACCACTAGATGTATATTGTGCAGAGATTTCTCTGTTATGTATTTGTTAAATTATTAATATCTGAAATAATTTTTATGAATTTAATCTCCACAATAATTCACGCCAGGAAGAAATACTGAATTTAGCAGCCCATATGTGGAAAGTTTTTTGTAAGCTAACCAATTAAGTAATTATGTAATGTACATGCCCACAGGTTGACTATTATTTGTAATGGACTATAGCTCATTCCTAAACCGTTGTACTTATAAATATAAAAATACTTAAAATAATTTTAAAGTTTTCGAAGCTGTTTGAGTCAATAAAAACATTTCCCGAAAGATTACAAAATCAAAACTTCTGTACAGTCTTTTCTAATCGTATTGGTTATACTTGGTAAAAGAAAAATTTTAATGCACTAACATATGAAAGAGTAAAGTTAAGGTTTTTACGATTTAAACTCACAGAAATATGAAACTTTGAATTTTGTGTAATTTAGACATTGAAACACCACAAACTGCTTTGTTCCGAGCAGGTTAAAGGACTAGAAATATAAATTACTATCCTTAACGATATGTTTATTTCAATTTTATTTAATCGACTGCATAAGAAAGTATTTTAACACATATTTTTTGTTTTATTTGCAAGAATTTATTTATGCGAACAAATAGTATATCTTTTAATATGAATAAGTTGGTTGGCTGATTTGGTATCATGTTTACAATCGAATGCAAAAATATTTGAGCGTTAAGTAAATTTCTGATAACGCATAAGTAAATTTCTGATCCTTTTCCAAGGTAGGTAGATGAGCTGTAATAAGGCTTACTCCGTGTTTGGTCTTTTCTCATTTCGGTGTCCGACAATTTAATTGACAGCATGGAGTGCATTCTAGTTAGTGGTGGACACATTCCTTATTAGAACTCTTTTTTTTTTTTTTTTAAATGTTTCTATGGCATTTTACCACACAAAACTGTGAGTAGTGTTTTTTCCAAGAATGGAGTTTTCCAAAAAGATTGCTTTTTCTGTTGTAAATCATTTTTGCATTACACTTATGTAAATTTTTTATGTCGCATTCAATATATAACTCTTTAGTGCACATATCCATCAAATTTGTTGTTTCTACATTAATTCATTTACAAATTAGACTCAGAAAACCGGTTGTACCTTAACTTTTGGAGGACAGTGAATATAAAATGTAATAATACATTTATTATACTTTATCAGTCTCAGTATGACTGGTGCTTACATATTTTTACAGATTTACTGTAACGTCTCTTTAAAATGCTTTGAAACGTAAGCTAATTTTATGCCTTTGTGTTGCAAGTAATTAATCTTTTTAAGACTATACAATTTAATAGAAAATTTCAGCAGCACTAATTTATTTTTTTAGTGTTTTTTCATAGAACAATTTTAAAAATAAGAAAACAAAATAAAAAGATTTACTTGCATTCCAATGTTGTTTCGATTAAAGCAAAGTTTCATTTCCAAATATAATATCTTCGTGATAAAAAAGGCTGTTTTCATATTTCACTCATTTCGTCGTATTTTCCATCTCGCATTATCCCCCCCCTCCCCCCGTAAATACTAGCTAAGGATTGAAATGCTATAATTATATGAATTTCCTAAAATTTTGCTTTAAACCTTCACGATTTAAGCAGATGAAAGTCATCTTTCGAAATACATCTCCCTCTCATTTTCCTACAAAAATCTTTCAGTAACTATTACTGAGGCAGTTTTTATGGCATAAAAATAGATATTTTTTACAGAAAAAACTTTCAAAATACTGGTGATAAACGTTAAAATAAATAAAAACTTTGTGAAAAAACACACATTAAATGATACTTATAACAAGATACGATCGTTTTTGGATTTAGTGCATCAGTATTTTTTTTTTTTACTCAATATAACATAGAGTTGAGAAGTTGTATAAAATTTAATGTCGTAATTAGTTTTTCAGTTGATTTTATTGACTCAAACAAGCGTCTTTAACATATATTTAAAAGTTTTAAATATGTTTTTATTGAAAGTATACTAGTGCAACTTACGGATTAGGAATTAGATATTTGTCATCACCAAGCGTAGAAACTGCATGTATACTAAAATCTTTATATTAGTTTTCAAACTGTCAAATTTTATTACATAGATCTTTGGTGTTTGTCTAGACCATTGCTGTTCGATTCTACATGTACGTTCTTAGCAGCTAAAATTCTTTGATCTTTACTTAATTTGATTGACAAAATGATTAATATTTCAAGATCTACCAAATTGAGTTCAACAAACAGTTGCATTGTAATAATCTTTTCGTATGTATTATGTTAGATTAATCAAAATAGGTTTATGTGTTATTCGGGGGAAAAAAATTACTAGAGCATAATTTATGAGAGACATACTAGATATGTACCCTAGCAACTTCAGTTAACCATAAATCTGAAGCATGTGAAGATAGTACAACGCTTTTAAAAAAAGGTCAATTTTACTAAAAAGTAGTGATCTGCTAAATAAAAGGAACATGGTAAATTCTTTAGATTTTCGTGGATTTTCCAATGAATGAAAACAAATGCAACGTTTGCGTGACCTTTTGTCGAATGCAGGGCTATCTTTGGATCTCTGAGGAAGTTCTGTCTATTCATTGATTAGAGAAAAGAGATTTCTTTCTTTCTTTCTTTCTTTTTCTTTTATCATCGGAACATTAGGTGAACATAACGAAATAAACTGTTTATTTGCTTTTCTTGTATGCATTGTCTCAACCTTTAGTAACTCGGTCTTACGTATTCCTGTCCAAACTGCAAATAAGCAATTCTGATTCATGATTTGAAAATGCTCACTTTAAACTTTTCAGTTACTAAGCGATTATCGTTGAGTGAATATTATTTTACTCTAGGCTACCGTCCCATTTCCCGAAATAAATAAATAAAAAGTAAGCTATTTTTATCACATGAAGATATAGCTAAGGCAATCAGAAAAATAAGACACTCAGAAAAATATGTTTGTTTGTCGACTTTTTTTGTTAGAGTATCGGTTCCCAATCTTTAAAGATTATGCCCCTACAAAGAATAATTTACGATGGCGCCCCCTCCCCTCGCATTCATCATCATACGTACATTTTTTTAAATCTTCAACAATTACCATTTAGTTACCTTTTCTACAAAATAATGTTATTGGTAAAGTTTGAATAAACATTTTAAGTAAAAATATATATGTTTGAGTAAAAATAAGAATAAGATGATCTTTTAAAACATGCATTATCACTTGCTCCTTGCCTGTTTTTCTCGCGGCCCCCGTGCAGACGCTTTGTGGGAACAGCAGCGATAGAGTGTTTTTTATATGGTATACAGGGAACAATGGGCGCAAGAACTGTGTAGGCGAATAAAACCTCGACCCGTCTGTTTTGACTAAATTACTGTGGCAATCTATCAAAAAAGCACACAGAACTTATTGCTGACAGTCTGCGTGTTATTAAGAGTCGAATAAAAAATAATGTAGTGCGTTAATTGTTCGACATCGATATGTTAAAAATTCGATAAGGAAAGTTTTGTATTGTACTCGATTAACTTCACTGTTTAATTTTTGATTGCTTAAAAATTTAATTTAAGTGAACTCAACATCTGATATAACATCGCTTGTTACTATTTTAAATAAATAAAGCGGGTTTTGTATCGCGTTTGAAATATGTACCCCCCCCCCCCTCTTTTTTTTTTTTTTTTGTATGGCAATGTCTGATAGAACCATGGCAGTCGGACAAACACCTTGTAGTACCCAGTTTTAAAAGAAGTATTTTATTCCTTTCCACTCTTTTTTACTTTCCGAACATGTACCATGTAAGGAAAGTATTGTAATCATGAAAAAATTCGACTTCGAGATTTTGATGTATTAACACGTTTTGAGGTCTTCTGAATTATGCTGCTTTTACGAGATGTATGTATGTGTGTGTGTGTGTATCTGTGTGTATGTGAGTGAACACGATAGCTCCTAAAGGGATCATTCGATTGAGCTGAAATTGGACATATATGTTATAAATCACCGTCGCAAGACCGGTATTGATTTTGGTGTATAGAGGACTTATAGTTTTTCTACAGGGCTACGACAAAGATTTCATTTACATTATGGCCTATGGGGGGAAATTCTTGAAAGTGCGCTATCGTTTAAACGGTACATTCGATTGAGCTCAAATTGGGTATATATGTTATAAACCACCATCGTAAGACCGGTTTTGATTTTGGTGTGTATAGGATTTATAGTTTTTCTACAGGGCAACGACAAAGATTTCTTTTACATTATGGCCTATGGGGGGAAATTCTTGAAAGTGCGCTAGCGTTTAAACGGTACATTCGATTGAGCTCAAATTTGGTATATATTTTATAAACCACCATCGTAAGACCGGTATTGATTTTGATGTGTATAGAAACTATAGTTTTTCTACAGGGCTACGACAAAGATTTCTGTTACATTATAGCTTATGGGGAGAAAGTCTTGAAAGTGCGCTAGCGTTTAAATCGTGCATTCGATTGAGTTTCAATGTGGTATATATGTTTGAATTATTCATCGATTAAAATTTATTTAAATGCTTGGTAATGATATTATTCGTAAGTCTTCGGAAAGTCTAGTGGAGTCACTCCAGATTTTTTCACTTTGTGAAGCAGAAATAGCTTGTTTAACTTCTGAAATACCGTATAAAGAATAAGTAAAGTACAGTTTTACTTAATAAGTATTCAACTTTCCGAAAGTTCATATCTCTTTCTCCTGGATGATACTTGTCCTGCACCAATTTGCAGCATACCATGAGAGTGCATGGATCAGTAATGCAACATTCTTTGTACAGTTCTAGAAGTTTGTTGCTTTTCTGTTTTCGCTTTTCTGTGCAGAGAAGCTCGTTCTTTAGAGTTTAGAGAAGGAACTCTCGCATGTCAAAAGTATAGAGCGATTAACTGCTGCAAGAGAAGAATTGTGTAATCTTTCATGGTTTCCTCTTCATTCAACCTTTGCAGGCGATTCATTGCCTATAGCCGCTTCATATGTTGTTTCAGCACCTTTAAATAACTTGTGAATCGAAAGCGTTAAATTGCCTAATCTGCTTTTTTGATCCAGGTAGGAACCTTTCTTATATTCTTATAAATAAAAATGAAATTCTGTTTGTTTGTGGGTTTGATTTGTATACAAATCCACAAAATGGACCTATCAGCCTGAAATTTTGCACAGATATGTAAAATAATATAGAATAAATCATAGTCCACTTTAAAACTTTGAAAGTCCACCCGTTCCCGGAATTTAAGGGATTTTTTAAGTTCTCCACGCAAGAAGCTTTCCGTAATTGTAACCCCTGTAGTGAAAAAAGTGTGAAATAAAGATCGTGGTTGCTATGTGTGGCGAATTTGCCGAATAAAATGTTTTAAATTCTCAAAGTAAAAATAAAGAATAATAATGATTTTTTTTTTGTTAGTTTATATTTCTAAGATTATTATTTTTTTATTATAATATCGTGTGCATGGGAAATCGGAGCAGGAATGAAATGTTTTATATGCGAAACAATAAGAATTGAAGATTTCGGAGGCTATAAATATGTAAAATTTTTTAGTTTGGCGAAAAAATAAAATGGCTCAAATGCCGATTTTGAGAAAGTGAGTTCTAGCGGTTTGCACAGTTTTCGGCTTGGCGCAATTTATTGAGAGCTTAAGGAAATAGATTTTTGAAAACAAGTGCAAAGGTTTTATTAGAATACAGCGTTAAATTTTAGTGATCCGTGAAGAAATAATGCAGTTATTAAGGGATTTCAAGGGATTAGGGATGGACACGAGACGCGAGAATTCTCGCATTGTCTCGCGTTCTCGCATTATCTCGCGAGACGAGACAGGCATTTTTTTGCGAGACGAGACGCGAAACGAGACAGAGTTTTGTCTCGCGCGAGATTTCTCGCGAGAATTCTCGCATTTTTTTCCGTCTCGCATAAATACGATCTGAAAAGCGACAATTTGCCCGAAGCCTCTACCGTTTAACTTGCGTCTCCTTCGTTTTCGGTCCTGGTATACTATCAGCACTCTACAATACGCACAAACACGTAACATTTAAAATTAGAACAGACGAGAGATATACAAAACACACAAAGGAGAGGATACAGAAAGAGGCGGAAAAAAAAGAAAACAGAGAAGAGTTGAAAGAAAAATAATAAGTAAATAGGAAAGGCGGTACGGTATGTTCAAATCTGATCACTTTTAGACGGGGCTCGGGGCATTAAGTTTGGGGCCCCCCTTACTATCCCCTTTTTTACGCATTAAGCCCCTTTACTGAGCCCCCCTTTTTTAAGCATTTTAACCCATTTTTGATCGCTGTTGTACTCGAAAATTGCATTTCAGTTAACTGTAGTTTTTGTACTTTAATCGAATCGTATTTACCACCCCAAAAAAATATCTCTAACTTGATCTAGTGATAGACAATTAGGTAATACCTATATTACAGAGGAAATTCAGTTTTTTCCCCACAAGTACTATTTCAGTACATATGAATTTATAATTTAGATAATCGGGATATATATGGGCCCCCTTTTTCGTCACGGGCACCGGACTACCGCCCCCCCCTTGCCCCTGTGATAATCGGGTTTCGGGTATATCAGAGAGAGATTAGAAGTAGAGCAACTTGCATTCGCATTGATGCTTAGTCTGAGTAGGTTGAAATATGGTTGAATGTTCTTGGTTGAAATATCCTTGTACCGATATTATCCTCAAACTTTCCGCACGTTGCGGCGTGCGTAGGGGGGGGGGCGCCCACCCTGGTAACAACTTTCTAGGGGCGGTTAAATCCCTATTGTTGGCCTATTTTAAAGAGATTAAAATGACATTTTTTATTCTTATATATTAATATCGGACGGAAAGAAATGCAAGCAATTTTTTTAAAAACTATTTCTCTTTTCGTTTATATTATCATGTTTTCCCTTCCTTCGGCTTGCAAAACTTTTATAAATTTTTTTCCTCCCCATCATTTTATCTTGCAGTTGGGTTCCTATTCTAAAATTATCTTCGCCTGTTACATGCCTTTTCATTTTTTTTAAAAATCCACACTGGATATACATTAGGGGGATTATGGTTTAATTTTTCTGTAAACAGGGCGACCATAACGACTGCAGTACTATCGCTAAAGATTATTGTGGAAAAGTACAAACGGATAGTCGTCAACAAATTAACTGTTCAGTAATTTAAAATATAAACAAAAAATAAGACGTCTATTAACCAACTGAGATACTATAATGAAACCTAAAAATGTACACACGGTAATGTTATTGGAAATATTAGGCAAATAATTATAATTATCGTTAATATAATCTTGTTTTCATTAATATAAAAATTACACATATTTTAGAGACTTGAAATTGACGTTAAAGTAAATAGTAGAGATTTAATAGACTAAAAGTGTTCTGTTTATAATTTTTCAAGGGTTATCTTACAACCAACTGAACGATAAGTAATTCTAATTTGTGTTAATATATCCCGCAGTCATTTCAACAGAGGAGATTACTTGAACTTTAAAAAAAAAAAATCTGTCTGTCTCATGCAGATATGATTTTAGTAAAATATTCGCTACTTCTCGTATGAAGAGCGGGTGCGCAGCTATTTTAAAACAAACGGTTGTCCATTTCATGTAGTGTCTGAGGTATTTAATGCTACAACTTGAACAGTATGATGTAGAGCTACAGTATGATGTAGAAATAACACATTTTGAAAGTCGGGAGTTCTCTGCAAATCGCTAAGCTTTTCACTTTTCTGATCGCGAATGACACTGACGTAGTTTTTTGAGTCATTATATTGCAATGATGCCAGGTTAATACTCATGACGCAAACTTTACATCAAGAGTCAAATAATTTTGCTTTTATTTTAGATTCCACATCACTGGAATTAATTGAAATTACTCATGTTAGGAAAATTTTCGTTTACTACAGTGCGAAGAACGGGCACGCAGCTAGTAAATAAAAATAAATACTATATTTTCGGTGTGACATTATATATACGGATTAAATCTCAATTTCTTTTACTTCAAATGCAGATATATGCTGATATAGTTATTAATATATCTAATAATGTGGCTAATTGTTATTATTAATATTAATTTTCAATAAAATCCCAATAATAAGTTAGTATAAAATGGTAACGAAATCGCAGTCCTTAATTTTGCGAGACTGGCGAGACAACGAGACAGCAATTTCTTTCCGAGACGCGAGACGAGACACAGTGTTTGCGAGACGAGACGAGACAGCCCCGATTCTCGTCTCGCACGTCTCGCGTCCATCCCTACAAGGGATCTATCTTACGAATTCTCGCCAATTGAGTACATTGATTTAAGTTGGGGGAATTCCGCCAAATTTCAGGAAATTGAAATCTTCTCATTTAGTACAACGGAGTAACGATGAATATAACACGTTATAGTTGATAATTTTAAAAAATTCGGCTGTATTAAGGGATTGCCCTTTTCAAATAAATGCGTGCTTTACTTTTTGGCGGTCGAACCATTTCCCATATTGATTGCTGCTAAGTCAATGCTTCGAATCATTTCCTGAAAAAACGCTTTCAAAAATATGGCGTAGGTTGGCACTTTGGCGAGGCTTAGATTTGAAACTGGATTTTATTTGAGACTGGGATATATAATGACACGGGTTATAGATAAAAATGAATGTTGGTGTGTGTATGAGGAAAAACTCCAGCACCGTTGAGCACCGTTGCACCATGGAATTTGGTTCACCTAAGTCTTTTATCATTGAGAAACTTTTTATGCTATCCGTTTTCCTCTAACTTGCCACTAGGTGGCGCAGCAGAACGTCGAATTCTATTCCGTTTAGCCGTTTACTATGCGAATATCGTCCAACCGATTTGGATGAAATTTGGTACACGCGGATATTAGAACACGGAGAATATTTTTCAGTATCTATTTTGCTGTAACTTGCCGCTAAATGGCGCTGCAACGCATCAACTTCTATACCGTTCGACTGATCGGCATAAAATTTCTTATACTTATACATTTCAGCACGAAGAATATATTCTAACTGTGTTCCTTTTGATGTTACTCACCACTAGATGGCACTGCAATGCATTATTATTTTAACTCGCCACTAGATGACGCTGCAGCAGGCCAAATTCTTGACCATTCAAACGGTCGCTATGAAAATCAGTATACATAGCTATTTGAACAATGAGAATATTTTGGCGTTATCCATTATGCTATAACTCGCCACTTGACGGCACTGTAGCAAATCATTACTTTAATTAACCACTTGATCGCGCTGCAGTGTTCATTTCTTAACTGTGCAACTGATCGCTATGAAAATAGGTATACATAGATATTTGAACGCGGGAAAGAGTTTCGCGTTAGATGTCGCGTCAACACATGAACTTCAGGGCTGTCCAGCTGATCGTCCTGAAATTTCGTATTCATCGATATCTGAATGCGAAGAATATTTTCGCTGTATCCGTTTTGCTAAAACTCGCCACTAGATTGCGCTACGCTGCATGGCCTTTTGCACCGAACAAACGATTGCCTTGAAATTCGGTATGCATGGTTATTGAACACAATATAATGCGATAGCCATTTTGCTATATCTCTTTATTACAATAAATAATAATCACCACAAATCGTAATATCAAAAAGTCCATTCATTCCCGTGCGAAGAACGGGTACTTCAGCTAGTACTTTATAAAGTAGAAATGGAGCTAGCATCGGACTGAGACTCCATGAAAAGTATTCAAGCCTCTGTTTTTTGTAAAGAAATGTACTCTAGGTCAAACCCCTGGAAAGATAGTACTCGGTTTTATGCAATTTTTTTAAACTTGTAAAACAACATAAATAGTTTGAAAACTGAAAGAAATACTGAACCATACTGAAAAGAATGAGCACAAGTCTGTAGCGATGCTGAAGAGTATAGTGAAAATTTTAATTCGTGATTTCTCATATTGAAACTAACTCAAATGTGAGGACCTAATTTAATTTACTGTAAATTTCAATTCCTAAATTTAGAATTACATATTTACTGTGATTTTAAAACTTACGTATGTTATCAGCGCAGGAAGACCACTGTACTAATTTACTGACGGTATAAATAAATATTTCAGTGATCGAATAAAACCGGGTATTTGCTTATTTCCAAAAAATAATAAATTTACACCCTAGAATGTAGCTCTTTTGCATAAAAAATAGTTATTTTTGAAACTGAAATACTAATTTACCTTTTAAATAAAAAGTGGAGAAATTTTATCCTCTAGCTGCTTGGGGAAAAAGAAAGAAGGAAAAAAAAAAAAAAAAACACTTGCGGGTCTTGGACTTCCCCCCTATTAGAGGTTATACTCCGAAAGTTATAAAAAAAAAATAACCAATTTAATGTAACTATCAACTCTTTCACAAATTGTAAAATCATTAATTTTTCTTAATCACAAATTTCAACGAAAGATTCAATTCTAATTTCAAAAAATCCACTTCCTTTTACGTATATCATTAACTTTTCTTCTCTGAAAACGATATTTCTAATCACATAAAAATACAAATAAAGCGAAAAGAAAATAGTTGCACTTTATCTTAATTGAAAAATGAAGAATTTAGTATTTGTTAAGTTCTGAATATTTGTACACTTTTAAAAATACATGTCGTTTTAGTCTTGCTTTTTAGTTTTCTGTGTAATTTTAAAATTTCAATGAAAAGAAAAGTAAGCTGAGTTTGTAGATTAAAGTGTAGTTTTTTTCCCCCGCATGTTGTACTAAAAAATTGAAGGTAGTTAATCCAATTGTGCCTAACGTCCTTTCACGAGTATTAAATCTTAATTCTACAAAATACTTTAACATGACTAAGATAGCTGTAAAATCTTAACTTTTTATATGTATTTGATAAAATAAATTATCACTTATTGATGCAGTTGATGGTTGAAATTTATCTATTACTGCTGGCATCGGTAAAAATTGGAGAAAGTCATCCAAACCGTCTCTGCACAAATGGGTTTAGGCTCACTTGTATTATTTACGTTTGATAATAACATAAACTTCAGTCTTATTTTTGTTGAAGTCTTCTAAAATTTTGCATACATGATTATGACAAGAAGAAAAAGCTAACTCAAGCTATCTTGTCAAAAGCTGAGGCTATTGATAGTTTTTGGAAAAACTGTGCTTAAGCACAATTTTCCAAAAGCTTTATTTCTCAATTCGAAAACTTGCGAATGGGAAAATAGATCTTTTTGTATAATTACATAAAGCTCTTCATTAGCTGAATATTCCAGAATTCTGTTTCTTATCCTTCATCACAAAGCTCCGCATTTCTGATTAAAATTCTTTGATTATTTTATTTTATTTTTCTTGCATCATTTGCCGCGTCATACAGACATTCAAAGCCGAGAATTGATTTTCAGGAAAATTTTCAGCGTTTTGTAACATCGATGCTGTCTCAGAAAGAGCGCCTTTTCTTTTCATAGTATTCGTTTTCAATAAGCAAAGTGATTGAGCTTTAACGTGCAATCAAAACTGTAGACACGAAGGATAAATATGCATTTAGTAAATCCTTGGTAAAAGAAAATGCAAGACTGTGTCGAAAAAGTAAGGAAAACCCGTGAAGAAAAGAATGGATTTTCTACATCCAAAGGAATACCTTAAATAAGCACCCTTTTAAATTAATCATACATTCATTGATCTCCTCCATTAATCCAGAAACATATCTAAAATAACGTATTAACATTGTTATGATCCAAGATTTTCTTATAACATTCTCGAATTTAAGCAGTAATTGTCCATAGTTTATATTCCGGTAACTTGAAAATCCCTAAATTTTTGTTTATTTATTTATTTTTATAACTCATTATTTTTATAACTTATTTTTATATATTTTAAGTTAAGCCGAAGTCTTAAAAAATGACTACAAACCTTGAATCTTTATAAATGAGACAGATTTGAATTTTGCTTTTACCCCGTATTTCATATATGAACAGTGAAACTAGTTTTACAGGCATACATTCAATATAATTGGAGATTCAGATACGAAATTCTCGCAGTAAACATCACTGTGAAATAATGTGTCAGATCAACACCTTAAGATTTCACTACTTAAATTTCTAAATTTAATCTTAATTTTCGGGAATTTGGTTCTTGGCATACTTTTGTTATGTATGTCATTTAAAAACAACGAAACTGGTTTTGCAGGTACAAGTCCGATTTAATTCCAGAAAAAAATTCTGTTAAGTTTGGGAAATAATGAAATCATTCTTTGTGATTGATGTATTGGTTTAAATAGTAATAACTTAATTTATTTTCTTTAAATTCAGTGATTACTCCATATTTTATGGCTTTTAGTGTTATTTTTTTCCTTAAAAGATAATTCCTGTCTCTAATATTCTTGGCTCTGAGGTATATTGACTCCCAAAATAAAATAACGTAAAAAACTGGAAGAAACGGGAAGAAATGGAAAAAAAAAAAAAAAAAAAAAAAAAACGGAAGAAATCAACAGAACACAAAACAGATGCTTAAATTTAGAATATATTAACTATATAAAGCAATTAAGTACATCTGATATAATTATATGAAATTTAAAATGTAAAAAGTTAATACAAAAATATATTTCTCAAGAAATAAGATTTTTAAAAAATAACTTCAGATTCAACAAGTATTTACAAGTGACGGTTTTTATAAACTTAGGAGTAGGTGTGTGCAGTAGCGGATCCAGGGGAGGGGCTAGGGGGCTTCAGCCCCTCCTAAAAGGGATTGCTGAAGGGTAACTGCTTTATTATACACTTTAAATAGCTAAAATGATCATATTTTATAACTTAGCCCCTCCCAAAAGCATGCACATTGGTTTAGGCTAAAATTTTGATTTATAGTACATTTTAAGTGGATGAAATAAGCTTTTTTAAAAATTTAGCCCCTCCCAAAAATATTTTTTATTCGCCACTGTGTGTGTGTGTATATGGTGGTGGGGTGTTATTGTTCACCTCATTAAAAAAAAGCACTTCAAAATTTTAATTTTTTTATACACACTATTATTATTTTAAAGATGTATTGAGTTTTAATGTTCTTTTGTTGAATGAGCCGAATTTTCTGCTAACATTTAAAATATGAATCACATTATGAATATTGCGGGAGTAGAGGACGGCCATTCACTTTTTTGTTGATTGATAATTTTTGTCTTTGAGTTTTTTAAAAAAGTTTTTATATCCGTATGTAATTATTGCATTTTTTTCCTCATTTCGTAATTATTTGTAGAGAAATGCGAATATTGAACGGTGGGAAAAATCTAAAATATATAAAATCCAACACTACCATAGATGGTATCAGTTATAAACATTTTATAATCTTTTAACATGCTAGACATTTTTAAAAGCAGATTCCCCTCCCCCCTTTTCCCCCCTTTCTTTTTTCCTCTTTTTTTAAAGTTTTTAAGGTGCACATACTTCGTCTAATATAGCAGCGAATTTTTGTTTTTACAAAAGTGACAGTTATCTAGCTATTTTATTACCATAAAAGAAGAATTAAGAAATTTTAGTTTTTGTCGATCAATTTTTATTTTAGTTTTTAAAAAGTCTTAGAAAGAACAACGCAATAATTTATTAATTTTCATATCCTTTTTTTGTTTAGTTGAAATAACAGTTCCGAGAAAAAGTTTCTATTTGGTGTGAGATATTATGCTTCGAAACATTTAGGTACTGCATTAATGCTGTAAATTATTTAATACCAATATTGTGTACAACATATCTGACTCTTTAAAATGTTAGAATCTTTAATAAAGAAACCATTACAATTTATGGAGAATAATTTAATATCCCGTTCACACGCATATAAGGAAAGGTGGCCCAAAATCATCCGAGCGGCCAAAACGATCCACGTATGTTTTCTTCCAGACAGGCAGCGATTTGTTCAGGTAACACATAAACTAGTTGGGCCAAGTCAAGAAGAAGCAACGACGGTATTTAAGCAATCAGTGTATTATGTGTCTGAGTAGAATTCTTCAAAAAAATGGGTTTTATCATATCTCTTATGAACTAAGCACTAACTTTCCTATTTATTTAGAAATACAGTCTTTAATCTGCAGAAATATAACTTGGTTTACTGAATAGAGTATGTTTTTAGATGTGAATTATATCTGCTATGTTTGTTATGTTTCTCGGCGTGTTCCAGTAATAGTCCTAAAGTGGGAAGCCGTACTGCCGGGTAAAATGATCCCTCGACTGAAGAAACTCCAGTACCGGGTCCTAGGCGTTATGGCAGTCCCCCAACCGTTCTCAAAATGCGTGACTTCCTTTACATTATTAAATTTATTTCGTCCTTCATATTACGCCATAATTCTTTAATTGGACTTTTATAACATTCCATTTTATTGTTTGTGACTTTTTATTTTAAAATTCCTTATTTTATTCAAGTTATAACCTTAATTATTTTGGGCCACCTTCCCCTATCGCTGTAACAAACACGATAAAAATTTCGATGCAATAATGCAGTAGAAGCTTTCAATTAATTTATTGGAATATTAAAGCATAAGCAGTATTTTGTGGCTCGTTCTAATGAACTTCGTAATGCATGCTTGCTTTTCTATACATACTCCAACTTCTGTTAAATATCCTGGGATCGTTTTCATACTTCTGTGTGTTATTAATATTCACCATATCTTACATTCCTCATTGAGTTTAAAAAAAATAAATGACGTTTTGTTGCTCCTTTACAAGTGTTCTTAAAAGAATTCCAACAAACCACGCTGAGTGCACAGCAACTGACTGAAATTTTTTAGAGATTGTGACATTTTTTACTTTAAATGCATTGTTTCTATACAAGTAAAATGTTTGTGTTGGAAAGGTTTTAAAATTTGATTTGAAGCAATATATATAATAATAAGTGACAGGAGATTATAGATGTACGTACAGTCCCAATCTCTGTAACTTTGCAAGTGTTCCAAATTAAAAGGCTGTTAAGGAACATGTTGTTATCAGTGAATAATTTGCATGTGTTGCTTATTATTACGTAGGAAATTTAGATCGACTTTTTTAGGGATAGCTTTGAGGAGCAATAAAAAAGAAAAGGAATAATGCATTGTATTACGTGAAATGTATTACATGAATTTAGGACACTAAGACATTTATTTCAGTTTAATTTTAAGGAAATTTAAAAGGATGTTATTATTACCGCAGATACTACCCCATCCCCCACCTTACGAAATTATATTACATAGTGCATATTACACAGATAAGGAATCCAGATAATCCTGAGGAAAGAGATTGCTGATATTCCACTCGTCATCAATCCCAAAGATGAGTGGGTTCAAAACAAGATTAATATTGAAATGGAGTATTCAGTTAGTCATCTAATCTTTAGGGAAACCCGAAATAAATTCAACGAAATAAAACAAATGAAAAATACAAATAGGTAAATTTAAAACTAAAAAATCAACAGCGTTATTATCACTGAGATTTTTAAGTAATTCAAGAGCTGACGAATAATTTATAGGTGAAAAAATCGTTATTCTTATTATTAATATTTATTAATAATATTAGATTTATATAACTTTTAATTAGAGTATAATTACGATTTCATTTTTTTTTTTTTGTTATAATTGTAGTACAGATCTGTAAGATAACTTCGTATTGAGCTTCCTTTTAGTATACTATTATTTTGTAACTGTAATGTGTTGCGTAGTGTACAGATATTATATATAATAACTTGGATAAACATTTAAGATATATATGTTGATCTGGTTCAACATAAAAGTTCGTGTTTTTAAAATTATCCGAATGCGGTACTTTTAAAGAATTTTTGAGCTGTAAGTTACTTGCATTCTTATGTCAAAACTTACTTTAAGTTATACACTTTTAAAGTACGTTTGTTATATGGAAAATAAATGTTAAGTAGATTTCTCTTTTCCTTAAGACTTTCCTTCTGACAAAAACTGTGAGATAGGTGAAATGTTACTTTTATTTTTCTCGTTCAATTCTCTTATGCACTTTTATGTTTTCACAGATGCGTTCTTTTCTCTCCGCAGCTTTAAGCACTCATACTTTCTTAAAACGTTTCATTGTGCTTCAAATTTCATCTCTTTTTTTCCCCCCTCCCTGAACAAACGAAATTTATTCTGATACTCATGGCAAACATCTGATAACTCTGGGTTCAGAAAATAAAGTTCAGTTTTGAAAAATATGAGATGAGGTGTATTTTTAAATTCTAGTTTTTATGCTTTAGTCTTTTTCCTTGATTATTGTTTTTGGTTTTTTCCCCCTTCAATTTGTATAACAAAAAAGCTACCTTAAACAAATGACCATCTTAATTTTGCATATATATCATGTAAACAACTATGACCATTTTTTTTTTCAAGAAAATTCTTTACCTGAAAAACTGAACTTTCGTTATCTTATTTGTTTGTTTAATTGCTTTAAAAACGTATAGAATTAAGTTACTTGTGCACCTGTTTAATTCTAATGCAACTAGCGTTGTTTTAGTTTAAGTTAAATTTTAACTCTTCATCGAATAAAAATTCTTTTATCTTTGTTTATTTTTTATTACATAAAGCATGCGACTATTTTATGATTAAGTATAAAATCCTTTTAAAAAGTAATAATAGTATTTTTTTTTTTGAAAACAGCTATTTGGTAATATATGTAAGTTTAGAGATGATGTGATTATATTATCCAGCAGGGACTATAAATAAAAATATTTTGCATGTTGACGTAAATTACGTAACGTTTACTTTTAAATTTAATTCACGATTCCTCTTTATATTTTTTTCATAAGAATGTAGAGATATTTCTAATGCAGTGCTTATTTAAGTGCTTTCACGTTGCGCTCATAATTAGTTTTTGTGGTGCGTCTGAAGGTTAGTCATATTGCGTGCTCTTCGAAAAAGAAATAAAACTTGACGTGACTTATAGTTTAAGAGTAACAACAATAATAAATAGTTATAAAATATTGCGTCGGATTTTTCTTTTCCCCTAAGGCAAGGCATGGTATTTGTAGAAAGTCCTTTCACGTTTAAATAACTAAGGTTCGTAATGCATGTATGTCTATACAGAGTAGTAAAGACAAAACTTACCAATTTAATTTTCTGTCATAGTTAGCTTCTAATTTGTTATCGGTATTTGCATGCATTTATAAAATAAAATGTTGATATTTACTGAAATCATCCTGTGCCTTATGTATGTATTTTCTATAATCGATGATGTTACTGTTTATTTTGTAATTAAGAATTTGAAAGATCAGTAAAAGACAGGGAAATTTTTAGGAAAAGTTTAATTTTTTTTCTTTTTTTATGTAGAGAGTAATTATATTTAGTGAGCAGTTTTTTTATGATTAAAATTTAATAACTAAATCTAATGTCGTCTACATACTTTAGAAACATAAGTAGCTGTAATTGGAATAAATAATTGGTCAAATAATTCGAATGTAGGCTTAAGGAAAGAAAAAAATCTACAAATTCTTTACAGCATATTACAGGTGTTTGTATATTGTAAAATACCGTGTTTTGATTTATAAACGTCATTTTAATTTAATTCTGCTCAGTACATTTTAGAATATCACTTATTCTGAACATGTCTATCTGCCGCCAGATATCTCTCGATATGTATTGAAGTGCTCATTAATAATTGTACTGCTGTTATTACTAATTGTATTCTGATTCTGAAGTACATTGTAATTTGTTAAAAATTCAGTTCTTTTGATAAAACTTGAATACTAGCCAGAATCCTGTGGAAATCCGATGAAAATATCAGAAGTCTTAGACAATCAGTCATTAAGGAGATAACTCATTTTGCTTTCATCAAAGCTGTCTTGAATAAAACGTATTGGTGATCAAGGGAATCAGCTACTTATTAATATGCTAGTAGGTACGTGGTGTGCATGAATATATTTTTGTCAGGGGTGAAACTTTTCCCCGGGTACCTCAGAACTGCGTTTTATTTTTTTATCCAAGATTTTAAATAGCTTGATCATATGTCGTTGCAGTTCAAAATTTGTATATGAATTTTAAACCGCTTCCTATCATCCAATCGAGCTGAAACTTTGCATATCGTGTAACTCCGAAGATATCATGTTTAATTTTTCGATATATATATATATATATTTTCCCACACACGAGGCATGTCATTTTTGCATCAGCTGTTATCTATCTATATATATATATATATATATTTTTTTTTTCCCCGCGGGGTATGTCGTATTTGCAGTATATACTTTGTGTTTTACTTATTAATTACACACACACACACACACACACATATATATATATATAGGAAAAACTATTTTAATGTTTCTTATATTTTGCTGAAATAGTTAAAATCCATGCTAAATGTGCACATCAAAAAGTTGTAATTTTAATTCAGTAATAACAATTATTATTTGGTGAAAGGAGAATTTATATTGTTTTCGACAAATTTTTCGTGTTGTTCATCTAACTTCCCTCTCCCCTGCAAAACATTTCAGGGTTTTTGAGTGCAGGTCAGATTCACCCCAATTTTCACGAAAATTTCACGAAATCATTGATATAAAACCTTCATAAACAATATTTAGCAGAAATACTCTTTTTCTTCTAAAACTGACCCTCTGTTCCCTCGTGAAGAGGAACTTAAATAATCTGAAACCTATTCTACCGTGGCCAATTCAATTATTGATATGATCTGTCTCTTATAGCACGCGAGCACCTCGCTAGTAGCACCATGCAAAACACGCATTGTATTTAAATAATTCGCCGCTTGCTTTTGGAATTGCATTGCAACCGCCATTGTTGCGTGACTAGTACCAGCTAGTTATAACTTTATTCAAGGTTCCCCTTACAATTAGAATCTGAGGCAGAATTATTCGAACAATTACGTGTGAAAAATGCTTCAATGTTTTGGATTATGCATAGGCGCGCTTCCTAAAGAATGCTAAATTGTTAATGAAAAATTCATGTTTTATGTTCTAATTTTTTTTACTCATAAAACACGGAGTAGTAGCTGTGTGCTATGAAATACTTTTGTTGAATTTGACATTATTTTTAGGTGAGGAGTAAGTATATGTCTTCGACTTGTTAGAACAAGTTGTTCTTTTTTTGGGGGGGGGCGGGGGGTGAATAGTCTTTTAATTACGTAACGCACCTAAAACAAAATATTACATTATCTCCACATTTGTTAAGACCCTGATTTGTAAATAACAATTGTTGTTGTTGTTGTTGTTGTTGTTGCTAATGCCCTCTGGAAACCGCGTTGCGGTGTCAGATCCCCCTATATAGGCAGGCGATGGGCCGAAGGAGCGGTTTCCATTTCAATGAGCCCCAGTGGGAGGAAGTCCGTCTTAGTTCGGGGTCCCGTAATTTTGAACCAATTCCAGAGGAGGGACCAACCCCCTGAAATCGGCACCCCCAGAGGTATCGTTTAACAACTTGGAGGACTTTGGAGCCACGACGGATTTTACGTGCACCAGCTCCCCTTAGCGTACACGGTTCCACAGCGGACGGGCCGAGAGGGGGAAGTCCCTCCCAAGCACTGGCCAAGCCAGATGCTGCTTCATTTGCCGTGTTCTTATGGGAACGGAGTTTAGCGCCCAGTCCACTGCGGGACCTAAATAACAATTAAACCGTGACATTGTATGCGATATCCTATGTGTGTGTTGTCGTCTAACTCTCTCATATAAATATATTACATTAAAAATTAAATATTCTCTCATATAAATACTCAAAGTATTTATATGAGAAAAATTCCTCCCCTTTCTCTTGTCTGTGTGCCAATATTTTCATGCCTCAAGTGCCATCGGTTATGTCTCGAAAATCGTTGGAATAATTAATGTAGGAATCACTTCTGGTTTTAAATGAATTCTGCCCTTCATACTTTGAAAATTGTCTATCCTATCATCTAGTACTATGATCTACTGATCATACATGCGAGAGGGGTGAGTGTGAGAGAATAAAAGACTAACGAGATATATGTGCTGGTAGTATCACTTTGATATCGTTAAAGTAATTAAATTTGTGAAAAGGAATCACATACATCTATCAAAAGCAGTTGTTAAAAAAAAGACCTTTTTATCGATTGTAATTTTGTGAAAGCAACGGGATGGCTTCAAATTTATTCTAGATCGATCTCTGTGAAGCGCGATTTAACCGTTTATGTTCAGTCCATCTTGTATTGGTATGTTTTGATCGAAAATGTTCTTTCGTTCGTTGTGGAATTTTCTCTTTCAACAATTTTAATATAGCAGGACCCCCCCTCCCCATTACGATAGGATGTAATTTATGCCGACATGGAAACTGTAGTAATTAATAATAATAATAATAATAATAATAATAAAGTGTATTTAATACCTTAACAGTATCGCATGTTTCAGAAAAATACATAGAAAAATCTTATTTATATAGCGCATAAGGTTTGGGATTTATACATAGTGCATGTTTGAGGTATTTGAACTGTGTTTGAACCATACTAGTAAGAATTAACTCTTTCGGTTACTATCAAATATTATTTTTTAGACTGAAATGTTTGTTTTAAATTTTTACACAGCGATATTTTTACTAAAGCTCATGTAGTATATTCAGTTCTCTTGTACCAAAAACATTACATTTGTATCAGTAAGAATGGCATATAATTTCAAACTGGTCGTTATTTTGTGAAATTTAAAACAGCTTTTGATTTGCTTATTTTGATACACTAGTATAACTATATCTGCGATTCTTTTATACCCTTTTTCTGGAATATTTACTCATAATTTATATTGTTTCCTGTTCGTTATTTTTCATATTCACCTCTATGTACTTAAAAATGCACTTGACACATTTTAGGAAAATCATAAAATTCCAAGAAAGTTCATTGCATTATCATAATTAAAACCACGTTACAGGAAATCTTATGGAGATTGGTATCTTCTTTGTATTAAAAAAAATAATAATAATGAAATCGATTTAATGACTACTACATAAACAATGTGACCCAAAAATACAGTGACCAACATTTAGGTGAAGTAGGACTTTTAAAAAGGATTAAGAATCATATAGAAATGTGGGGTCAAAAACGTTTTCATACACCGGTTAATAATCACTCCACAAAAGGTTAGAGAATAATTTACCGCCTTTTTAGTGGCTCGTTTCTTTACGACTGCATGCGTCTGATTAGTGTAAATACTAGGCTATAAGTGCCTAGAAAAGCTGCTTTTTACAGATTTTTTCCTTAAATGTGCATCTTTAGAAAAGAACACTAAGCTTGGCTCATTAAAGTGAAAACGGTTTTTTTGCACATTAACAAATTTCAAAATTCCTTTTCACTATCCTCCGCAAAAATAATACCATTCAGTATTTTTATTTAACAAATATATACGTTTTTGAGAAAGATAATTTAATTTAGACCTAGATTCATAATTAAGAGTTTTCCTAAACTTTGTAGTAATACTCTTTGTGCTTTGGATATTTTTAACATTGGGCAAAATACATTTTAATAGGCCTTAGAGTTCCATCTTTTTAATTGCCATTTTTAGCTAAATGTATGGAAAATTTTATTTGTTTAAATTTGACCATCCATAGTCACCTGACAGCTTATCCACCTTCCTCCCCCCCATACTGTTTACTTTTAAATACCAAAAGAGGGGGAGAAAAAAGTATTTATTTAGTTGTTCCATCCAGTCTTGTGCTGCGAGGGGGGGGGGGAGGAAAGCTCTCTTGGTATATATATATATATAAATATCATCAAACTTACAGGTTTTTATTTGAATCAAATGTATAAAAGTGATAATGTATTTTTTCTGCACTTTATATTCATTAGATTTTTAGGCGAAAATTGAAATGCAGATTTTTAATGAAAACTTCTACTATAATTTTTATGTTTTGAAAATTGTTCTTTAAGTAAAGAACAATGTTATGCACTATAAATCCATCTTCTAGAAACTTTTGAAAAAAATGAAATAATAGGGACTTAAGTCATCTTGACAAATAAACACTTAATTTTTTATTGGAAAAACATCTTACTTTGTTAACAGAATTACTTGAGCGCGGCAGAAAAGTCAATGTAATGCAAGAGATTGTGAAATAGTTTATTTCTGAGGACACACACACCCCTCCCTCCTTCTTTCCATTGTAACCTTCGAAATATTATTTTTATATGTATTCAGTGCCTTAAAATGAACTTGATAGTCATGGGTTTAACTTCACTTTTTTAAATTACAAAAACGATTCTAAGGAGTGCTAAGCTTTACCATCTTTGGATGTCTGAAACTTAGTAATAAATTAAGGAATAAAGTTGTAAAAATCTTCTTCTTTTTTTTGCGGGGGGCTCGAATATTTTCCCATTTCCCATCAAATCCCTTAGAATAAATTAAAATGGGTAAAATATTATCTGTTTAGAATTATATTACTTTTCTGCATTATTCCAGCTTCAGTATTCCAATTGCATTTATGTTAGATTTGGAAACATTTAGATTTTTTTTAAACTGTCGTATTTCCTCTACTTTTGCTATTATTCAAAGTTAGAGTCAGGCTTAAAGTGATACTTTTATGCCATCTAATCGCTTCGTGGGCTTTTGTTTTGATTAAACATTCAGTTCCGGGATATCTCTCGCTTAAAATCAATTGTTCCGTGAACGTGGAAACAAGCATTTTTCTTTGTACCTGGTAAAATAACGAAACAAAATTACACCACTTATGAATTCTGTGCCTTTCGTCAGAGGTAATTTCGATCATTATGTCGCATTTTATGACCAGCGGAATTTCTATATTTATAGCTTTATTAACTTTTATTGAAAACTGCTACAGTAGAACAAGTAACTAGCGCTCAACGTCCAGGTAAATGTAACACCAGTGCATTGGGATTGTACGTTTCAAGCACTTCAATTTCCAAGCTCAGTGACGTAATCTTACAACACACTGTGCGGCATGACGGCACGCAGTGGCACAACATCAGATTGTGCTAAAAGTTTAATAAATGTTGCTATAAATTTACAGAAATTTATTATTAACTACCCTATGTGAATTTAAAACAGAGTGTGAAAAAATACAAGTCTTAAAGAAAAAATGCATATCCCTTCAATTAGAACTGAACTGTTAACTTGTGTAATGGAGAAGTGGCTTGAATGGGACATTAGCCAGAAATCCTAAAGTATACATTTTTTTAATACCAAATTCTGCTGGTAGATGTAGCTAAATGTCGCATCTTTTTACACAAAGCAGAAGTAAAATGACTGCTACACTGATGACAAAAAGTGTCATTTTGTGATTTCAAGATTCAAAAGTTAATAATTCGTAACATTGAAAAAATGAAATGTTTATCCCTAAGAGTTTGTTTGGATATATATCCGCTGGTAATATATATAGCCTGTATATTTAATTCTACAAACAGCAGAATTAAATTAGGGCCCCGAATGGATAATTCACTAAACATGGTAGACAGCTGAAATGTGAAGGACCTGCGTTCGGCCTACCGCGCGGCTATCGAAGTAACGGTCTGGAGTTTGATCGGTTTTCTCCAGATGTAACGTGGAAATGCGTTAGAACCCCTTTAAAAGTCTTCCGACCCAGCCCTCCCCCATCCCTCTCGTGTAGGTTTGCCGTAACACAAAACAAACAGAATTAAAGTAGATAGATATACAAAGAGTCATTGCACTTTTGAATTTGTTTTTCTCGCAGCATTGGTTAAAGTAATAAATGGGACACAAAATTGAGCGAATAATGGGACTGCCCCATTTATCGCTCATTCATTGCAAATTGTGGCACAGCACACATTAGAGCTTTATTATTATTATTTAGAAATTTTTAAAGTTTTGGAGGATAAGTTTGTCTTACAGAAATAAATTATTTTTGTTATTACTCTAATAAGGACCTGCTGTTTTTTTTGAATTTGTAATTTTATTTTATTTTTTTTTCGTTCCATGGAGAAGCAAATTATAAAATTAATCTTAGCAAATTAAAGTAATTCTGAATGATGTAAAAATGGTTGAAATTAAAATTAAAAATATTTTATTTTATCAAGTCCCATTCATAACACTGTCTGGTATGAATGCGATTTATGAAATTTTGTATTTTTACATTTTATTTTATTAGACTTGTAATAATTGCACTAATTTTTTTTTTTAAGTTCAAGAATGCAAAATGCCCCATTCTATCCACTTCTCCCCTGTTAGCTGCATGCATTAGCAAACATTCTACAAACCACACCCTTATACTTGCGACAGGACAGAATTTGCAAGCTCCTCATTAATTTGACAGCTTTGCGCTCAACTATGATCTGATACCTGCCGTGGTTCTTATAAATTAATTGGCTCGTAAGGGGAATACCATCATTTAACGTTTGTTCGCGAATCGCGCTTTTTAGTTTTCTTTTTTATCCTTTTTAATTTATTAGAATGATCGATTTAAACAAATTTGATCCTTTTTTTCTCCGTAATTTAATATAGTAAAATCTGATGTCTGCAACCCATCTATTAAAAGTTATTATAACGTGATTTTATTCCATACTTAAAGAAAATAAACAAAAATATAAAATATTGAAGTGCAAAAGAATTAAAATGACTTATAAGCCCCTAATGAATAAATTGAGTATTATATTTAAAATGTTCCTTTTCCTTCTCGTCCCCGCTGAAAATGCATTTTGCATTTTAAATCGCGAACATCAAGGTAATCAAAGATTATGTATAAAATTCAAACAAAATATAAATAATAAGATAGTCTAACGTAAATAGCAGTTATAATATTTTAACACTTATTTTTGTTTCTGAATTTCTAGAAAATTGTTACAAAATAAAATTTGTAAAAGTCAGAAAAACAAGTATCCATTTAAAAAGCGGATGTTATTTAAAAATCTGTTTAAAGTGTTAGTAGGAAAGTGAGCATAAGCATAAAGAAAACTTCATAATAAAGTTTCATTAGAAAAAAGGATAAATTTTTAAAAAGTGCCATTATTTCCTGAGCATTATAATACCTCAACCCTTTTACCACCTGGCTCATTTTGCTACCGGGCCAATATCTGAAACATTATTTCTGCTTACAGCAAAAATACCACAGGCCAGTTTGATGGATTTCAGCATTCGATTTTACGTTACAGAGTAAAAAAAGAATATTTCTTAGGCTAAATCATTTTTTTTTTAAATGATTAATGTTTCAAAACGTCATTGAGTTTTACATCCCCCCCCCCTCCCTGAATTTGTAAAACAAGTAAACTTTTATTTTTAATGTTCAAACAGTATTTTTTAAATAAAGTAGAAGTAACATCCTTTATCACAGTTTTAAAAATCTAAAGAAATGCTAAATTTCCATATTGTATCAATGAAATTCGTGTTTTTCTCTATTTCAATCCTTTTAATATTCGCTTTCACCCTTGCAAGTACTGACAGATACTGATGCTGCTTGACCTGATCATGTAACAAGAACCGGTATTTTTATTATAGTATGGCCTTTGACCTTATCAGTGTTGCGTGGTTATGTGTGTGTGTGTTGTTTTAAAGCAAATCTACACGAGGACTATCTGCACAGGGAGGGTGCCTTAGACAGAGGGCTTTTCTATATTACACCGGCAGTAATACATAAACGCTATACTACACCGTGTCTTAACATGTTCAGACTTTTTATTTACAGACAATAAATGTATAAATTTATGGAATTATGCTTATTATTTTTTTTTACATAATCTGTATGATCTATAGTAGTAGTGCATTAATTATTTAGCACTATTGGAAAGTGTTTCAGAAAGTACTTGATATGCATCAAGTCGAGTTGTTTAGGTTTTTGCGTGGACAGTAAAGGAGCCAACCCTTCCTATTTTATCAGGAACTTTTAGACCACAGTTTTTAAGCAGTTTTATTTTACTTTAAAAATTTGATTTATTTTAAGCGTAAATTGCTAAGAAAAAAAAATAGTCTGGAAAATCTTGCAATAAAATCTGAAAAGTAGCTATGGTGCACAGACTCTGTGTAGTACTGAAAACGCAACGCCCCTCCCCCCCAAAGTCTCCGGCCAAGAATAATTAAGATCAATCGATAAGGTTAATCTAAACGTAATTAGCAAAACACTGTAAAACTCAATTCATGTTCTCAATTCATGTTTGATAGTAACCCCTCCCCCCGGTGTTAACTATCAAATATTTCTCTCGGGTCTCTTTATGTCATCTCTCTTCTCTTTTATTCGAACGTCACAAAATTAACTGCTGAATGTACATGGAAAATTTTTGTATTTGATATTGACTTTGATTCTACTGTAAAATATAACTGTATCTTGTTCATTCAGTAAAAGCAGTTTATTCCAATCAAAATTCGCCCGACCAGTGGCCGAGCGCATAGCGCTCTCAACTGGGAAACGGAAAGTTCCTGGTTCAAATCTAGGTCACGTCAGTCGACCTAGCCTTTCGGAGTGTTCCGTGGTTTTCTCCGAAACTTCACGTAAATACGAATTAAGACCTCTTTGAAAAATCTCCCACGGAGGAACCCCACCCCTATTCTCTCGGCCCCTAGATCCCTTGTGTAGATAATCGTCCGTAATCCCACAAATCAAATCCAAGCAAAATCCTTCCACTGAATCCATTTCAACGATAAAAATAGAACATAACATTAACTGGAAAAATGTTATGTGCAATATATTTAGATACATATTGCTGCAATTGAAATCAGGTATATTCGATGAAAACGTTTTCTTAACACTAAATGAATATAGATGAAAAATGTTAATATATATATATATAATTGCATGCTGGAGTAACTCCAAGAAGTGCGAAATATTAACCAGAATTTTCCTATACTATTTTGTACATTTATATATAAATACATATTATGGTATCAAAATTAATTTAGAAATTTCGTGCTGATATTTTTAATCTTCGCCGGTATAAACGAGGTCGATTACATCAAGGTTTTTTTTTTTAAACCTGCTATTCTATTAAAGCTTATATATCGGACTAATAAATCAACGTCGTCCACTGTGAAATTTTTGATAGTTATAATCTAAGGAATAAGATATGATATCCAATATTAAATTGCGTGCCAAATCTGATATCAAATCCGTTTCCTATATGAAATTATGCACTGAAAGTCCTAAACCACACGCAGGCACCTGGAAACTAAAATTCCTGTCTCTCGCCTCCAATCGACTCTCGATACATTTATTATGTCATGAATTCTTCCGCCCAATGCTTGCTCTACATTTTAAGGCATTTTCGCATTACTGCGAGGGATATTTTTCTGATATGTGGTGACGAAGTATTTTCTCATAGGGTATTATGACTTTCAACTGTATGTCAGCTTTGAATTATATATTTCTGTGCTAGAAATGTACTCCGATTCTCTAACGTTGCTCTTGTATACCACCGCTGTTTAACCATAACAGAATTTATCTGAACATATATATTTTTTTATTCTTTGTTTACAAATACTATTCTGTTCAAAATTTAAAGGTTTTTTTTTTATCTATCTATTTATCTATATAATTGGCTAGTAAAACATAAAGAATATTACTGCAAAAATGACATACCCCGTAGGAAAAAAATATAAATATATATAACATCAGAAACAGAGGGCCAGACAGTATGAAGATCGAAAAACAATGAACGATAAATTATACAAAAATTAATGGAATGGAAATTATAACCACTGCGACTTAGGGGCCTTACACAGAAGATTATAATTAAGATATACATACATATATATGTTACAGTGAAAACCCGATATCAGTCAAAACCCGAATTAACTAGGGAAAACGCGTTCTGACTGACAGCGCTAGGCAAAACCCGAATTAACTAGAGAAAACCCATATTATTCGAGTAGCGGTAGCACGTTTTCGAGGGGCCCCTACAGCGAACGCATATTTTCCAGGGGGGCCCTACAGCGATGGCCGGACCCACTGATATTTTTGGGGTCTCGCAAAGGGCCAGCGTTCGCATATTTTTCAGGGGGCCCCCTACAGCGATGGCCAGACCCACTGATTTTTTCTGGGTCTCGCAAAGGGCCAGCGTTAGCATATTTTCGAGGGGTCCACCTCAAGCGATGGCCGGACCCATTGATGTTTTTTGGGGTCTCGCAAGGGGCCAGCATTAGCATATTTTCGAGGGGGCCCTAAAGCGATGACCGGACGCAGTAATGTTTTTTTGAGTCTCGCAAAGGGCCAGCGTTAGCATATTTTCCATGGGGCCCCCTACAGTGGTGGCCGGACCCGCTGATGTTTTTTGGGTCTCGCAGAGGGCCAGCGTTAGCATATTTTCCAGGGGGGCCCCCTTAAGCGGTAGCCAGACCCAGTGATGATTTTTTGGGTCTCACAAATGGCCAGCGTTAGCATATTTTCGAGGGGCGGCCCCCTACAGCGCTGGCCGGACCCAGTGATGTTTTTTGGGTCTCGCAGTGGGCCAGCAATAGCATATTTTTGAAGGGGGAGCAAGATCCAATTTTTAGTGGATAAAGCATTAACTTTCCGGAATTCACATGGGAAAACATGGGGTCCAGCAACCACTGTAGGGCACCCCCTCGAAAATATGCTAACGCTGGCTCCTTGCGAGACCCCAAAAAAACATTATGGCGTCCGGCCATCGCTTTAGTGGGTCCCTCGCAAATATGCTAACGCTGGCTCTTTGCGAGACCCAAAAAACATCAGAGTAGATCCGCCAATCACTTCAGGAAGCCCCCTCGAAAATATGCTAACGCTGGCCCTTTGCGAGACCAAAAAAACATCAGTGGGTCCGGCCACCGCTGTAGGGGCCCTCCTGGAAAATATGGTAATGCTGGGCCTTTGCGAGACCCAAAAAAAAGCGTTACTGCGTCCGGCCATCGCTTTGGGGGCCCCTCGAAAATATCCTAACGCTGGCTCTTTGCGAGGAACCGTATAAAATCAGTGGGTCCGGCCATCGCTTTAGGGGGGCCTCCTGGAAAATATGCCTCCGCTGTAGGGGCCCCTCGAAAACGTGCTACCGCTACTGGAATAAAACGTGTTTCCCTGGTTAATTCGGGTTTTGCCTGGCGCTGTCAGTCAGAACGCGTTTTGCCTAGTTAATTCGGGTTTTCCCTCGCGCACTCAGTTAGAACGCGTTTTCCCTAGTTAATTCGGGTTTTGACTGATTTCGGGTTTTAACTGTAACATATGTATATATATATATATATATATATATATATATATATATATATATATATATATATATATATGTGTATATATATATATATATATATATATATATATAGATTAATATAGATTATCATTACATATAGATCTAAAAAAGACCTTCATATTTCGATATACCGGGTGATCCAAAAGTCAGGACAAACTTTAAAAATTAATAATTCGAAAATGAATCAAGATACAAAGATATGGTTTGAACCACACGGATCGAAAAGAAACCGGGTGTGTGGCAACGAAACGAAAATAGTTCTGTTGGCGAACAACAGATGGCGCTATAGTGTTTTATTTCACCAAAAGATGATTTACAAATGAAAAAAAATGTTGACAACTTACAAGTCAGCTTAATTACAGTTAATTGGTACTACAGTAACTTTTCAATGTGCTGCCCATCATTCAGAAGTACAGTTGTGAGACGAGTCACCACACCGTTCACAGCATTTAGTAGCATTTCTTGCGTTACGGCAGACACATTTTGGCGGATGGCATCTTTCAGTGCTGCTAGTGATGCCGGTTGGTCGCGGTACACTTTTGACTTCAAGAATATCCACAGCCAAAAGTCACAGGGCGTAAGATCGGGAGATCTTGGAGGCCATGATTGATTAAAGCAGCGACTGATGATGCGATCCTCCACAAACGTTGAGCGTAGCAGATGTTGCACAGGCAGAGAATATGAGGTGGTGCTCCATCTTGCATAAAGGTGACTGTTTGAAGTGCCTGTCGCGCTTGCAGTTCAGGAATAATGTTGTTCTGTAACAGTGCTGCATATCGCTGACCAGTGCAGAAACTGTTTTGAAACCTGTCTGTGTGACTTCCTCGAAAAAAATGGACCAATTATGAAATCAGCAGTGAAGCCACACCAGACTGTCACTTTAGGCTGTTGCAAGGGTACCTCAACAAATGCATGTGGATTTTCTGTGGTCCACACTCGACAATGTGGGTGTTAACAGCGCCAGAAAGTGTGAAATGCGCCTCATCTGTCCAAAGCACAGTGTGAAGCCAGTCATGCTGCTCTTCCATTTTACTGAATATCCAATTGGCAAAATCTCGACGAGAGTCGAAGTCAGGAGCTTTCAGTTCTTGATTATGTTGCAACTTATAGGGATACCGTTTCCGAGTTATTCGCAGTGCTCTCCACACACTTCCGTACGACACTCCTGTCTGCCTCGAAACTTCTCGGGCACTGCTCTCCCCATGAGCAGAAATCGCCGACATGGATTGCACCGTCTGCTCCACTGTCGTGACAACAGCAGCGGCTGTTGAGGGACGACCACTGCTGGCACGTGACGCCAAAGATCCGGTAGATTCAAATTTCTTCATCATTTTGATCAATGCAGAAGGCTTTATTCCTCCTTTTTCTGCCTCGCATGCCCTTCATGTAAGGATATGCTCGCAATGCTGCAGTGGCACTTTCCGCATTCTTATAATAAAGTTTGACTAAGAGGGCTTTCTCAACTATGGACAGCATTTCTATGCGTATAAGCTTCGACTACCATTACCTGCTCCAGTTGCACTCTATATATCGCTTGTCGCTTTGCATATCCTATATCAGAAATCCGACAGCGCCATCTGTTGGACACCAAGAGAACTATTTTCGTTTCGTTGCCACACAAAACCCGGTTTATTTTCGATCCGTTTGGTGCAATCCTTAACTTTGTATCTTGATTCGTTTTCGAAATATTAATTTTTAAAGTTTGTCCTGACTCTTGGATCACCCGGTATATATACACTGCTGGCCATCGTAAATGCAACACCCTGAAGGAAGCATGCAAATAATATGAAATTTACAACATGCATTAGCTGAGGTGAGATATGCAAATGATTAGAATTTCAGCGCAGACGCACATCAAGCGCGCCTGTGGCGCCACCTCAAAGCGCTATTTAAGGCTTGGAGATTTCGACGGTTTCAAGTACAGCAATTGTGTTTTTCTTGCTTTTTTTTCAGAAAAACGATAAATTATGCCTCGTAGGAAACAACGATCATCTTTTGATCAAGTATCCGAGTTTGACAGAGGAAGGATAGTGGCATACCGAGATTGTGGGTTATCTTTCAGGGAAATCGGTCGTCGTATTGGACGAAACCAAACAACTGTGATGCGGATATGTGATCGTTGGGTGCAGGAGGGTACGACGGACAGACGTGATCGACCGCATCGACCTCAGTGCACCACGTCACGTGATGACAGGCAGATTGTACGCATGGCAGTGACGGACCGCTCAGTCACATCACGAACCATATCACAGCAGATTCAGTCTGTAACGCATCATCCAGTGTCTGCGCGTACCATTCGACGTCGTTTACAGCAGAATGGTCTGTCCGCAAGACGTCCGTTGCTTTGTCTACCTCTGACGCGGAACCACAGACGTCTCCGCCGCCAATGGTGCGATGAAAGAAGGATGTGGACGACAGAATGGAATGAAATTCTCTTTACTGACGAGTCACGCTTCTGTATGCAACACCACGACGGTCGGATTCGAGTCTGGAGACACCGTGGAGAGAGGATGCTGAACAGCTGCATTATGCACCGTCACACTGGTCCTGCACCGGGTATTATGGTATGGGGCGGTATCGGATATCTCTCTCGCACTCCTCTAGTACGCATTGCCGGTACTTTAACCAGCCAGCGCTACATCTCCGAGGTGTTGGAGCCAGTTGTCCTTTCTTACCTTCAGGGCTTGCCAACAGCCATATTTCAGCAGGATAATGCACGGCCACACGTGGCACGCATTGTCCAAGGGTTCTTCGTCAATCACCAGATTGAATTGCTTCCCTGGCCGGCGCGCTCTCCGGATCTTTCGCCGATAGAAAACATGTGGTCCATGGTTGCTCAACGACTGACCCAGAGTTCATCCCCAGCTGTCACACCAGATCAACTTTGGCAACGTGTGGAAGCTGCTTGGTCTGCTGTACCCCAAGAACACATTCAAAGTCTCTTTGAATCAATGCCGAGGCGTGTGGCAGCTGTGATCTCCAACAACGGCGGCTACTCTGGGTACTGATTTTGGCAGGAACCACGCTTCATAGAATGCTGTAAATTTAATCATTTGTTACTTGGTCAACATGTTATCTACACAATAAATTTTGTTGTGATATCTCTTGTTTTTCTTGGTGTTGCAATTTGGGTGGCCAGCAGTGTATATATATATATACAAACAGTGGCGGATTATTGCAAGCTTCTCGGGGGGGGGACGGTTTGTTTGTCGGTGGGGGCGTTAGTAAAAAGATTGAGATATACATCCATTTTATGGAAGTAAAATAGGATCTTTTACATTAATTTCTTTTTTCTCGGGGGGGGGCGGTCGCCCCCTCCCCCCCTTTAATCTGCCCTTGATACACAGACATTCAGTGGAACTTGTCTATTGTGACCACACCCTCGGGAAGAACAAAACAAGCGACCTTATAAAGGTCGTCACTTTACAAAGGCGGTAAAGTAATCACCTTAAGGTCTAACTAAAGGATTAACTAAAAGTGGTCATAATAGATAATTGGCATATTTACCAAGGTGGTCACTTTATCAGATTCTACTGTATATGTATATATATTGGTGGTTCATTATTTCTTTTTATCTGTTGACTTCTGTTTAAATTATTTAAAAAGAAACAGCGGAAGAACTCACATATATTGTGTACATACACACATTTTTGACTATTATGTGGTATATACACATCGTTTATAACAGTTTAAGTAGAGTGTAACATGGGATAAGGTAAGGTAATTACTACCACCGGAATTTTTAAAAACCGAATCATTAAAGTTGTACCATCACAAAATAGTGCTTCTCTGGAATAAAAAAGGCGATTCCTTAATATTTTCATGTTGGTTTGTGGTAATATTTGTTTGTTTTTCGGGAGAGGGCAACTCACGTCACTAAAAGTATCATTTAGATCTCACATGCGTCTTTCTCGGGGATCACCTACATAAATGAGACGAGGGAGGGGGAACTTCTTTACTATGGGCATTCCTAAGAAACTAATAGCCACCGGATTTAGCGTGCATGTACACCACATAAACCCGATGGAATATGGAAATCGAACTAACAACCCTCTTGTTATTCGTTAAAGCACAAGCCTGTGAGATTCGAACCTTTGTCCTTACGTTTGAAATTTCTGAAAAGAGTCATCGGTTTGTGTGAGATGTTTCAGTGAAAGAACAACTTGAAGTGCTAGATGATCTGAAAGCCCGAAGGTATTACTATCTTATGAAGACTGGAGGATACTTTAATTATTATTTTAAAGAAAATTATCAAAATAATAGTTTACAAAATTATTTATTCAGTGAAATTTCAAGAAAATATCAACAGTGTTATGAATACTATTTTATTTGGAGCATAATTGAATTGTATTTCTCATAACTTTTAAATTTGAAAATTTTCTTATTAAACGTTTTAACTATTAGCTGGTTTCTAGGTAACTGGGAAACATGCTGTGAGGTCCAATGACAGTTAGTTTCGTGTTCAGAATAAATCATCTTGTGGGAAAAAGAAAAAGGTTTTGGACATGAATATTGTGTATACGGAATATCCTACTTTATCTTGACAGATTATTCAGTGCTTTTACTTCTCATTTTCCTGTTTGCTAAGGTTTATAAAGTTATTTACGTAAGACAATAAACAAATTACAGGAGTTACCCCCCACCCCACCCAAACACTTTCGGGATATTTTCCTCGTGACAACTGACAGAAATATGTAAATTGTAAACCGTTTGTTGGGGGGGGGGGTAATTTTAATAACATGCGATATTTTGTTATTGCGTGAAGTTCTAATAAAATTATAATAGAATAAAAAGGTATAGTGTGAGTGTAGATTTTTTAAATGTCGATATTTTTATATTCTACGGTACATGAAAAATAAGTGAATGGCTGCCTAGGTGGTGTAGTAGCTAAAGAATTATCGTATTACACCTTGGGTCCGGTTTCGATTCCGGGCTTGGGCGTCAAATTGTCCGTCCCTTCATAGGGGGTAACGATAGCCATCCACTGAGTGACCCCACAATGAAATGGCCAATAGTTTGAGCCTTAGTAGTGCAAAAAGCTTGATCAGCTAGTGCCCGCCCATTGAGAAAAAATAATTTTAAAAAACTTAATAAATGAAGAATATAAAATTTGGAATAGTTAAAACCTATGCTGAAGATTGCAATAGCCGGTAATATCTTTAGCAGATTATAAACAGACTATCTAGTTGTTAAATTTCAATTTGAATAACCTAACCTATTAAAATATACATATGTTACCGTGAAAGTTCGAAATCTGGGGAATGTCGACTTTCGCCGGTGAATGTCAACATTCACATCGTCGCTTGGTGTGTATGTTGAAATATTTTGCTAAATATCCTTATTTCTCACTTTCACTGGCAAATGTCGACAATCAACATGCATTAATCTAAATGTTGATTATGTCCGAGATTTGCATTATCTTCTCCGCAGTGGCGCACCTAGGATTTTAGTTTTTTTTTTTGGGGGGGGGGTGCTGGGATACAAATACTGCTGAACTCGGTTACAGTGACTTAGATTATACTTATAACTCTCTTATAACATCAAAATGCTCTTTACCACTTGCCCATAAGCCTACTATCAATGTAACTCGTTATTGAGTCATAAATAATTAACTGATGTTTTCAGTGGCATTGTAACCTAGTTTAACTATATATATATATATCATACACTAACTGTAAGTATTTAATTAAAAAACAAACGTCTTTTTTTTTAAATATTTTAGAAATAATTTGAAGATGCTTAGTTGTCTTTGTCAGTTTTGTATAGTATCAGTTAGTTCAGTATAGTATTTGTCTTTAAGTCAGTTGCATCTAATCATTTATTGATTCTTAAATAATAATTACTATGCACTTATTGATCGATTAATTGCGCTAGGTTTCATGAGTTAAATAATCACAGAAATTTCGGGATATATATATATATATGTGTGTGTGTATATAAATACAGGGTGTCCCATAATTATTGGTACAAAATTTATAGGGCACATAACAAGGAATCAGAATCACATAGCAATGTGGGGTCAAAAACGCCTTTTTCACTTACCTGGTAATAATCACTTTATGAAAAGTGTTGAAGCGTTTGTCTAATTACTTAACCACGTTTCATAGGCTCGTCTCCAAAATTTTCATCCATGAAATAAAAAAAAAGCTAAATTATCAACTTTAGTCACGTGTTTTCTAAGAAAAACACATTAGTGTTTGAGGAACAATAATCGGAAAGATAACTATTATTTCAGCACTTATTCCAAAGTGATTATTAACAGCTACATGTAGATGGCGTTTCCGACCGCCTATTGCTGTATGATTCTTATTCCTTAATATGTGCACTACCTCTCCTGATATTTTGTTCCAATATTTATGGGACACCCTAGTCTTTCTTTATTTTATTCAAAAATTTAATATTGTTTGTATTGAGTGAAAAGCATTTTTAAAGTTTTGGCCATCATTAAAATAAATGCCTGGTTACAAAAACATTTTTTCTGAAAGTTTCTATTTATATAAAATATTTTCTGCAGCTCAACAATCGAAAAAATTTACTAAGTCTAGTTCACTATTTTTACACCCATAATAAATATCTAACTAGTATTTAAAACTCTTTCTTTTGTTGGAAAACAAATAATTATCTTCTTCACCATATGCACCATCCTCCCAGGTGAAAATAATTTCCTGCGATGTTCAAGGAGGTATATTAAAACATCAAGCTCACCATTAGACCGACTTGGTCATTGTGCATATCTCCACACTTTTAAAGACCATCTATAAAATTGTCACAGATGTTTTCGAAGGGAGAAAAAGGTTGCGAATCACTGACGTAATATATGTTCAAGTAGCACCACAGATTCAGTTTTTTCTTTTCGAGAGTTACATGAAAAGAATTCTTATTAATTTTAAAATGATTCTTTTATCAAATAATTTTAAAATTCCTTTATTTCTTTTTTATTTCCTTTAAGCAGAAAGTGTATTTCTGTAGTTTATCCCTCATATAACATTCTTTCTATTCTTTCATCATTCTTAATACAAAATTTATGTAGTTTAGTTTCACTATAGTTTAAATAAATGGTACGGAAGGCTTCAAATACTATTTAAAAATTTAAAATCATGATAACAAAGAAGAGGGGAAGGGGGCAAATATATGTAACACATATTGTAAAAGTTTAATACCTTAAAGTTGAAATTAGGTTTTCTTTAGAGAGTTTCAATGAATATTCCTATTAACATCGTTTAAACGGAAAAAATTTCTCTCCTCTTTTATATTTGAGCTTAAAAATTCGAAGTTTCATTCTTAACTCATGTTTAACCTGTTCAATTTCTTGGTGAAGGTTCCTCTTCCGTCAAGGAAAGAACACCAATCACAGAGTAAAGCATTCAAAAACTTACGCTGTGAATCAGTACTCGTCATAGAAGAAACTTCACAGCTCTGTTATTTCAATGATGAGAGCAAACAGGTTAAACTTAGATGCAAGATTAGAAAAGAATAGGGGGGGGGGCATCTCTGATAAAATATTTCACCATCCTTATCGCCTCCAACCTTGAAATTTTTCTTGATCTGACCCTGTGTTCAACATTAAGTATATTTAGATCAACACAAGTTCACAAAAGTAAATATCTTAAATTGGTATTTGAGGTGTGTAATTAATTAGTTTTCTGTTTTATTGATCAGATATATATTTTAATCATATCTAACCCTTCCTTAATAATAATTGATAATTTAAACTTATATTCCTATTGTAGGCATTTCGTCACAAAAGTTAGTTTTTCTCATATATTGGTAAGATAAATTTTTACTTATCGTTATAGGCCATTTTAACATAATGATGACTAATAACTGCCATTAATGTACATTAAACAATCTGCCACTGAACTAATTAAAAATTTTATTTTAATCATCAGCAACTGTGTCTATCTGTTAGAAAACAATTCATGGTGAAAAAAAACACACGCATTAAAGAAAGAAAAGGACTCGTCAGAAAACAGTTCATGGTTAAAAGAAGAGGACTCGCCAATCAAGGGAAATTTCCTTGATCTGGGAGATTCGCGCCACTGAAGAATGCCAAGAAACGTGCTTCGTAGGGTGCATTAAATCACTTCACCGGATTTAACATCTCGTGGAGGGGGGCTAGACATAACGTTTTTCCCTCTCTTTCTTTGAGGAGGAACTGGGAGTGGGGCTCGTTAATCTGTAGAGGAGTTTTCATTGCGCGACTATCCCCGAAAAATTTAAATGCCGTGTTAGAATTAAAAGGCAGCCAGGGATTGGTTTTTTTGAACATGTTGGTTTAGTTTCTAGCGTGAGAAAATGGGATGCTCGATATTACTCGCCTTTTTAATAATAATGGAAGTTGTTCTTGGATAAATGTTGCGCATTAAAATTTTAGTTTTACGCGTAGCCAATAAAGAATTCAGCATTAATACCGTAGTGGACTTTTCTTCTATAACCATGAGGAATACGGTATAGTGAATTAACCTCCCCCAAGGGAATAAAAATTTTTTTTGCCTTAAAGTTCTTGCCTTTCTGTTGGCCTCGGCTTCTCTTTTCGGCCTCCGCTAGAGCATATCTGTGCTTGTCGAATTACACCGGTGGTAGTCCGAATATACTAGAATATAATCAAAAATTCGGTCTTTTACCGACGTATTTGGTACGTGTTGTCATTTTCGAACAAAGTCGACATTCTGCCATTCACAGTAACAAACAAACAAAAAAAAATGTTCACTTTGTCATTGACCTATGAGATGACATGGGTAAAATCGAAAATGTTGATAGTGTAGTCTTTTTTTTTTTTTTTAATACACTTTGCTTCCTTCCTTTTTTTCTGCATTTTCCCCTTTACTAGTTCATCTCTTTTGTCATGGAGAATGTAAAAGACATTCATAGTCATAGGTTAATATTAATATTTTTACCATTTCAAACTTTAAAAATAGTCTTGAATTTTTAAATTTTTACACTTGGTATATTTTCTCCTCCTGAAACAGCCTCACTAAATATTTTTTTTTAATTAACAAAATTTAATTTTGCTGAGTAAGCATATGAAAAAATGAATTCAGTTAATGCAACTATATCAGAAAAAAATTTAACACTTTTTCATTTTGAAAAGTTACAGGCTATTTTCATCGAATTTTATTTAATCTGAATTGTTTTCTCACTATGTCCAATAACGTATTTCTGTCATTGCAAAATATTATCAGTTTCTCACAAATGTTCTTTTAAAGATAAAATCAAGTTTTGCCGCAAGTAAATATTTTCACGTTAAACGTTTTCCTCTTATAAGGAGAAGAATGAAATAAATTCACCTAGTAAAATGGTGAAGGGATTTTAATTTAAATCTTAAGAAGAGATATTCCCGTTATTTTGTAAAATTTTTATCCTTTGTTTGTTTTCTTATGTATTTAAAACGTATTTTTATGTATTATTACTGTATTTAAAATTGTATTTAGAAACTTATTTCAGAGATATTTATACCACTGTTTAATGATTTTATTTTGTAGTATTTTGCGTATAAAGCGAATTGCTTGATTATATATTCGTAAAGGGGGAAAAGGAGAAATTTAAATTTTTATTGGAAGTATAATACTGTTGTACTGCTTAGTGGTATAAAAGTTTGTAAGTAAATTGCTACACTGTTTTCATAAAATTGCGTATCCTTGCTTTTGAATCTACAATGTGTCTAATATATTAGTTTTGATTCTCGTAAACGTTTTTTGTCGCTTAAAAAAATTTCCATTTTTAATACTAAACTTTTTTTCTTTCTTACTTTTGCGATAGCTGATAATTTTAGATTTTAGTTACTTAAATTTTTGATTTTTTAATATTATTTAAAAGAATTTATTTACATGTAAATTATAGCTGTTGCGGAGTACATTTTTAAGTGTTTTTGTTTTCTTTTGATTTGATTTAGTTTTACTTAACAACATTTATTAAAGTTTAGAATAAGCTTTTAAAAATATATTTTGGGATAAAATTGTACTTATTCATTAAATCACATAAAAATAGAATAAACATAAATAATATATAATTCAGAATTTCCCAGATTAGTTATGTTAACTGAAAATAACTTTTCTGCAAATTCTCCCCAACGTCGAATAATATTACCAGAATTTTATTAAAACGCTTACCTATGCTTAATTTTATATGGTTAAAAAAACTGTTTTATATCAAGGGGGGGGGGAGGTCTTTCAAAAATGAGTGTTTTTAATTATGATTTTTCCTGTCATTTTCTGATTTGGCCTTCGCTTTATGAAATACAATAGGCTTAAATGAATGGCTTGAATTAATTAATCATCATTTTTTCATTATGAAAATTTCGAAAATTTTGTTTCAAAAAATAGCTTGTTAGCTAAACAGTGTGAAAAAGAAATTTGTTAAAATGCTTTTTCCGATGCGAATATTTATTATGTAACTTTGTATATTACTATTTTTAGACTTAATAGTGCTCGTATTAACTCTTCTGGTGTTAAACACAAACGAGTTATATTATCTATTTTTGTTTTTTAAATTTGTTGCCATGTTGAATAATTACTGTTACTAAGACCTTTATTTTATATACTTGTGTATATCTTGGACTCTTTGTGTCTACTTATTCTTGCCCATTCTCGTACACTAAAAGTCAATGGATTCAACTAAATCTGTTTTAAGTATTAAGCACATAACTACTAGAGAACAGCTCTCCCTGAATTCAGTTTCAGATATATTTTCAATTATTATCGAAACTAAATTATATAAGAGCAGTCAGTGAACGGTTTTAGAGTGGAAGTCTAAATAAACTGGAACGCTAAAACTGAATGTGTTTCACACAGAAATAGTGGGCAGACAACAGCACTGGATAGGTCGTTAAGTTAATTACTAGAAATGTAATTTTGACTGTTTCTCTTGTCAATGAAATTTAAAAACTATATTTCAATGGCTACTAATAAAATATGAAGTGAAAATAACCTAATTAACTGTTATCATTACTTCAGTATTCTACATTTAAATTTTAATTGGAAAAAACTCTTTGTAAAATATTTGGCCTGTATACTGACAGTCAAATGAAATTGCATCGATTTTCACTTTTATGGATATTTCAGAACAGCGAAGGAAATATTTCTTTTAAAAGGAAATCATTAGTACAAATTCAATCATAATAAGCTTTCACTTTATCAAAATTTTCAGGACTTCGAGTTGTATCTTTGATTCCTTGAAATTCGCTTTATCAAAATTGTACTGCATGTGTATGTGTATATGTATACAAGGTGCCCGGTGTTAACGGCGCCCAATGACTAATTTCCTTAATCGTTGGTCAGCGACACATATTTTATATTGCAAAAATGCTTTACATTTTATAATCTATAAGAAACAGTTGCAATCAATGAATCAATTCCTATAAAGATAATGAAATTTAATTTTTATACGGTCCCCAGTCCTATCAGTTATATTTAGAAAAAAATTCTGTATAAAATTTCATGCAGAATGAAAAAAATTCATCCTTCTACGGCCGAAATTCACCGAGTTACAGCTGCTTAAAGTTAGAGCACTTTTCGAGCTGCGAAATAGGGCTTATATACAGAATGAATTTGAGAAAAAATTAATGTACGTAGTTTTAGGCCTTGTCATTTTTATTAGCAATTTCACTAACTATTTTATGAAAGTACATTGCAATAAAGAAGATTAACGTTTAACTATGTGTATCTAACAAATTAACATAAAAAATATAGCTTATGCTGAAAATAGAATTTTTAAAAATATTTTTTAAATGAAATTGTGTTAAATAACTTTTAAATAACTTTAAAGAAGAGAATAAAACACTTCATTAAACGTTAAATTAGAAAATAAAACATTTAAAATACGAATATACGCATTTTAGAAACTTAAAATAATTTTACAAATCCTGGTAGCGTAACATTTGTTCAAAGTAGCTTCCTGCAATGCAAATATGCACCCGTGTAGAAAACGCTTCCTGTACTTTGCGTAGCGTACTCGGTGTTACACATCTGCATGTTACACACATACGATTTAATAAGTCCAGGGGCGTAGCCAAGGGGAGGGGTTAGGGGGGGTCATAACCCCCCCCCCCCACAAGGAATTTTTTTGCCATACAAATTGTATATTCTTCACTACATTATCACACACACACATATACATATATATGAGTTGTAGTAGTCGTAACCCCCCCCCCCCATGAAAAATTTCTGGCTACGGCCGAGTAAGTCTGATGGACTTCATGATTCTTTTCTCATACTTTATTTTTCAAGATATCCCAGAGAATGTAATCTAAGTGGTTCAAGTCTGTTGATCTTTTAGACCACTCAACAGGACCGCCGTACCCAATTTTATTATTTCGAAATGCTTCGGTTAGAACAGTACAAGGCTTTAGTGATTTATGTGCTGGAATTACACTCATCTGTCCAAAGAATGTAGAATGTCACTAACGAACGACGAATTATTATTTTTCTTATTCAAAATGAAATTGCAGAAATCAAATCTACGTTCTTTGTCTCCTGGCAACAATTCTTATACCAAAATGAGGCGATATGGATTTGTTCCATATGTACTTAAAATGTTCCATACTAGCGATTTAGAATAGCCACATCCTTCGCTAATGCTTCTTACACTAGACTGTGGATGAGCGAGAGCATATCCTAGAACATCTTCCACAGGCACGTGCTTTGTTGTGTATACTTCTTGATCTTGAACGATTTCGAACGCTAAAGGTTTTTTTCTAGCAGATGGGTGATTGTCATTCGGAAATTTTTGTTTCGCTGCGTATGGCTTATTTCTATGAAATTCTCTGTAAAGTAACACCATTTTAGTGTATTCGTTAGTATTAAACATCATCTTACGTTTTTTATTCTCAATTAGCTACTGCTTCTAATATCATGAACTTTAGACAAACAATAGCAAACTAACTTAAGCAATAGTTTTTCAACTTTAGTCAAATATTAAAATTTAATGCTTATCGTTGTTTCCATATCAGAAGGAAAACTGAATCTCAAGTAATTATCGCCTAACAACCATTTTACCCGAAACATGATATTTCATTTTAATTTATTCAAATACACTCAACAAATGCGTTAAAAGTTCAGATATTCTAGCATTTTAATAAATTTCTCATTGTTTCGAAATAGAATTTTTTAAATTTACACAACTTCTTAAAATTCTGTTACTTTGTTTACAGAAAATTTTCAAAAGATCCCGGATAAATTTTTTTAGAGCCTGACTATAACTCTCTGCTTAAAGATTAGTATTTTAAAATTTGTTTTGCTTATTTCTATGCAGTATGCCAGAAAATGAAATTAAACCCCATAATTTAAAATTTCAATATTTATATGGTTCTTTAACAATTCACAGTAACGGGACACTTTTAAACTTGGAAAAGCAACTTAAGTCAATATGTTTGCTGCTCGATGAATTTTGGTCGTAAAAGGGCGATCTTTTTAAAATTTTGCATGAAATTGTATAAGTAAAACTTTTCTAAATATAAGTGATAGGACCGTGGGACCGTATAAAAAATTAATTTTTGTAATTTTTATAGGAATTGATTTATTGACTTCGATTGTTTTTGATATAATAGATTATACAATTTAAAGCATTTTCGCAATTGGAACGAAGTGTCTCATAAGTGTAAGTATGTATCCATATTGCTACATACTCTTCTTAGGTATTATGTATAGATTGACAAATCGTTATTGTCAAACCAATATCTGCTATTTGCAGAAAGTTTATTTATGATTGCCAGTTCTTATTAGCAGTCATTTTTTGACAGTATTCTGGCTGATTCACGTGGCATATTTTTTTTTTCAAGTGATCACAGTTCACCGTATAATGCTTAAAGTCACATAGAAGCCCTTGTATACGAAAATTTCGTTAGTATAGTCATACAGTCAAAATGGTGAAAAATCTCCAGAAAGTCCACATAGCAGATATTCATTTGACAACTACGAAATGCTTTATGGGCAATTCTTTCACAGTTTCGATTTTTTTTAATGCACGTGTTGTGTAAAATTTTAAAGGCTATTTAGAAAAGTAATAAAAAATAATCATGAAAAGGCTTTTACGGAGAAACCTACATAAAATTGAAATAAAGTGTAGACTTCTTTTTATTAAGAAAAGCAAAACTAACTTACTTTTGCTAACTTACCTTATTACAACAAGAAAGGAAAACATATTTTTTCTAAATTGCACATAGTTTTCTTTAAATGATATTAGCGGGAATATTATTTACTTTTCCGGTATGTTGTTAGCACTAAACAGAATGTCTAAGAAATCTGTGAGATGAAAAAAACATTTCATAAATGGACGTTCATTTTTTTGCATTCTATAAAATGTCGGATTTCATGTATAAGTGGTGACATTATATATCTTAACAGTTTAGATTTAGTTTTAAAATGAGTATTTATTGTTTTATTTTTCAAGTCTCGAAAATTAGAAAATCTAATTTTAGTTTTAACAGAAATAGAGGAAAAGATGGTATTTTTATTAATTAATAATCACTGTCGCAGCTGATTGCAGAAATTTATTTTTAGACACTCTTCCATTAGAAATATCGTTAAACAGTAATATAAATACTTTCCATCTTTTCTATTGCCCTCTAAAAGTATCGACACATTTTGTTAATAAGTTGATTTTCGATTACAGATTGACGGTTATTCTATGTCAAAGTTTTATTTTTGCTGTATAATTTATTTGCTTTTCCATGTTGTAATTGTGCATATTAGTAAGGTGAAATGCACAAATAAACCTTGTCAATTTAATTAAACTTATTCTATTTTAAGAACTGTTTAGTTTAGGCTGTTTCTGTTTTTAAAATTTGAACGAGTTTAGCGACATAAAATCACTAAGATTTCTATTATGTGCAGAGCTCCACTGTTATACCAGAGGAGGAACATAATGTGTTTTTCTCAAATACAAATTAAACGAGAATTTCTTTTGTTAAAAATTTGGCCAGCATGCTGGTTGTTATTAAAAAAATTACAATTTAAATTTGAGCTATTCGAACAAAACTTTGTTTTTAAATTATTACTTCTGTAATATACTAAATTCAAACTAAATTTTTACAAAAAGGTTTAAAAATAATATGCATTTCGAATTAGTTTGTGTTTGTTTGTTTTATTTCAAACCTGCAAGAGGGCATCTGTCTACGAGAGGAGGTGTGTGCCTTGGGAGGAGGACTTTTTTAAGGGGTTCTAACGCATTTCGAATTCAGCAGAAATAAAGAATCAATGTTAAATCCTTGTTCCTATATCAACAGTAGTGTTAATATTGAAAGACATGTATTAAAATAAAAATATTAATTCATACTCTCAGTTATCATTACATGTACGTGATCAACTGATCAATCCGTTATCCTTACCTACAGATTTTTATTTATTTATTTACTTTAGGGGGAGTTAAAAAATGGACGGTTTTTCAAATCGAATAGATTATTTGAAATTTTTCATTCATGTACTTCATTTTTTCATCAAGTCTAAAAATTTTGTTAAAAATGCTAAATTTTGCAGACTCATTGAATGCGAGTTCATTCCTAAAGAGAATGTTTCCTCGCCTTTCTGTATGTAGTAGAAGTGGTTTTTTCTCTCCTTTACCGTGGATACGCCCTTTACAGTGTTATAATTCTCATATATTTCTTAATCTGTCGATTTTAATGCCATGTATGGATAAAATGATTGTATTAATATAGATCAAATCATTCAAGTTTTAGCTGTTTATGGGATGTCTACCGCAAAATTTCAATAAATTACGTGAAAACGTTCAAAATACAAATTTTTCTCCGCATTTATCTGATAATACATGCATAACAATTTTGTTCTTGTGCCACGCAAAAATGCTGTGCGAGAAAGTAAATACTTTCGAATATTTTGGTAATGATAGTTTAAAGGTTTAAATTCGAGATTTATACCTACCGATCTTGAAATTAAACAATTTGAAGCAAGATCTTAGTTTAAAGAGTACTTTGAACGGTTAAAATATTAGCCCTATGTTCAGTTCCAAAAAAAGTAATTTATAAACACAGCAGTCAGCTTACGTATTTCAAACTTTTGTTAGACACTTTTTGTTAAAATGTTTCCGCTTCTCAAAATGATTAACATTGGTTTAGCCATAGTGATACTCTCTTTCCAAATCTTTATTATGATTTCCTTGTGGGAAAACTTTAACTTCTACATACATATTATCACTTGTGGGAATAGTGGTTGGCATTCGTTAAGAGTTTGAACCTTCATCCACTTAGTTCGGTTATTCCTTTTATTTTGCCCAGTAAAAAACATATAAAAATACTTTTTTTTCTTTATGTTGGATTGCAACTAAATACAGAAGGTTGTACTCTTTCTCCTGCAGTAATAGAAGAAAGTATTAAACATAATTATGAAGCTAGACATTAAGAACTGTGCATTAATTGATTTTTATACATATCTTGCAAAATGTCAAACTATGGCATTTTGTTCAAGACCTAACCTTTTAAGTTGAACTTCATTAAGATAAAATGACTGAAAACTTAGATTCTATTTATGAATTTTTTTGTGTTGTCTTTAATTGCTTGATGTTCTTCCGTGTATGAAATAATCTCCCCCCCCCACCCCATCGATAAAAGTGGTGCATTAGTTTTTCTCCTAATTAAAAATGAATTATGCGCTTTCAAATTGTTATGCCTCTTTTTTATATCTTTTTCTTTCCTTAAATATATTGAATATTTTTATGATGAAATTAGTACAATGAATATTTTTGTCTGGTGTATTAAATAAGCCTTCTTCTTGACATTTATTTTCTCTATTATGAATTTTTTTATTAAAAATTTTTAACTGTGGTCTAGAAAGTATACCTTAATATTTAAATTCTGTCTCAAATCATAATAAAGAAAAATTTTTGCAATTCTGATTTCCCCTAGTTTTAAAGTTTAACTGAATTTAAGCGTCTTTTCAATTTATTCTTATCGAATGCACTGGTTACCATTAATTAAGGAACAATCATAAAAATGACTATTGCACACAAAGTTACATGTAAAAATTAATGGAAGTGTCCCTCAGTATACAACATATAGTAAGCTAAAAAATAACATGAAAAGAAATTACCGAACACATGTAGTGTTATAGAATTTAGCATATGAATAAAATCAACAAATTGAATCTGTCAGTTTGGTGTGAGAAAAGTATCCTCAGTTTTTAATTTGCTCCCCCCTAGAAGCAATACATCACCTACAGCGATATGTGATGCTGTCAATTATGCTGTCTATCCGTTCAGTTGGAAGCATTAGCCATTGTTCTTGCAACGCAGTTGCAAGCCCAGCAAGGATATCTGTGAGAATATTCAGAGCAGCTGTACAGCATTCTAAATCACCCCAGACATGCTTGATAGGATTTAGGTCCAATGATCGAACTGGCTTCTTCATGCTCTGAATTGTTTGCTGCTGAAGATAATCATCCACAACTTGAACCCTGTGCGGTCTAGCATTGTCGTCCTGAAAGTGAAAATCATCACCTATTGCCCCGACATAAAAACGCACAGAAGCATGAAGGATGTCATCTCTATAGGTCTGAGCATTCTCGTCCTTGTTTAAAGACATAGAGGTTTGTGCATCCACCCAAAGAAATTCCACCCCAAACACAGACAGTGCCTCCTGCGTATGTTCTTTGTCACGGATGTTGGATGTATGATAACTGATTCCAAGTTCTCATCGGATCAAACAACGCCTACTATCGCTTTGGAGGCTAAACTTGGACTCATCCGTAAAGAGAACAGCCGTCCTCTGATTAGCCATCTAATGGACATGTTGGTATGCTCACCTTAATCATTCCTGTCTGTGGCGCGTGAAGCCTTCTACGTAGGTCGACGTTGGCATTAACCTTTCAGGGGCTGCAGCAAAAGAGAAGCTGAGTTGAGTTGCGATTCTATTCCTTCCTAGCGCATAGCTACAATCGATCATCGGCGCTGGTCATAACAGTTGTCCGTCCTTGGGTGTACCTCCTAGATGCCGAATCCGTAGTTAGAAATTGTTGTCAAAATTTATCAATCGCAAGACTGACATTTAATCATCTGGCCACTTGTGCTTGACTTCGTCCTGCCTCTAGTCTCTCAATAACTCTCCATCGCAGTTCTTCTGGCAAATGATGCCTGGAGGTTATTGTTAGGAATAGGCTATCCCCGATTTCTTACCTTACAATCACAACAAAAATTGAAGGCTTGATTTGAAGCATGCACTTTTATGCTCCTAGCAAATAATTTTTTCTGGCTGCAACGCCACTAATTTGAATATTGCAGATTTACCTAGCAATTTTTGTCAACATATTCCGGTTTCTCACGGATTGACTTATTTTTGATCGAGTTATTGCCTTCTTTTCCTTTTTTTGTGTGTGTTTGATTTTTTCTTAATATTTGGAAACCAGTGTATTAATGCAGATAACAATGTGATCAAATATAGTAGTCTTGACTTACACGAGGGATGCTATCCAAGGCCCCTCGCTAGTGTATATATATATAAATTTTTGAAAGACATACACAGTTATTTTTTCCAAAGATCCCGCACAGATTTTTTTAGACCTCCAAGAACTTTATTTAGAAAACCATCAATTGTTGATTCGTGTATCTCATTCTAATAATTTTTCTTTCCTTTTAAAACTAAATAATCTTTTGAGCATCTAATTTTATATTTTGTCTTTGAAAACTAAATTATTGCCGTATGCATGCCATAGTTATCTCTTGACCAGTAGCGTAGCTAGGATTTTATTTCGGGGGGGGGGGCTGTGTATGAAATTATGAGCCAAAATTAAATTGTAAGCTAAGTAAAGGGTCCAGTCCGGGAAACGCCCCCTAAAGAGGACCTAGACCCCTAGAGAGGACCCCCTAGAGAGACCAACTCCCCCTCTCTAGGGGGCGTTGGTCGGGGGGGAGCTGCAGCCCCCCTCTGGCTACGCCTCTGCTCGTGACTGTTTGTTTACCTTAAGAATATAGGAAAGTACGCTTGGATCTTTATCACGTGATATATTCTGTATTTATCGGGTAGCTGAAAATATTGTGTTTTCTTTTTGATGTATTTTCTCAGTAGATAATTGGATTACAGTTTTCAACATTTATCAATGCTAGACTTGTTATAATTTACGCCGTACATATTCTTGAAATGTGGTGAAGAATTTCCCTGAAAATGATCTGTGAATATAATTAATTGCTCTTAACTAACTCTTGTAGTACAGTAAATTATTATTATAATTAAGTAACCGAGATTTCATAAATTATTTGTTTTTTATTATTTGTACAAATAATTTGTTTAGTGCATAAAAGATTTAACTTTAAAAAATATTTTCATAAGCTATTTCAGTGAAACATTTCTCACTAGAAGGAATATATTTTAATCTCTTGTGACTATTCAAAATGTTTATAAACTCTTAAGAAGGTATTTTCATGAGCTTGATAAATTTCTTTACGAATAAAAATACTAAATGCGTCAGATTATGTTTTCTTGTTCTTTGTTATTTTAGCTCAAAACATTCTGCCACATTTTCAGAAAACTTCATCTCGGTGATCCTATGTAATTATTTTAACGCATTAGGTTTAAATAACAGTTAAAATTGTATTTTAAACATATAATTATACTTTATTACCATGATTTATCTTCGTTTTAAATTAGAGTGTCGTTAAAATAAGTGAAACCAGTGCAGATTCTTCAGACTTTGTTTCAAAATCCTTGAACTTATTTCTTCGAGAGAGTAGAAAAATGCGAAGAATAATAAAATATGTTTGTGTCGCTCTCTTTCTCCATCTGACAGTGGACATGTTTCTTTTTTCCTATCCGAACGGCGGAAATAGGCTAACAGCTCTTGGTAATCGATCCCATTCAGTTTGAGGATGTTCAATACCTAATGTTTTTCTTGCGTGTTTGTCGCGCGAGCTACATAAGCAAATCATCTAATGGTACTTCACAAGTCGTTAATTTGGTTGTATGCATTATTTTAAAATGATTTATGTCTGATCACTTGTGAATAGAAGATCTACTTCAGTTCATCAATTTTGCTTGTGACCATCTGTGCTTTATGAAGCTAACTTACCAAAACGACGTGCGTACTGCGTGATTATGAGATCAGTTCAAACATCACCAGTAGTTTATTTCGTTTATGTTATGAAGTAGTTTCGTTTACTGTAACGAAATTGGTTTATTACAAAAGTCATGCTCTTACTGAATATTTATTATGTCATTATTGAATTTAATAGATTAAAATAAGAGCCATTTGATTTGTAGCCCCCACCCCCCCCAAAAAATAAAAAAAATTAAAAAAAAAGAAAGAAAGAAAGAAAGAAAAAAGCAACCAGTCCTCCAGCATATCTTAATTAATGCTTCTTATATACAGTATTTAATTAATATTAGAGATTAGTAATATAAATACTGGAAAAAATAAAATTAACTAATTTTTTATCGTGGGAAAAAGAACCCACCTATTTATTGCTTCTAATTTTTCTAATTTATTTTGAATTGACGATTATACAAATGTATACTAAAAATATTGAAAGTAAGAACCTACTACACAACTAGTCGTATAATATGGTTGGTATGAAGCCATGTGGTTTTTTTTTTTTATGAAGTAACACTCTCCCCCACTCTCTGTATATACATGCGTGTTTGTATATCAATTAATTCATTTCAATTTTTTTAGTCACATTTCTTAAATCATCTTGGTAAGAAAATTGTAAAGGGATATAAAATACTAACTATTTTTTTTTTCTCTGTTATCATTAATTTCTATCTTCGTGAAAACTAGTAATTTCATAAAAATCATTTTAAGTGGCTGTAACAAGTCATATAACGCCACTAATTTATTGTTCATTTGAAACATGAATTGTAAAGGAAGCAAAAATACGTTCTTCCTAAAAATACCTCATGACAAGTTCCAAAAGTAGGAAAACTAACCAATTCTGTTTCTAGAGTACCACTGTGACCAATTAATTTCTGGAAGTTTCGATATCTGCTTTAGTAAACTTACAATTATAGCTTTGGTGCTAAACAATATTTTCTCTTGATTACTTTCCTTTTTCACTATTTTTGGTTACTCAAGCAAACACAGGAGTATGTCTCTAATCTATTTTTTACTTCTTTGTAAACCATTGTCGTCCTAGAAACAGTTATTCTTACTGGATGCATTATTTTGCTATTTTGCACTCGTGCTTATCCTTTGAAATGTTGATTATACTTCTATCGAGTTTCATATGTGATTCGTTAGTTCATTGGCAAAAACTGGAACATTTTTGTTTGGAAAAAATTTCGCGCGAAAAAAAAATATTTTGTTCATTTTAATAAATAATTAGATCTGAACAGTGGCTAAGTATTCTCGTCCATTTGATGTACCTGATTGGCTGTTTACCTGACGTAAGTAGACGTAAATTTTAGCCATTACAACGGTTCACTTGGCAGTCTAGATTCCCAAGACGTTTTTGAAGTTTGTAACAAGGATACTAAATGCTAGGTAATATTTTCTGTTAGTCTGAGTTGCTGATATACATTGAATTTACTGCTCTGTTAATACATAGGAGGCAGAGTCCTTGGTTGTTATTATGTTGTAAGTTAAGTGAAACGCGAGTGTCAGTATTAATAGAAATGGAGCCATAATATAAATTATAATACGATCTGAAATTTCTGTGTAATTTCAGTTTGTTATGAAATATTTTTTTTTTCCCTGATGGCGGACATATGCCGTCTGTAGACTTTTCCTAATACTAAAGCCGGAATTACTGGTTACTTTATTATGGAGGCACCAACTAGCTTTGCCTCCTATGAAGAGACAGACAAAATGATACCTAAATCCATTCCGAAAATAAAACCCGGATACATGGTGAGCTACAAATGGTTCTTTAACCGCTACACAACACGGGCTGCGTCATGCAAGAAAAATAAAGTTGTAAATTTTAAAAACTTGTTTTATTAAAATACACATAAAAAGCTTACTTAATGTAAAAATTATTTAAAGACCCATTTAGCGAGTATGATCATGTAGAATGGTTTATGTTAACACTTTTTCGATATTAGTTTCAACTGTAAAAGAAAATACTTATGACAGACAAAACCTTTATTTCGCAAAGTTTGGCAATACAAAACCATTGAAAATGCAGCTGATGCCCTGGATAGTGAGATATCATGACCAAGGTGTCTACTCATAATATTACAAATAACTTTTTTTAAGGTAAGTAAATTAAAATTTTGTGTTAACGGGATCCGACTGTATTTACTTGAAAATTCTCTTTGAAGCCATAGTTCGGATCAGTTGGTCAAGCTGATTAGCAAAACTTTTCAAATTTGTTAATTTAATTTTTTGTGACCCGACTTGTGGTTCAATGTATGAAAATTTAATCAGCTGTACTTTCGTCATTTATGCAGTACAGCCTATTACTTTGCACAATTGATTAGTTTACTTTAATATCGACATTTTAGTTTAATAATTTACCAGCTTTAAATTTTTACACTACCCCCTTGTAATTTCATTGCTTTTATTTTCTTCTAGCTTGTTTAGTATATTAATATAGAAATATTTTAATTTTTGTGAGAGTAATTTGCTTGAGCTGCAATTTTATAGATATTAGCCTGTTTATATTAGAGGTGTGCTGGATATCTATCCGTATCCGTGGAGCTCTGCAAGAAAATAAAGATTCGTATCTGCATTCGTTAAAATGAGCAACAATTATCCGTGTCCGCTTCGATTAGTAAATATGATCAGTCTTCTTATCCGTTTCTGTTTTTGAGAATCTTGACAGTTTAACGATTTTTCAAATAAATGCATTAAACAAAGGAACTAAGAACTTGTTATTTTATTTATAACGGCATGAATTCATCAGAAATATTCATTATTTCATTATATTCATTCAATATGTATAAAAAACGAGTCAGATTTCTTTAACACTATTAGCTATTTTAGAGATACAAGATATATTTAGTAATAAATGTTTTATGAAAAACATACGAAGATCACCACGTTACTGTTAAAAACGCTATTATTACATGACTTTTAGTTCAATCTCTTTGAAGATACTGGAACTATTAAAGTTCCTACTAGGGATCAGAACAAACAACATGTTACCTTTTTAAATGACTTAGTTAATTTTTAAAGTAGGTCTCTAAAATTATTAGTTAAACTTTTTAATTAATAATTTTAGAGTTAATAAAAGTAATAAATTTTAGAGTTAATAAATTTAATTAATAATTTTATTAATTAAACTTTTTAAAGTAAATGTATATTCCCATGAAAGTTCCAAAATATACATATAATGTCACACGAAATCTACTTTTTTCTTTTATAAGTAAAAATATTTAAAAAATAAAATATCCATTAACGTTAAAAAAGGTACTAGCCTAAAATAATAAAAGGAAAAAGATTAAAAAATATATGAAAGATTGAAACTTGAACCTTGCACAATTATTCTGTTACACAGTCATCAATTACCTATATATATATATATATATATATATACCTAATTTTAAAACTGTGAGCATCTTAATTGATAAATAAATAAGTTTCTTTAACAAATGGATGTATTGCTTACTTTGCCAATAAAATAGGAGCGCCTAGTAATATAGCTTGGTTTTGAAGTGAAAGATATCAAGAAAAATGTAAAAGAATTAGTTTTAAAAAATTAAAATTCAATATTTGAAACTTTCATAGTTTACCATTATGACCGATTTTGCAATTAAAAAAACAAACAAACGTTCTTTTGATAGAAGCATAACTATCATTTGCCAGAAGGGTGAAATTAAAGATAAGGAATATATTGGCCTTGAGAATGAATGATGGTTACCGTATCTAAAAACGCTGCAAATCTGCTTGGAAACGAACAAAACATCAACTTTTTGTAAAAGAAGTTTTATATCTTTTTAGAAATAGCAATATAATTTTAAGACCTCTTAAAATGGAAAAGCTCTTATTTTATATTGCATTAATATAAATTACATATTGCAGTAATTACTATAATTTTTTAAAGATTTTGCTTTCATGAAAAAAAATTTAGTCCTCACATTTTGTAGTTAAAAATTTTTTGCTTGTTTTGCTTTGCACTCTTTCACCGTGTTTTGAATATATTGAATTTTTATTTTGCAAAAGAAAAGGAGAGGGACTTTGGGGGATAATTGTCGTTATTAGTGCAGCCATTAACCGCAATACGTGTGTCAGTGAAATTGGAAGTATAATTGTATTCTCTGTGTATGAGTATTATGTTTTAATGGCATTTCTCTAAAATACATGCATATTCGAATGTTGGGGAAATGTGACGTATCACGAACGCTTTTAATGAAATTGCCCATTCAAATGTTCTATGATTTACAGCAAAACAAAGCCTTGTAAAATGACGAATTTTCTCATATTGTTTCAAAGTTATTAATATCACCCGAAATTAAATGAGTTTTATGATAACTTTTAATAAAACAGAACGTATGACGATTTAATTTTGACTTCATGCCATTTTAATATTCGGTCTAACATGTCTTATATCTTAATTAACCAAAAGCGTGATTTAAGTTTTCTAACTGGACAATCGGTGCAGTTACATACATACATTAGAACGTAGGTATTAGGTGTAAAAAATTCCATTGCCAAGCAAAACTAAAACTTTCTTGTGTAAGTGTATTTTAAACATTTAACTATTACTTAAAAATTGTTTCTACCAGCTATTTTTCTGAACAACTTTCAGGTTGAAGTTGCATTCACGGCGATATAAAATACATTAATTCTATTTAATTAGTCTTGCAGAGTAAATAATGCACAGCGCAATTCGTATAGCACGAAAGAACTCAAATATTATCTACGCTTTCTTGCAATATTAGCATATTTGTGATTGCTTTGAAAATCTATTCCTGATTGCCTCTTTGAATTCATGCCTTTAAGTACTGATTGTGTTAGCTATTGATGTAAATCTATGTTTGAATGTTTTGTTTATGAATGTCGCAGAGTTAAGGAATGACTTCTTGTTAAATTTAACTGGAAAATTTTCATGCAAATGCGCCAAGTGGCTGAGTTGCCAGCTAATCGCTGTTGAGCATACCGTTTAAAACTTTACATTACTTCTTTGTTATGAATGTATACAACTTTTTCTAATGAAGTAAAATATTGCTTTTTTTATGTTGTTTTTCTTTCGACGGGGATTTTTAAATGAATTTTTGTTACCAGGAGCGTAAGTTTGAAGACTTATCTTTTATAGATGGTATGGAATCAAGTGGTTGTGCACGTTTTTGAACGGCGGACCGCATCATATTTCCTTCCATCCCAGTTCAAAAAATCAAAAATTTTCGGTAAAGAGCTTGGAACTTCCACTATTCTCACCGGCAGGAAATGTGTAAAAGGTCAAAACATTTTTATTTAAACTTACATATTAAGTCTAGGAACATTAATAGCGAACAAGAAAAGTTATCGAATTTTTCTGATGAGGTTTCAATTCATAATTTTTTCTTGTTTGCTTGTTATTAATTTGTTGATTTTCATATTAATAATATAATATGTCATATGTGGTAAACCCATTAGCCGTGGTTTAAGTGGTTGTTATTATTTTCCTATTTGTTATAATAGCTTCAGAAATTATATTTATGTATATTCCTGTACTAGTGCGTTAGTTGTTTAGTACATTTATATCTTATTGCAATAAGCATCTTTAATTATTTTGTAATGTTCTATTTTAATTTAAGAAACCGATATTTCAAGGCTTCAGTTGCAATTCTGTGTTTTATTTGATCACTCGAAGTTCTTATAATAGTTTGCTGTGGGTTTCTAGTGTGCCATTGGTTTATGACAATTTTATTAATTACTAACTGAAGTACCCATCATTTGCAGGTTAATATGTCTTGAAGACCTTTAAAGAGTGCGAGTTGAAACGCTTGCTGCAAAAATGGAGTTTTCTCCATTTCTTATTATTTTGAGAAATTAAAGAAACGTTTTTAAAATTACAATTTCACGAATAATATTTTTCTTATATGTTTTGTATGTCTTTGTCTTTAGACATAGTTTGCCACCGTGTTCATGTTATAATACGACTTCCGTTGAGCGAGGGGAGGAGGGAGGGGTGTCTTAATAAGTTATTTTTGGTGTCTTAAAAACGCAAATCTGAAGCGAAGAAATGTCAATTGAAATGTTTCATGTCAAAGCATACATTACAAAATATTTTTTTATTTTTACAATTTAGTACAGTAAAATATATGACCGTATACGGCATTATATGGGGAGACATATCCATCCAACGATTATCATGGAAACTAAAAAATCCGACCTTCCACCTTCTTTCACCAAACGATGAAATTATTATTTTTGAAAAAACTTTGATGTGTTCTTAACTCAAAACAGCTGAAATCGAACTCCTTTTTGCTGCAAGCCCTTCAATTTGCATTTGCATTCTAAGAATATAAGTAATTCAAATAGGTTACTGAGTAAAGTAATAACTTTTCTGCATCGTAAAAAATACAGGTAAAGAGAAATTATGCAAATTGTTGTATCAAATTGTCAATGGATAATTTTATTTAATTATTTATTTTCAAAATTAGCCCCCCCCCCATTAGAATTAAGATTTAGACACTAGTATTTAATTGAAAAAGATGGTATCAGAGAAAGCCTTTTAAAAAGGGCACTTGCTCTTAAAATTAATAACAGGCCGTCTATATTTGATTTCACAGTGTTTGATTTGATTGCATTTAGATGATTTTCCATAATGAGGGGAATAACTTTTGTAACGCTTGCATCATGCCTCAAAAAACATTCAGAGTTTTAAAAATTATAATCTTATATTTAAAATTGCGTATCCGCTATGCAACAAAAATTTCACTTCTTCCGTTTTAGTCGCTTTCATGGAATGCACACATAAAGCTTTACACAATTTCGCAATATCTTTAAATTTTCTTTTTGAAAATAATCAGCTTTAACAGTCTCTTTGCCATTAAATGAATTTTATTGGAATAACTGCAGATATTTTAACGTGAGGAATTTTATACTATTTTCAATAAAATACAAAAAAAAAAAAAAAAAAAAAAAAAAAAAAAAAGAAGAAGAAGAAAAGAAAAGCCTGCAATTTAAGCTAAGTAACCAACTATCATATTACTACATTTTATTCGCTGTAGGCAGTTTTACGCGAGAATCCCTCCCTAAAATATACGAAAATTAAAAATTTATTCAGATTTTAGGAGAAAAATAACCTACATTTCTTTTGTTTGAGTCACTAAACGTATGTTACCAAATTTCGTTCTATTTCCTTTCTCTGTTTTTATGTCATGTGCTCACATATATTTACACAATTTTCAAAAATTCTTAAAATCTATGAAAATTTGTGACTCCAATAGTTTAGTTAAGTGCCCACAAATCATGCTGCTGAGGTTCTTTTCATTCATTTCAACTGCTTTTACATAATGCTCCAACAGAAGTTTACACGTTTTTAATAGATTTTTGCAAAATCTGAAATTGTATTTAAAATATTAATGTATTTAAAAAAAAGCGCCTTTGATTAACGGAATGACTGCCTTTTATATTACCCCCAAATTGAATTTCATTTGCTTGAGCAATTTTTACTTCCTGCACGTGGATGGGGGGGGGGGGGGGTCGTTACCGTCAAAATGACAGCCAGGCATACTTATTTTGGTGGGAAGCTCGTTTTGGGCTCCCAAATGCTTGAAACGGATAGACATCACATTTTTTTTAAATTCCAAGTATTGTACAGTCAAGTCTTATTTTATTTATGTATAGATATGTGCGTATAATATTACCGTATAATCATAATTATATATATTTTCCAACGCGCAGCATTGGCACATCAAGCCTTTGCTGGGAGATATCCGAACGGCCATTTGTGTAGGAGCATTACAAGGACTCGAAGGCAAGGACATCACGAACACGCTATCCCATATGCCAAGAATCGAACCCGAACCTAAAGTGTGGTAGAACCTAACCGGACCCAAAATGTGCGTTACCCATTACACCAGCTAAGCGACAACCAATATTCGAGACCAATGTTCCACTTGAGCTGTATTTTCTTCTAAGGCATTGATTTAGTCATTAATATCTGTATTGCAAATGTCTCGAATGCGTTTGAAAATATTTTGAACATTTAAAAATTTTCAACTCTTTCAAAAGTGAAATATCTATATTTTTCTCAAAAGTTCTGTTAGTTTTGAAACTGTTCTATTTATTGCATATTTTTGCAAAGATAAATTTTTATTTTATGCCTTTTAGGGCTTCACAATAAAAAGCTTCTACTTTTAAAAATTGTATTTTTACTTTTTTTATTTAGTCCTCAGATAATTCCCACGAGCACGAAACACACTATGTAAGCAAAGAAAAAAAAATTTAGTTAGTTTTTGCAGATTTATTAATAAAACAGTGAAAACACTCACACAACTTCTAATGATGAACGCTAAAGTAAAATAATATTTTCCCTTCCTATATATATTACAGTATGACATAATGTATTTTTATTTTGTTCACAAATACTTAAGGTTTTTTTTTTCATTATTAAACAGTTAAACTTTTATTACGCATGAAACATTATTAAGCTGCTGTTTAACAGCACTTACGACTCCATGTATTATATATATATATATATATATATACATAATATTAATTTTTTATAATAAGTAATATGTAATATACATATATTACATCCATCGATATTATAAAGTGATATCCATGGCAATCTTAAGTTCTGAAATGTTCTCTCTCGAAATATAGTTAGAAATATGTAATACTAAAGTTACTTAATTCTTTCAAAGAATGATTAATTCATATATAATTAGTGAAAAATTAATTAAGAAGCTCTCACTATAAAATCTTCACGTCTTCATTTTCTTCAAGCTTTTCGATGAGCTTTGACTATTGACACATAAAATTTAATGAAAGAAGGCAGAGAGATACCAACATTGGATAACATATCGTTATTCCGATATTGCTTGTTCATGAACAAAGGTTGTGATCTTTTAAAATTATTGAGGAGAGTAGATGATCGATTGAGATATTATGATCAGCTATTTGTTTAAGTTGATAATTTATTAGTGTGTTAAAATCTATAATTGATTGCTGAACTTATTAACGAAGCAGTTAATTTCGTGTATCTATTTTATTGTAATACTGTATGATGCACCGTATTAGATTTATTTTGAGAATTTCGTAGGATTTTTTACTCAGTCCAAGAGTTTTCTAATTCCCTAAATAACAGAAATAGTGTTTATTTTTCGTTATTCATACAAAGCACACATTCGAAATAGTTTTTTTCAACTAATCAGCTTTTGAAATTTTTCTTTATAACTATCAGAAATACATACTTAAAAAACTTCTTATCGTTTTTGTTAGTGTACACAATATTTACAAATGGGTAGGGATTATACTAGAGAACTCTTGGAGTGGTTTTAAATTTTATTTGAAATTACAGTAAACAAATATGTTTGAAATATCAGCTTTTAATCCATTTTTTGCCTGTTAAATAGTACCTCCATTCAAAAAGCTCAATGTAACTTTTTGAATTTAGGAAACAAGATTCACACATATCATGAAACAAGATTCAATCTTCAAAGTAATTAGCATTCGATTTTACGTAAGTTTGATAGTGGGTGTATAAGGCATTGAAACGATGCAAAAAGGCGCGTTTGGGATGCACTTCACTTAGACAGGAAAATTTTTTTGGTCTACCAAAAGGCTCTCTTCAGTAACGAAAACAGGCAGTAAAGCGCTGGTGCCAGATCTCCCTCAGCAGAATGGTGGGGGGAATTAGCATGCGGCACAAAAACACTGATTTTCGATAATTGAGGATATTGAATTAAACATGACCACCTAACTGAAATGCATCCCAAATAACACCTTCTTGGGTAGTTTCAATGCGTTGTCAAGCTTGTGTAATAACGGATTGTAATTACTTTTTTGAAGGACAGTGAACTTTGTTTTCCAATAAGTGCGAATACCTTTAACAAAATGCACGTTTCACCGAACTTTTTCAACGGGAGCTGTATAAGAACACCATGTTCGACACCAATTTATTTTTATTTGTAATAATTTTCCAATTTTTGACAGAAACTCATTAGTGTATATTTGTCGATTATCATTACACGCGAACAAATCTGTCACGAATTCAGTGATTTTTATTAAATTTTGTATACGGGTATCTTAGAATGGCGTAAAAGTGACACTATCGTTACGTTCGAAATATCTATAAATCTTCAACTTAAATAATACAAAGGTTTATCATTTTACTTCTATACTGCAATTACAATGATTCTGGCAAAATGATGTGGAACTTGATTAATATTTTAACTTTTTAGATCTATTGATCCAAAAGTAATTAGGATATGCGATCTTCTGATCACGCAATCTGTCATGAAAAAAAGATGTGACGACCTGTTATATGAGATTTTCCTCCTTCACGTTATTTTTTCTTTGAAACGGTGAAAAGTATTCGGTGAAAGATTTTTATTTTTTTTAAGTTAAGGAAGAGCATTTTTGAAGAATTTTACCCAAAAATTTGGTTTTAGTTTTCGCCCCTCGTAAACTATTGTAAAAAAGTATATGTTGTCAGGCAGTAACAATGCTTATACGATTCTACTATGTTGTTGTTTTTTCCTAATTTTCGCGGCTCTCACAAAATATTTGGAACCGCTAAAGAAATTGGTAAGCTTAAAAACTTTTATATATGCATAAGTATTTTTTTAAAATATCTCTATAATTTATTCCATTACACAATTTATTTATTGTGCCGAAACTATCCGTACCATTAATGATGCATAAGCGCTCTGTCTAGCAGATGAGTTGTGAAAATTTCACAAAACCTAATTCTAGATGATATATTTAGTAAAAATAAATGTAGTACCAGCTGTATGTAATAATTCCTCTCGTCTTACCTACCATCCCATCTTTCGCAATCTGATGCAAAAATATTCTGGTGAAGGAGTAGAAATGGTATGCGAAACCCAATCCTGCTGAAGAAAGAGTGTATTTTTGTGTTTGTGAATTAATTTTGTGGAGAGGGAAGGGGGCTTACATACACACACTCACCTTTTTGTGTGTGCGTGTGTAGCGGTTTTGTAAAGAAAAAATGTGGTTGCACGTAAACATGTATTTTTTCAAATCTCTTATATTGCTGTTATTCCTTTTAATAGTTATAACTAGTAAATATATACAGAATGTCCAGTGCTAACGATGTCCAATGGTGATTTCCTAAACCTTTTGTCAGAGACACATAGTTCCAATTGCAAAAATGCTTTAAATTGTATAATCCCTTATATCAGAAGCAATCAAAGTCAATAAAGAAATTTCTATAAAAATTACGAAATTTAAATTTTTATACGGTCCTATGAGTTATACTTAGAAAAAATTTCTTCGTATAATTTCATGCACATTACAAAAAAAAAAAAAAAAAAAAAAAGAAAAAAAAATTAAAAAAAAAAATCGTCCTTCTACGACCAAAATTCATCGATTTATGAAACAGCAAACATTGTGACTTAAGTCAATTTTTCACGTTTAAAAATGCCCCGTTATGGTAAACCGTTAAGGGACCATATAAATACTGGAATTTTAAATTATAGGTTTTAATTTCACTTACTGGCATGATGCGGAAAAGAAGCAAAACTAATTTAAGCGTACTGATCTTCAAGCAGACAGGGCCTTATTATCGCATGGGCAAATCGGGACTTTCCCCAGGGCCCCCGGCTCGAAAGGCCTCCCCCAGTTTCAAATCTAGTTCTGAAATATTCTTTTATATATCAAAATTTTACTAAAGATAAAATAAATTTCATAGATCCGGGGCCCCCCAAATCCATCAATGCCCGGGCCCCTGTTGGTCATAATCGGGCCCTGCGAGCAGAGGGTTACACTCAAGCTCTATTAAACTCCATCTGAGGTCAGACTTACTTAATCGTATATGTGTAGCATGCAAATATGTAACATAAGTGTGTGCTACGTCAAGTACAGGTAGAGTTTTCTACACGGGTGCATATTTAGATTGCAGTCGAAGGAAGTTATTTAACGCCGGTTCATTCAAAAAACTGTTTAAAAAATTCTATTTTCAGCATAAGCTATATATTTTTTTACTTTATTGGATACACATAGTTAAACGTTAATCTTCTTTATTGCAATCTATATTCATGAAATAGTTAATGAAATTGCTAATAAATATTACAAAGCTCAAAAGCATGTACATTAATTTTTCTCAAATTCATTTTGTATTCAACCCCTATTTCGCAGCTCGAAAAGTGCTCTAACTTTAAGCAGCTGTAACTCGGTGAATTTTGGTCGTAGAAGGACGATTTTTTTTTTTAATAGTGCATGAAATTGCATAAAGAAAATTTTTCTAAATATAACTAGGACCGGGGGACCGTATAAAAATTTAAATTTCGTAATTTTTATAGGAATTGATTTATTGACTTTAATTTTTTCTGATATAATAGATTATATAATTTAAAGCATTTTTGCGATTGAAACTATGTGTCTCTGACTAACAGTTTTGGAAATAGGGATTGTGCACCGTTAGCACTGGACACCCTGTATATATATTTGCAACTATGTAAATGAGCTATTTTTTCTGCTTTTTAAAATATTTATTCTTTTATCATGCGTAATTAAGTCAATTTCATCCTATATATATGATTATCTCTTTATATAAAAAAAAAAGGTACAATACGAGGAAGTCATTTTAGAGTGTATAGCCATTCAAAATCGTGTTAACTTAATTGATTTTAACTGCCATTTATTTTAACTATTCTTAACCATTTCCTATTTTATGAGATTGACTATGCAGTTGTAACTGAGTTAATGCTGGTTCTGCCTATTTTTTGAAGTATTTTGAAAATAAAATTAAAATAAAACGTTGAGTTCGCGCGCGATTAAAAATATGTTTAGTCTCATAAACCAGTTTTAAAAATAGAATGCAGTATTTTCATTTTTTAAACACGTGTAAGCACCTAAAAATTAAAACAAGCTCTCAATTTAGCCCTTTTATTTTAAATTCAAAGTTTTAAATTGTGTGGTTGCGGTACAAAAACAGTCAATGTCCCGGAAATGTTTATTTCCTAAGGCAGTGTTTCCTGGAAATGTTTTTTACATACCTAGACAGTTAGTTGATCTTGTGTCTGTGCTTTTGTAACCACAGTAAGTCGTTTTTCAAAAATATTTTAGTTGAAATGAATCTTTCTTAATTGAAGTCTATTTTATTTTCGTTTCGGACAATCTGCCAGTCAAGTCTGGTTAGGTGGAAGAACGTCTTCATTTCCAGACTGTTTAGTTTCTTTTAACTTCAGCCTCTTCTTTTATGGTGGTTCAGTAAAAGTTGATCCCGAGTGACTACTGAACTTAGTTTGCTTCGCCGAAAATGGCAACCCGAGTGACTCTCGGGCTTAGAAGTGTTAATGTTCGATTTCTAATGCTGTTTTCCATCTAGTAATACAGTGGAACCCCGATCTGTCGTTCCCGCATTCATCGTTTTCCCGTATTAATCGTTTTATTTCTATAGTCCCTGCATAAGTTGTATTCAAATAATGTTAACAAAATCCGTATCGTTCGTCTAAAAATCGTTTTCCCGCGTATGTAAAATGTTTCTTCCGACTGAAATGAAATTGGAGGTAAAGTGGATCAATAGGGCATACAAATTTAATTACTTACTGGTATGATTTCTTTGGTCTCGCAGTGGTCTGGGCGTTAAACTCCTTTCCCATAAAAACACGTTAAGTGAAGCAGAAAGAAGCATCCAGCTTGGCCAGTGCTTGGGATGGTCAACTCCCTCTCGGCTCGACTGCTGTGGGACCGTGTACGCTAATGGGAGCGGGTGCACATAAAATCTGGCGTGGCTCCAATGTCCTCCAGGTTTAACGCTACCTCTGAGGGTGCCGACTTCAGGGGGTTGGTCCTTTCTCTGGAAATGGTTCAAAATTAAGGGACCCCGGGCTAAAGTCGGACTTTCACCTACTGGGACCCACTAAAAAATGGAAGCCCCCCCCCCCTCCCTCTGCTCATCGCTTGCCTATCTGTGGGATCTAACACCGCATGTGGTTGTCAGAGGGCATAAGTAAGAACCACAACAACTATTATTTCTTGGGTTGATGATGAGTTCTTACATCTAGCAGGGATGTGTATGGTGTGAAATTGAATGTTTATGCTTCGATTGATATAGAAGTAGCAATGTGCAGTATCCTAAGAAGAGAAGAAATGTGCGATGATTTAAAAAAAAAAAAGAAAATAATGGCGAAGAAGCTGAGAATAATATTCATGCCGATGAAACTGAGCCAATACTAGTGGCAAGTTTTGGTATTTGAAATTGTATGAACTTTTATAAACAAACATGAAAACACACAAAAAGACAAGAAAAATGCTGTAAATCTTGGAAAATTTTCGTTTAATTAAAAAATTAAAAACCCTGTTTAAAATTACTGAATTTTTAAAAATAAGTATCACCTAATTTTCTATACACGATTCGAATTTGTTTCTTTTACAGTTTGGTAACAAATTACAATATACATTGGGAATGCGATATACATTGTGTGCATTCATAAACATTTTTTTCTTCGTATTTTGACTTTAACCCGCATTCGTCGTTTTCCCGCATGCATCGTTTTTACTACGCACCCCTTGAAAAACGATAGATCGAGGTTCTACTGTAGTAGTAATAATTAAATCTTACAGATTATGTATTCTGTGTGAGAAAAAACAATCTTTAATAAACCTATTAACTTATTTTATATTATTTATAATTTTGATTTATTGATTTATATCTTGTGATTTAATCTAAAATCTATGTTCTACACGTCAATTAGTCAAACTTTGCATTTTGTTAGTGAAGGTCAACAGTTATGGCCTACCGCGTGGCTTTCAATCTAACGGTTTGGACTTTTAGGCGCCTTTTTCCAGATGTACCGTGAATACGTGTTAGTCCTCCTCCCAAGGCATTCCCCCTCTCGCAGATAGCCTTGGTGTGCTTTATCTTAACAAAGCAAAACAACAGCATGTAAATTAATTGATTATAACACGATATAAAATTGCCATTGCATAACATTAGGGTTTAGAGCTTTCTGTCCTAATATTGATATTGGCAATATCACGACGTTGGGTTCAGTTTTGAGAACTTATTTTTAATGCTCCAAATTTGCGGATATTTTGCTAAAACTTGCTAAGCTTGACGTTATTTTGTGCGATTTTTAACACGTTTCCTGTATTGTTCTTGTTCCATTTAAAAACAGTATTACCCAACTGAACAGTGAGAAATATATAGAAATTTCTGGTGAAAGGAAATACGTGAACTTTCGAGAAACGTCGTTAGGAGTTTTAAAAGGAGAACAGGTCGAACGAAGTTCAGTTGGCTGTTCTTCAGTTGTAAGTCGAGTGAGTGCCTGACTTATTGATGCCATCGGATTATAACATTTTTCGGCTGTTTTGTAAAGCAGTTTCACTTCAAAAAGTGTCTGTCAAATTTACAGAAAAAACTGCCAGCCAGGGCGCCAGTTTATTTCCGTATGTTTTACTGAAGTCTTTTGTAAATTTTACAGCTTCTCAGTTTATTTTACAGAAATCTTCTGTATACGGAAAAAAATACGGAAGACTTCTGTAAAACATACAGAAATAAACTGGCGTCCTGGCTGACAGTTTTTTATTCTGTCAGTTTGACAGACTTTTTTTTTTCAGTGTAGTGAAGAGTGCATGTATCCACTTTTAGGAAAGCTGATTCTGGTCTACTGTACGTTTTGGAGTAGTGTCAAATCTGCTCGAAACTCCACGGAGTGTATTGTACGTGGATTGTTTTAATTGTACGAGAAAAAGTATTTTTGTGGAAGCCGCTATATTCGACTGAGTGTTAGCCATTAAATTTGTGTTTGTGTATTCATGTGAAGATTGTTCGATGTGTTTTCAGAGCAATAAATTTATTGTTTCGTTCCTACAACGGGGCTGATTCCTGAAATTTTCTAGACACACAAAGCTCTCAACACATTCATACACGTACATTACTATCACCGAAGAAAAAAGTCTATCAAACTGACAGAAAAGAACTGTCAGCCAGGAAGCCAGTTTATTTCCGTGTGTTTTACAGAAGTCTTCCGTATTTTTTCCGTATACGGAAGATTTCTGTAAAATAAATTGAGAATCTGTAAAATTTACGAAAGACATGCGGAAATAAACTGGCGTCCTGGCTCACAGTTTTCTTTTTCTGTAACTTAACTGACTTTTTTTCCAGTGTAGTATACATGTATTTGAATATTTAGTGTCTAATTCGTGAAATTCATTTAGTTTCGTGATACTTAGGGATATTCAAAGCAAACCGGAGTTATTTTAAAAAAAATTATGTGTTCATTTATACTTTTATTTTTTTTCGTAAAACAATTTTATCACCTTCGAAGAACTCTCCATTGCGCTTAATACATTTGTCCACTATTATTACATTCTTGGAAAAAAATTAAAAACCCGTATGTTTTGTCGGTTGATAGATTTTCAGCTTAACTCATATTTTATATGTAAAACTTTTACTTGAAAATTACTCCAATTTCACTTGTGATCTGAAATTTGTGAGCTGACATTAGAGCACCTTCAGTTCGTTGCATTTTTGACGGTAGGCATTGATTTCTGGTAAATAAAAGCTTAATTTGCAAAAAATGTTTGTTAGGATGTTTTCTAGCTCTCCTGTGATCGTGCGTTCACTAGTTTAGAGCTGCTTTTATACCATTCTGTTTTAAATTAAATTAATCTAAGAATCACTTATTTATGCATTCTACACTCGGTGTTATATTATAAATATTAAAGATACGAATAATTTTCCCATGTTAGAAATGTTAAATATAATGAGGAGAAGCCATGTGTATTATTAAGTCCTAATTTTAAATAGCCGTTTTAATTGATTGCATTTTTACGAATCCTGGAAAGCATTTTATGTTGATCCTTTTAAATGTAATTTGAATTGTTAACCGTTTTAAGTTGACTAAGTATAAAATGAAAAATCGATGTCTATCGGTGCTCCCTTGTCTGTATCGGTGAAAAGTAATCAAAGGGAAGTATTTGCAAAATCGCAAAAAGTAAAATAAATTGTGCTTAGGGTTGAAATTAGAAAGTCTTTTCGGAATTAAATTTCTCGTTGTCAGCTGTTTTGTATAATTAGGAAACCTACCATGTTTTAAAATGAAGTCGGCATTACTTGTAGCTAGAAGCAATCCTATCCAATTTATATTCATTTTGCAATGTATGCCGAGATTACGTTACTAAATTTAGAAACAGGAATTAGCTTTATGGGCTCCATAGAAAATTATGAAAGTTCTGTGGGGAAAATTGAAAAGATTTTCTTAGTAATGGTAATGTCCGAAATTTCAGAAATGTATTTACTTTTTGGTTTGGGTATTATTGATTTTCAGACAAATTTTTTTGTAAAGATGACGACAATTCAAAGCATTACGGACCTTTTAAAATGAGCCTTTTGCATAAGCTGTTCTTCTGAGAAACATCTTTCGGAATAAAAAAAAATAGTCCATATTTGAATGGGCTTATATTTAAAAGGTTTCTTTGGGTACTCCGAATTCTAAAAATCAATATATTTTGTAATATATATAATTAAGAGACTAATATATTTTCTAAATATGTGTATCTGTTAATGGAATGAATGTTAGTAATTATAATGCGCTTAAGCATTAAAAGATAGTTTTCTAAATATAATTTCTAATAAAAGGAATTTTGAATCCCTTTATTTCACCTGAAAGTTGCTGTTGACTATTCATGCAAGATAGTTGTAGTTCAATGTTTGTTTTCTGCAAATTATTTCCTAAGGAGCATCGATATGTTAAACTAGAGTTTGTCTTGCAAGTTTAAGACTTTAATTTTCTGTTTGAGTTCAGAATGTAAGTATATTTGAAAATACAGGTTTTTATTAATTTTAAACTAGTACTCGTCGAATTTTTTATTCATTTTAAACTAATATTCTACCTTACTCTGAAGAATAGACTAAAAAGTATTAAAAAGAAAATTGAAATTTTCAGACCCGATTCATAAATAAGGGATAGATTTAAAGTATATTTTGGCGATTTCCAAGCACATTGATAACTTTTATGTTGAATATTTTGTCATACTACGGATATCTTATCTAAAAGGATAGGTTTAATAAAACATGACTCATAAAAAGTTGCACTTTGATATTTAAAATCTAGGAAAGCCTTCGTTTTTCAATTATTATTATTTTTTGCGCATTTTTGAAAAAGGTGATCGCTGTTTGTTAAGCTGTATTTTCTTTTTTTAATGAAATAACTTCATTAATTATTACTATTCTTTATTTCTTAGCGTGTTCTTCTTCGGATACACTTTAAAGAAGTGCGAATTGAAATAAAAGAGAGTGTACGTTATATATTTTAGAATATAATTTAATACAGAGAACAAATAAAACATTGTATGGATTATTAAAAGCTCTTCTGTAAAAAACTAAATGAAAAAAAAAAAAAACTTGTAATTTTGTTTATGACTTTTTTCCGGTCGTCATATATTTACTATTGGGGGGGAAAATTGCAAAAGGCATAAAATGTTCCAAGTTTTCTTTATGGAATGTTAAATTTGTGAAAATATGAAATATATGGACGAAAAGTGTTTTCCCTTTCCTTTGTAAAATGTCTCGTGAAATGATGAACAAACAATTTCAGTTACCTCTTTATTCGTAGATTAAAAAGCTATTTTCTCTTTCTTACTCAAAATCCCTGTTGTACCCAAAATTGAATTCACATGGTTTATTTTTTCAAGGTTTCTCTGTTTATTCTGTTAAATTCTTCCTTTTTAAAGAATTTCCGTTTTATACTACTACTACTTTTTTATTTTAATGAATTGTTAAGGAAGAGTAAATTATCTTCTTGATTTGATAGTCGATGCATGTTTTGCCAAACTATTTGTGATGGAACATGTTTTTTGTTCTTTCTAATGTCAACTATAGTTGTTATCACTACTTTCTATTATTTTTTAATAATTGAAATTTAAATTGGAACTATGGTTTATATTGACATCGAATTATGATTTCCTATTAGTTAAGTGTGGTCAGAATGGGTAGATATACTTTCTCAAAAATGAGTTCGAGTGTTAACCAAGATTACTTTGATGATTTAGCAAATATTAGTTGTTGTGTGGAGATAGTTAATCTTTGAAAACAACAGTAGCTCTTGAATTTTCTATTGAGTTGTGCCTTTGTATTCTAAAGATTTAAAAAATATTTCGAAAGTCAAAGTAAGAAACTAACTTAATTTGAAAGCATTTTTAAATAAATTTATATGTAATTTTAAAACTTAGTTATAGGGAAGTGTGACAATTAAGATAAATAAAGCAACTAAGAAGAATATTAGCAACTAAGAATAAAAGGTTATTCAAAATGCGTTCAAGAACTCATTCTTTTGGAAAGCGTGCAAGAAATTCAAAACTTATTCTGACTGTTAAAAGCTGCATGCAGTAAGAATCTAACGACACGTTTATGTGCATCACTTGTGAATTTGAATTTGGTTTATCTTCCTTGGTTTGTGTTGTCCTCATTTGTCCAAAATGAGCGTCCTTGTGAAAGTATCCATGCCACAAATACTGTCAGTGAGTAATCATGTAGTTTTTCAAGCCCTTTCTTCTTAAGTCCCGATGTGTCCTATTGTCTATCGATTAAAAAAAAAACAAATTTGCATCTTTTTCAAGCAGTTTCTTTATCAGATTATTACATTAAAAAATGAAAAAATGAAACATTTTAGGCAAGGTTCAACTGTGGTCCCACCAAGTATCACGTGCAATACGTAGAAAAAAAAAATACCGCTCTCTTCTAGAACGAATAGGTGGTTGTTTTCTATATCCCAAAACTAGAAGAACAGATCGCAGCATTATGCGTGTAGATGATACACACAACTGGTATATATATGGTCAAGAATTTCTAGTCCGTAGTATTGTTAGCTAATCACAGCAGAATGACTAGTTTGTGTAATAAGAAATTATCGTTCAATTTTTAGAATACACACATGCACTAGAATTACCTTTTCTGAGTTTACCCGCTAGCGTATGCAGCGATTTACAGATATTTGCATCTGGGTACAAGCACCATCTTATAGAGAGAGATCTAAAAATTAGGTAACTGGGCTCAGACGTGTCTTGTTCGTATATATATATATATATATATATATATATATATATATATATATATATATATATAAATATAAATATATATATATATATATATATAAATATAAATATATATATATATATATATATATATATATATATAAATATATATATATATATATATATAACTAACAAGTAAAACACAAAACATACTACAAATAAGACATATCTCGCAAAAAAAATAAAAAAAATATAACAGCTATTAGCAAGAAGTAGAAACCAGAATTTGAAGCCAAATAAAGTGCAAGAATTATTGTGATAATATAATGGAACGGAAATTATAACCACTGTCACCATCTTCAGGGGCCACAATCAGTGGATTATAATTTACAGCAAACCAAATAGTAGGGTTTCGGTTGTGTGGCATATCAGAAGAGATATTAACTCCACACATCTGGGCCCTACCCTACTATATAAAGGAAAGAAGAAATCAAAAAGATAACAAAAATTAGAAATAGGAATATAATTTTACATACCAGACCTTGAGCACATGTAAATTTCATTTGAACAAATGATATGTGTTGCCAATGTTAAGAATTGTAAAAAGTGAAAAATGGTGTTGCCACTAAATAAAAGTGTAAAAGTGGAAAGAAGAAAGTATAGGAGTTGCCAAATACTAAAAGGTAATATTATTAAATTTTAAGAATATCCAGGTATATTAATATAATAAATATATATTGAATAATAATAAATTAAAATGATTGAATAAAATAAATAGTATAGCAAAATTAAATATAACCTATTGTTTAAAAAATATAAGTTATATATATATATATATATATATATATATATATATAAATATATATATATAAATATATATATATATATATATATATATATATATATATATATATATATATATATATATATAAATATATATATATATATATATATATATATATATATATATAAATATATATATATATATATATATATATATATATATATATATATATATATATATATATATATATATATATATATAAACGTCAGATATTTCAAGTAAACATTACATTTAAGTTACAATTTAGAATGAGAAGAGGGGAGGGAAGACGGGTACAAGAATCAGCGTGGACTCATGAAGCAGTTCCAGTTGCAGAAGTCCCTCGATTTTCGATGTGCGGGAGTATTTACGCTTACCACACCACGTGGTCTGCGAAGACATAACTCCGCCTCTCTCTTATCTCTGACCGAACCACACACATTTACCAACATGACCCGCATCCAGGGCTACAAGGGCGTGGGGACACGTGTACATCTAAAGAACTCAGAATCGACGGCCTGATGTCTGGCAAATAACAAAATAAATAAAACATAGCTCCAGAGCGCGCGTGGCAAGCATGACAGGAAAGTAAAACTTACAGTGAAAGTACCCGCTTGACCAATACCCAAACTAGTAAAACCTAAATTACCTTTTTATACATTACATATATATATATAAATAATATATATATATATATATATAATTTCAGTGTATCGGAACAAATACTTGACATATAGATCTTAGCGGGACGCCGTTGTATATTATCCACAATGTTAAATTGCAATGTCACGTCCAACGCAATAATTTGAATATGTCATCAACTAGCTCTGTGTGACTTACAGCTGCAAGAAATTTCGGTCATTATGTCATCGTGGAGTCATCAGTATTAACACTTTGAGGTCTAAGCTCGAGAGTCTCTTGGGATCAACTTTTACCTCTCTCAGCTATTAAAGTATCGACTATGTACGTTTGTCGTCTTTTGATGTATTATCTACAAACCTTTTAATTAATATATATATATATATATATATATATATATATATATATATATAAATCGCATTAAAAAGCAGAATTAAGTATAAGAAACTAGCTATAATTAGAGTCCCTTTGAGCATACGATATCCATGTTTGCTGTGTTTTAAAATATCTTACTAAATAATTTTATTTGCAAATAACACCTATTTTCGTGTATTTGCAGAACACATAGGTGAGTTTTTACTGGGCAAATATGTAAAATTTTATATTAGAAATGATGTTTCCTTATGGGAAATTGTTTTAAGCTTTAAAAAAATGCTTCTTCCAAAAATTTCTCATTAAATCTTAATTCTTAAATAAAAAAAAATTATTAAAATATACATCTTCCAAATATATATATATTTAAATCATGAAAAATGTCAAAATCCTCCCGACCTTGTTAATAACCAACTGCGAACCGCCAAAAAGGTTTTGCAAATGATGCATTCAACTCTTCGAATTAGATCTTTCATAGAATGATGCAGAAAACTTAATTTTAATTGTACCAGAATGCAATCCTCAGGCGCAGCAAATAAGATTGGTTACCATGACATTGGCTATCATTTATTTAATGTTGCAAAATGCAAAACGATCGCCAATCATTTTTTTTTAAATTCTGCAAGCTAAAATAAGAAAAAAGTATTAAAGGGGAAATTTGGAACCAGACTAATTCTGTGGATTAGTATTTTTATCTGGAGTTTTTATCTAATATACATAGAAACAAGCAAACTTTCTATTATTTGATTATTCCTTATAAAAATAGGATCTTTCTTTTTTGTGTTCAATATGCGTAATTTCTTCGGACTAAACACAACATATTTACTCTTTTAAGTGCTAAAATTAGGAAATGCATGTGGTATTTATGTGTTTTAGTAATTTTTACGCACATAAATTGATTGAAAAGCATTTTTTAAAATATCTTCGCTATTTCAAATTTTATTTAATTATGTTTAAAGTGCTAAAAATTAGAATTGATATGCGTTTTCCTGGAAGATTATGAAAAGCAGAAAATTCAAATGGATCCACTGTTATCACATTTTTGCTAGTAAAATGAACTATACGTTGCCACCTGTAAAAGAAATAAATTGATTTATAAAGCTTCTGAATCCTCTTTACACATAGTATCATTTTCTTTTAGCTTTTTCTCTTAAGCCATTAGTTTATTGATGCTTATTTTAGTTTATAATGGAAGACTTCACTACTGTAGCGTAATTATATATAAAGCCAGTCTCTATTTTTCTCATCACAATGCCAAAACAGTCACCTCGTTATAAATGGCCTTCTTTGCAAGTAGCGCCATTAATTACTTAAGCAATCGCGTTTCGAAAGCAATCAAAATTGTTGAGAGAGCATTTGAAGTTTTCCACTCCTTTGGGCTGCTCTTTAAGCGTCTAAAACGAAGGCCTATGTCTAGTTTAGAGAGTCCCTTGTTTCTTAAGATGGCGGTAAGTTATATTGCTTTGGATCTATTCCAGAATAAACGACTTTTGCTCTCGAATTCTATTTTTATTTTCTAAATTCATTTGAATGTACTCGAAAAGAACATTATATGTTTTTCCCTATGTTTAAGTTCGCTTTATATGCAACGAAATTTAAGTACACGGGAATTCTACCACACTTCTAAGAAATACTAATTATCAATTTTGAATTTTCGTGGATTTATTTACCCCTGCTCTGTAATGCAGCTGTTTTTGCCTAGTTCGTAAAATACGGTTTTGTAAGCGATTCTTGGGGTTGACTTCTTCCCTTCCTCATTGCAAATTTATTTTCTTTTAATAAATAATAAAAATCAAAAGGTCCTCATACCGCAGGATTTGCATTAGGCTCTTGGTTATCTAATTTTCATACAGAATCTGAGCTGATGAGCGAAAGTAAAACGTAAACGAGAGTAGAGGCGTTTCTAGAATTTTTTCTTAAGTATCAGGAAAATGGCGGTTTCATCCTTCTTTTTTTTCTCTATTTATTGGTCCTATTGAGAGTAAGAGTTCAAATATTTTTCAAAACTTAGATCCCAGGTTTAACTTGTTCGCTCCTGTCATCGTAAAGACGTGATGGATTTGGTTAATATTTAAATCTAGATACACGAGAAAAGGGCGTCATTCTGATGTTTCCCCAGGTTCTGGTTTCTCATAATCGGAGCCTTCAATTAAGCTCCTCTTCGAATTTTGCTTTTTCGCCTACAGATGATTTTAGGTTCAATTTTGGAATTTCAATCCTCAAGACTCACTCTAAAAAGAAAAGAGAAAATGGTCATTCCTAAGGAATGAAATGATAGATAAAACAATTTACCTATGAACAAGTAAAATTCATTCTTATTGAGTTACAAATTAAAAATTCACACCTTGAAAAAATGAATATTGATTCTTCCCAAAACAATTTGGTAAAAAGAGTAACTATTTACACTATCAGGGTTTAAATATATTCACATCTCTGAGGATGAATGCTTTGATTGCTATTTTTGAACCTTAAGAATGACTATTTACACTTTAGTTTTTAGAGAGCGTGATCGGATCTCGAGAGCTTTTATCTATGTCAGAACCAAAGACTGAACTCTAAGCTAATAAAAATTAGAGCTTTTTTATTGCTTTGATTAGCTTCGCGATAATCAATGGCAAGTCTTTTACTATAATGCATTTCCAAATTTTTATTCTTACTATTGCATTGTAAAATATTTTCCTTCCTCTTCTTTTTCTTTTTAAATTCTGTTTACTTGTTTTGGTCAGTACACTATGTGACGACTTGCTCGATATCAATTGCAGTTGAAACATTTTCAGTATTCAGTGACATTTGCTAATAGGTTTATTTCATTCAAAACCATTAAGAATTTTTGAAAATATTTTCACTGGATGATCCCGAGCGTCGTGCTGGTGTCTATTATATAGCCTTACCGTCTCTACTGAAGTCGCCTTACCTCTTTAAGAGGTATTTTTGGGGATATGCATTATGTATACCATAATGTTTATCACCATTGTAACTTATATTTATTTCATCTTTTTTCTGAAATTAGAATTACGGCTAACATTCTGTCGGCAAGTTTTTGCTGACTCCGCACTTATCACACTGTATAAGTGCTTGTGCGTGTATACATAAGCACGTGCGCAATATGAAATGTCTTCATTGTGAATTGTTAGAAAATGTTGATAACTTCAGGTATGAAGCTAAAACTATTATGATTTTGAGAAATTGGAAATGATATGACATCAAATATAAAGGTAACCATCATCCTCTTTGCACATTTACTAAAAATGATTTTTCAAATACATTTTCCGCGTTGATTGAAGAAAATTAGAATAGACTCTTGTGTTGCCGATATACCAAAATCTATAAGCATAAATTGTACTTGAATGACGATGTAAAGAAACTATATCTTTTGACACATGCAGTGATTTTGAGATGTTTGCATATCAGCAACATCTGTTTCTTGGAAACCTTCGATCTCTCTTTTTATTTTCACATAATATACTCATGTGTGTGACGAGATGTAAAATTAAATTTTCTTCGGAACTTTATCTTGCATTTTTGAAATTGCATAAAAAGAGTTATTTTCGCTTCATTGAGAAAATTTCATCATTGATGACGAAGGGGGAATTGAAAAATTGCATTTGTTGGTTTTCAAGCTTTACGGTTTTGCGATAGAAATTATTAAGCATATTTTCATTGTGTATTAAGTTTTAGTAATCGAATCTGGTATTTTTGAAACTCATTCTCTCGTAAATATCCCAGTGGACTATTTATCCAGTTCTATATATTCAGAGCAAAAAATGCTTTGCGGTCCTTTAAAAAAAACTTGTGAATTTGCCTGTTGCTGATGGTGTATCAAGTATTTTATTTCTCGAACATTGGTATTGCTGCATTTTTAAAGACTATTTACTTGTGAGTTTGCTGAAAACGTTATATTTAGAACGTGGATATGATGTGAGTATATTTATTTTGACGATTTTATTTTTCTTGAGAAATTAAATGTAGACAAAAAAGGATTTTATCTAAGAGCGGTATTTTTTACTGGTTAAACCCTTACACGATAGATACATGTGTAAAACTCTTGCTATATATATATAATTTTAAGAGAATCGTTCATCTTTTTTTTCAGTTAAAGTTGTGAAATATAAAATACTGTTATTACTGATAAGTTAAGTAGAGGTTTTGCGGGAGTGTCAAGTCCAATTTCTGTAAAAACTACCAGCTCGTTGTTTTAACATAAGTATGCGTAAACTCTCATCACGAGGTTTTCTAGTTGTGTTGAAACTAACATTCAAAAGCAGGTACACTTTGTACTCCCCCATACCCCCCTTTTATTAAAAAAAAAAAAACAGGCATACAAGGTGCATCATCAATGCTGTTTTATAGCCTGAAAGCCTGATTTTTCCAAGCTTATTTTGTGCCCTCGGGGGAATTGGCGCCAGCATAAAAATTTCTTTGTCATATTTTTCAAAGGTCAAATCATAAAATTTCAGTAAATCTATTCTGGACTGTTTGGAGAAAGTGAGTTATTTGAAGTAAATTTCTATAAATATTTTTTTTTTCAAATCCTCTACAAGTGCACTGTGTCGGCAGTAACAGAAAGACAACTGTCGTTCGGTTGTGGCGATTTTGAACTTCAAATTTGCAAAATCATGCGACTGCTTTGTATCTATTTTCATTAAGGGCAAAAGCTACTTCTCATTGTATAACGATATAAACTCTTAAACCGTGACTTTTCAGTTCGAAACATGTTTAATTCATTTAAAAATTCAGGAATTACACAGCACTTCTTGAATTGAGCTCATTTCCAACCGACATGTTTTTCCTGCAGAGATGTACCAGTTTTACTGTGGAGAAATAAGATTTTCTGGGGGATCGGACACTAAGATCCTTGCCTCGGTACTCCCATCTATTTATCAGTACTTGTTCAAGTCTGATATCCCAAAATATCTGTAAATTCGATTTCAATATTTAGCATGTCTAGCTAATTTGATTATCAGTTTGATTAAATTGATTATGTATCAAATAATGTATCGCTAATGAGGATTGGTTGAGCCATTTTATCTAGTTCTATATTTAGAAGTAAGAGGAAAATTCTTGAACCCCTTGCATAAGCACTTTATATTCTCCTAAGGATTAAAATTTTCCTGTTAAATGTGTCTGAAAATGTTAGCTTTCACTTAATAAAACTAAGAAGAATTCACTCGCACCAAATGTCATTGTGTCATTTAAATGTATAAATACCATGTTTTGAATTTTATTTGCAAAAGGATTAATCAGGACTCTCTTTATAAGCTCGTAGCATGAAGGTTTTCTTAGACGTTTCAGTCTCAGCTGATGTTTTAAGAAGATAACATCCCGCGGGCTCTCAAAATATTTCATTATTTCTTGAATCTCGTTTTATAATTATCCCTAAATTATTCTTCAGACATGTTTGTGTTGTGTATGAAAAATATTTTTAATCAAGAAATTGTGTACTCAAGCATTTTGTTTGACTTTGAAAGTCATTGCATTTCTCATTGTTTAAACAACAAATTTCGAATAGTTTTGAAATGTCATTTTAATTGAATGTTTGAACAAATACTTTCAGTTCAGAGTTTTTAAAACAGTCCAACTACTACAATTATTTAAAGTTTATAGTTCAATAATAATGATTTTTTAATTGTATGTAGAATCCAACTTATTATTTCCATAGACTTCGGTAATTAAATTTTTATAAGTATGAATTTCGTTGTCTGAAGAATTTCTCTAGAAAGTTCATGATATTTATCTTACCAACTTTGCCAGGATTTTTCTTGATGAGAATAGGGTAGAGTATGTTCTCTCTTTGTTTTTATTATGAAAACTGCCATTAGGAAAGTGTTCGGAAATCAAATGTTTATCTTTCCTCGTTTCTTGTTGTTAGGCTTGCGAATAAAATTTAGCATTGGGAAATCGGGTTGCCTTCTATTAGAGTGATCATTTTAAAGTGTCTCTCTTAATTTAAATGTACATTTACGTACGATAGTTAGACAAACACCTCCCTTTTAAATAAATAAATAAAATATCACAGTTACATCACTCACGTTGAATGTTAGGGTTTTCCCCTCTTTTTATAGTTCAAATGCATCAAGGAATGCTTTAATGCGTGTGTTATATCGCTGGTCAGGAGAAAAGAGTTCAGATCTTAAAAATAAATAACACTAAATTTTTTATGTGAATTTAATATATTTTTTAATGAATAGAGAAAGACCATCTTTATATATATATATATATATATATATATATATATATATATATATATATATATATATATATATATATATATTGAGTTGGCAACAAAGTAATTGCGTTTTTCCGTATGTCAATATTTCGCCTGGCCAAAACTACTGAAGTTAATTATGCGAAATTTGGCACGTACGTGAGTTCTTCAACATAGGTGCTAGATCAGAGAGCATTTTCCAAAATTCGTAATCTTAAGGGGGGTAAGGGGCCAAAAAGTTCTTTTCACATATCCCGCCTGATCTCAAATAAAAATAGAGATATCCGTGAAATTCTTTCTGTAAAATACAGCAGTCACGAATACCTAAAAATTAATTTCAGGACATTTTTAATATTGTCCTCTAAGGAGGATAGAAGTGAATAAAGGGGGAGGGTGGCCATCTTTTATGGACGAAAAAAAATACTGCCAGTGAAATTCTTTCTTTAAAATGTAACAAATATGAATCGTATGTTCAGGCACAGCTTACCTGTAATTAAAAACTTGTTGAAAACTTATTTGCTTGAATTTTATACCAGAAATCGCAATTACTTTGTTGCCGACCCAATATATTTTCCTTTTAAGATCTTTTTGCGGTGTAGTCGACTTAGTTATATTTTATATTATAAAATAATATTTGTATCAGAAATACCAAAGTGAAAAGAAAAATATTTTCCTTTTAAATACTGGACGCATACTATTTAAATTATATTTTAAATTTGTTTTGTTGCAAGTTACAATAATGTTTGTAGATAATTTCGCTGACTACTAAAATAGACAATGACCACCAAAACGAAAATACAATCATTCTATTAGGGCAAATGCGTTCTATTCCGAATACCCTTTTCGTTCATTTCATCACGTAAAGGTCGGTGAGTGAATGCGGAAAGTTTTTGGCATTAGTGCAACTATTTGGTTTTGAGATTTTACTGTTTTATGTACCTTTGGGAGCGTTGGGTTCATAAATCAAATTTTCCTTATAAAAATGCTTGTAAACCTTACAGCTGCTGTAAAAAAAGGGGGCCAAATCGAAGAGCAAATTCTTCTGATATGGTGATTCAAGAGTGAAATTGCATTATATTTGACAGTTCTGTAGATATGAAATGTTTTTCTTTCTTTTCCCACCTTCTTTCTGCGCTAACAGAAACAAGTTTGTTCCGTAAAATATCTTTTTTATTGCTTATTTTTTACTTTTGTTGTGAATCGTTCTTTACTGGAAGCTGGGAATTAAAAATAATCACATATTCTGATAGGATGTAAAGTTTGAAATATGCAACTGTATAGCGCACAATGTGTTTGTGTAATGAAAATACAACAATTTTTGTTTAAGTTATACATTTTATGCGTGAATTTATTTTTATGCCTGGTGCAGATTATAGAAAAATGTTGCTCAACTTGCAAGGTGGCTAGTACGCTTCACTTGCATGCAAGACACGGACTAGATTCGATTTTTTAACAAGATATTAGATTTAGATGTATTCTACTCATTTCTTTTGGGAATAGTGTGCTGCGTAATTTCGTTCTACTCACCGCTATAATAAAACGTTTCGTTACATCAGCCTGGTGGCCAATACCGACCGATGCTCAGTAAAAAGGCATTTTTATAACGTAACAAAACACGTTTCGAAAAGTTATTGCACTGATTGTCTGACACTTGTTATTGTTAGGTACACATGTATGTGGTTTATCTCTTTAAACTTGAATCTTGATTATTCGAATATAACCCAAACTCGAAACATCTGAAATCACAGTCTCTTCAGTTCATTGTCAAATTGATCCTAGTTTTAAAACCCAACACTTGATTCTCGAACTTCTTGGATAAAGTTAGAAACTGAAGTTAGGAAACTGGAAGTCTCTCTCCTAATGTTGAAAGTGTCTTTTTTCATGCAATATTTAGTTATGGCAGAACATTCAGTGTTATTATGTAATATATTCGATATTTTAGGATAAAAGAAACGTTTACTGTTTGCTTGTTTTTTTTATTGCATTTTGAACTAAATATCTCATTCTAATAGTTAAGTACTGTAAAATATCTCTCCTCTTAAGCACTTTACAACAAATACTGTGAAATCTATAAAATGACAAGTATGTATTTAACAGTTACGGCAGTAAAATTTCATTAATCACAAATATTACTAAAACTTCTCACTTTCACTAAGTATCTTTTATCAGATTCGAATATTTAGTTCATTTTCTTGTACTTTTATCATAAATCGTAGAAGCGCAATTGATAAATACTTTTCTCATCCAATTCTATTAACGAGGATCGCTTAAGCAGTTAAATTCTGTTATTCCCACTAGCCTCATTGCTGAACATACTTTTGGAGAAACAGATTAAAGGTAGAGGGTTTATGAAATGCAGTCATTAAAAATTCATACTTGCGCTTCATTTTGTGGTTTGCTCTGTGCATTTTGGTTCTTGTCCTTTTAAACGCTGACATAAAGAGATAATTTGCTGGACTTACGATCATGAGCATTTGTTCATGAAATAAATGATATTATTTATTAATTTACAGCATTTAATTTTTTAAATTTCTATTTCAACCTTAATTTATTAGCTCTTAGAACTAGAAAAAAAGGGGGGCGCAACATTTTTCATTGTATTCTATTTCAATGTGTGCAGCAGTATTTACGATTCATCTAATTCTTTCTTCGCGGCTATCAAAAATCATCCTGAATCTTTCTTAAGCGATTCTCATTGCATGTTAATGAGAATCACTGAAACTGTTAAATTATAATATGTCTTCCTGCCTAACTGCTCATATGCTACAGTGATTATGTGCTACGGGAAAGCTGATTGACGGTAGAGAGACTGATGAAAAAAGTCTACTTAAAAATTCATGTATCCACTTCATTCGCAGCTTGCCCCATACATTTTGATGTGGATTGAACGACGTGGGGAATCACGTGTCTCCGTTCAATGTTGATCTCACATTCGCTTAATTCGGCGTTTGGCGAGCGTTTAAAATATATTTCCTTGTTTACATGTATTTCTTTTTTTCTCGATTTCATCTGTGTATGCTTCATAACTTTCTTTAGTTTATTAAATTAAATGTAATGTGTAAAAAAAGTTTTTATTTAAACTGCAAGTTTAAAAACTGTGAAACAGCGAACTTTTGAGACTCTACAAACTTTTAAGAAAAATAATGTAAATGTTTTAATTGAATTGTCTTATGTCTTCCGTTTCTATGATTCTGTTGTACATCCGTTTGTATGATTCTGTGTGTCATATTATTCCAATTCATAATATGTGTTGCTTCAGCTATTTAATTATTTAATTTAATTTAATTCTCTATATTTTATCTCTATTTAACCGGCACTTGTAAAGTTAAATTGAAAGGAAATAGCACACACAAATTTTACACCTTATCTTTCATTCTAAAAGCAACTGAAGTATACAAACCCACTCAGTAAAAATGCTTTTTATTCCCCTGGTTGGTTTTCATGTTCTGAATGCACAATTGAACTCAATTTGCATAATATATTCTTCGATTATCTGAAAAAGTTTTCAGTACTTAAATAGTTAAATTTTAGTTCATTGAGTACATTAGTGAGTGTACTTTTATGTTGACATTACATCTGTTGTTTTATTTTACTTCTTCTTCTTCTTCTTTTTTTTTTCAGATTGCTATTTTGTAGACTTTTCTTTAGTTATATTGAAAAGTCCATTGAAAAATGTTGCCTTATTGTCTCTGTTACTAAAGAAAAATTTATATTGAAAACGAGTTATATTTCTATACACATACATTTCTGTACTCACCGGAAGTTTGCAAATACCTTTAAAAATTTTATTAGGAATTGATTTCAGGATTTGATGGGTGTTTGGGTCTCTTGTCCACGAACCCCGTGGTTCGAGAGAAGCTATTAAAAATATGTTCTGAAATGATACATACAAACGTGTGTGTGTTCATTTCAAACATGTTTAAGGTTAGAAAACGTGTTAATAGTATGCAAATAAATGAATGTAAAGTTTTCATTTATTCATACATGAGACAACTGATTGTTTTAAACTTCGCATTTCCTAACGAAAGTTGAGATCTCATGAATGAATGTGCTTTTAAATCGTTCCTTGAATTTAGTGTTGCCTCGTTCCTGCATCTATTCTGGAAGAAACTGATCGAATGTAAGCTGATGAAGGAGCGGTATGCTGTATAAATTGGAAATATTTGCCATTAACTGTTGACGGAGGAAGAAAATATCACCTGTCAACGTTCATTGTCCATCTCAATTCGTGTTCGTGTCATCTTCCAAATTGGTTCCTATTGAAAACTTAATTTGGGATTGGCTGGCCTTCAAAATATATTTCCTGTTTTATTTTATTTTTTCCTGAATTTGTCTGTAACTGCTTCTTGTAGCTTTTTTATTTTTCCTCCATTCAAAAAATAACTGTATATATAATAGCAGTTTATTTTTAGCCCTTCGATAGAGTCGAATTTCTTTTCTTTTCGCTGAAGGGACTTAGGAGCTACGGAGTCGGATAACTTTGCCCTTTCGTCATGAAAGAAAGTAAAGATTTCTCTTCAAAATCGATTATGTTTAGTTCATTTACTCATACCTTGTTATGAGTCGTCGATGTCGTAGATAAAATGAAATAAAAAATGGTATTTGCGCTGAGAAAAGATGAGTCTTAGTCCTGGGAACCTTATAAGAATTTGATAAGAGATTACCGCTTCATTTTCTTAGCTCTTTGTTATAAGAGGATATTTCTAGCTTCGATCTATGCATTGAAAAGATAGGAAATTTTGCATATATAATTATATTGCATATTTATAGCTTGAACGTAGCATTCCAAGTTGTTTTTTCGCTCAAAACTTTTCTTATTTAGCATTGTAGTGTGTCTATAATAATCTGTTAATACTCCCCAGTTTGGATGATTCAATCGTCCTCCCAGGAAAAATGCATAAAAGCAACTCTATACACTGCATTTTGTTCAACAGGTTGTGGTTTCAAATGCCTGTATGAATATGCTGAAATACAGATCTGCATTCTTGTTTTTAGAGTTGCATTCAACTGATAATAAACTTAGCTTTCGTGTATATAAAATGACTGTGGTGTAACAGACCAAAAGAGAATTTCAAACTTCAGTGGCTATGCAATGCATTCTTCCCACCAAGACACCCTTATCTGACAGTTTGGCAAGTTTCTGCCTAAGATGTGAAGCTGTACAAAATTTTGAATCACTCCATTATTTACAAAGCGTTTTGCACCTGCCCACGTTTTCTGTGATTTTGGCTTCAGCTAATAGTGTGATACCAGCTCCGGTTTTAATAATATTTGCAACTTTAATTCGGCACGTGTCTTCAAAAAAATTCACATTTAAGGCGATTTAAGAATGCTACGTTTAATGGCATAGTATGTGCATTTACTAAATTTAAAGAAGACGTGCTTGAAAAATTAATTACTCTAGATTCAGGCTAACGAATTATCTCTTCTCTTTTCCCAGTTTCTCAGCCTTTTATTTCGCCGCTAACCGAGAAATAGGGAGTCGGTGAAAAAGAAAATCTCACAGTCTCCGGTTTCATTACTACTCTCCACCCCCCACCCCTTTTTTTTTTCTTTTCTTGTATTTATAAAAAAAAAGAATTAAATCTGAAGTAAGTATAAAATAATGGTGAAATAAATACTTCGATAAAATTAGTTAAACTTGGTAATTACGTACAAAGAATTTTTTTTTCTTTCTTCTTTTTAAAAGTGTGTAAGATTAGGTCTTGATTTTTTTTTCACCTGTCATTTGACTGCTGAATTTAAATAAAAAAATCTTTTAAAAATAATATTTTCTTTAAATTATTAAAAGAAAAATTTAGCTGGGACTGATCTGGTGCAACCATAATGTCAATATGAACAAACTATTGCTTCAGAACAATTAAAGTATTAATTCTTTTAAACGTATAAAATAAACTAATATGAATATAAATAAACTAATAACTTATTTGTTTTTCTAGAAATTGCTGTGTATAGTCAATGAAATTAGTTAAATACAGAAGAAAGGAGGGTTACGCAAGTTCTGGTTCATAGAGGTCTGACAACCGACCCAATTAAGGGTTCACTCGATTCCGCCTCACCAGCTTGCAGTGAAGACCCAAATTTGATTTCATCTTTTTGAAATTTGTTAGCTATATCAGTATTGTACATAATTTCATAGTTTTAAATTTTTCCCCTATACTTTAAATTACAATATGTTTTTGCTTCAACTTCTTTTGTTGCTGAGCTATTTTTGTACCTTTTATTCTAAATTATTAAAGTATAATTCAACATATTTTTGAGACCATCTTTTCAACTGTCGATTTTGGAATGAAAAATACACTAGGTGCGTATTATTACCCACCTGTCTCCAGGGTTCGTTGATATATATCAATGGATATATATCGTGATATATATCATGATATATATCCGATATTTATTTTATAATAAATATCATGTTATTTTTGATATTTTCATATAAAGTGTGGGAATAAGTTTACCGATTAGGGCAGGAAAAGAAAAGATTTTTCTTTTATAGTGTCCTTATTGTTTATTATTTTGTCGTATATATTTATCGTATTGTTTATTCCTTCTAAAGAAACTTTGGTGATTCCAAGAAATTTCATCCTCCTTTTTACCACAAGGGTGTCACTGCTTGAGTAATCAATTTTAGAAGGGGGTGGAGTGGGCAGGACATAATCTTCTCAGACTTTCTATATCATCCCTATTGAAAGGAGGAAAGGGGAATGACTTTTAGAATAATACTTTCTTTATCTAAGCGATTGTTGAAAATGTAAAAGCAGGGATGAGATTGGCAAAAGAGCAAAAAAGCTGAAATCATACGAGAGCAAAAAATTTATACACATGATATTTATATCTAATTAATGTGAAAGTTTTAAGAGAAGAAAAACATTGGAACATACTACAACATAAAAATATCACACAGTCAACTCATAACTACAATCAGGAATTCACAGAAAAACAGAATTTTCAGAGAAAAAAAGACAAAAAAGTGATTTCCTCTTTAATCACAAAAAGCTGAAGAATCTCATCCCTGTAAAAGAAACCCTTGTAGTTAAATGGAGTTAAGTTCAACAAATGCATAGATTTCACTTGGAATAGGTGAAATTCCCTATAAATGGAAGATGACACCTTACCAGGAGAATGATGGAATGACAACAAGGGAAATTTGGTGCAAATTTATCAAGAGCACAAACTTGAAATTGATAAAGCCATTTTCAATTTAGTCAATGATGTAAACCTAATGGTTAACTGTTCTGATTACATAGATATTTTAGGACCCATTTCAAATGCACTTTATGAGGACCAAAGTGATCGATGTACAATGTGTTGCCATGTTTTGCAAATTAAAGGAAAAATTAAAAGTATACGGCAGGAAAGATATTATGAGAAAATTCTCAGACAGGAAAGAAATGGCTTTATCATCGGCACATTTAGCTGCATATATGTTGGACCACAGATATTGTGGGAAAAAATTAAGTTAAGATGAAACCCACATAGCTTTTAATTTCATACGTTCAATTGATAAAGAACTTTTGCCTATGGCTATGAACTTTTTAGCCAAAAAGAGCCCTTTTCCAAGTTTTATATTTGAAGAAGAATTTCTAAATGTTGAACCCATAGTTTGGAGGAACACTATCAAAATAAAAGACCATCTGAAAGACAAAACATTGCACCTAATTAGGCAGTTAGTTACTGCTAGTCCATCAACAGCTGGGCTAGAAAGGATATTTTCTAGCTTTGGATTAGTCCAGTCTAAACTACGTAATCGCTTAGGGACTGAAAAAGCAGTGAAACTTACTTTTTTGTTTAGATATTTTAATAAAAAGAAATAAAGGGAGAATTACATGTTATTTTGAATTTGTAATTGATAAAATTATCTTGGCACTGGAGATTGAATCTTACATTTTGCATTTTAGTGAGTACATAAAATATATTTAGTTTGTTTCTGTTTCCTACTTTATCTGGTAAAATTTTGTTGTTAAATGCAAAATATATAACTATTAGCAAATGTAAGTTGAATATTTGTTATAATGTTTATATCATGCTATAAAATATTTATCAACAATAAAATTAACTTTTTATCAGAAATATTTATAAATATCAAAATATCGGATATATATCAAAATATCAGATATATATAAAAAATATCGGATATTTTTGATATTTTCGAAAATATCATGATATTTACGATCCCTGCCTGTCTCCGACATCGATTGTCATTTCTATAAATAGAACTTTTGAGTAGTTTGATATGCAGATATTTTATGATTGCGTAATAGTTACAGTAAAAGGATATTTGAGTTAGTAATTCAGAACCCCACCCCACCCCACCCCGAAAAATGAGTGCGATATTGTTAAATTAATTTACTGTATAATTGTGATATAAAAATATGGTTCCGTGCTACCTTCTCTAACATTGAAGATTGAATATTGTCAGTTTCTTTAAGCTGAAACATAATCCCAATGTAACTGTCACTTCTTGTGCGCCGCGAACCATATTAGTTGGAATTGTGAGCATTTTTTTCTTTGTGTACCACACATGCTCAATTCCATACCTCAACCAGAGCAAAAACAAAATCTCTCTTTTTTTTTAATAAATAAATTATCCTTACACGAAAGCCATTATTTTTCCTCTAACTTGTCTTAGTATTTTCCAAAATATATAGAAACAGCCGATCAAGAGGCAAACAAGGGGGGTCTTTTTTTGGGATCGGACAAAAAGGCTCCCAATAACAGAAAGCATGTTCATCATACATTTTAATTCCCTTCCTTATAAAATTTAAACATCTCAAACAGAATCAGACATTTTAAAAAAACCTCGTCCTGAAACGTATGAGTACCTAAAACGGGAGTTGAACCAGAGTTTTATCTAGGTGAACCAGATCGAAAATGATTTCGACTTATGTCATATCTATCGAGTTTAACATAATAAACAAAACTGTCCTGACAGCATTATTTGAAGTTTAGATGCTTTGCTGAGAGTGTTGCCGTCCACTGTAATTGTCGCAAAAAGGGGGGGGGGTTCTTTTGTGAATTCTTATTTCCCTTTTTCCGTTAACAAATAGGTAAGTGAAAAGACACTTACTTTCTCTGAGGGTGCCGAAGATATCCTATGTCTTCAAAGCCTGTAAACTGATCGTGTGACCAGATTCTTTGCCCATAAACTAGCGCTTCTCTAAACTTTGACAAAATTTTTGGGATCAATTCTATGTAATTTGGACCCTTCTCCAAGCAATCATTTAGGGATATCGAATTTTTCTCTTTTGCCGAAGCGTCAAATACTGGCCGAATTTTGGTAGTTGAATTTTCCCGAAAAACTGCCCTATGTGGCAAATAATGAACTTTAGTCTCCTCTTCGTTCGAAATATCGACGGGTTCGATAATTGTCTCCTCCACCCAATCCGTAAGGCTGTTCTTCGAAAAAAAAAGAACTCTGTTTTTAGTCTTGGTACACAAATTGAAATAAACTAATAGCACCATTGTCTCCAAAAAATTCCAGAGGGTTCTTCATAAGCTGTTTTACACACTACGATAAGCGAAAACGCTGTGGTTTTTGTGAAATTTTCAGAAAAAATTCTTAAACATGGATTTGAGCTGCAAGATTTTTCGAAGAGTGACACGCTTTGCGAAAAGTTCCGATTTTTAAGAATTTTTTCTAAAAATATTGAAACTGATACAGATTGGCCTGTCTTCGCAGTATGTAATACAGCTTGTAAAGAGACGGTTTCAAAATTTTGAAGTGCCTGGCATAATTAGTTTATTTGTAATTATGTACCAAAATCACATGATTTTTTCGAATAACACCGTTAAAAACCTTTTCATAGGCTTCTAGTGAATCTTTGGCTTTAAGAGATCTCACGCACGATCTAAGGCGCTTTTCTGCGAGAATTCTATTATCCGGTAATTCAGGATGAACTTCTAACCAAGGAAGAGACACTTGATACCGCCCTGTACTATCTCTTTCCAAAGAACGAATAAAATAATTCTCAGTAGCCTTTTCTATCTCTTGTCTAGTTTGGGAAAGAGCTGGGTCTGTTATTCCCAAAGAATCAAGGGACCATAAGTCACAAATTTTCCTTTCACTAACGTGAAGGGATAAGAGAACTTCATCAGGATTCCCTTCAATTTCTCCTGTTCTTCCTAATACTATCCATTCCAAATGCGTATTCATAGCTACTAGACCTTCTGTTACGTGTACTATCTCGCCTGTTAGAAGATTTCCTGCATAACCTGATCCCACAAGCAAGTGTATTTCGTCCGGATTTTTCTCGAATAAACAGTTATTTTCATTTATAGTTACGTCACTGGGAAATATCTTACACCTTTTTAGTTTTTCTAGGCATTTCTCATCATCTAATTTGGGAACACACGAGCATATCGTTTTTTGGCCCATAACATTAATTTTACACTTGAAGCCTTTTCCCGGATCACTTAAATGAACTACGTATTTATTGTGCTTTTCCTCTTTTTCTATGCCCCCAAAAAGTCCGTGTACTACTGTTTCCTGACCTAAACATTTCAGTTTCAGCTTCTCCGCAAGAAATAAACTAATATATGATCGGCTACTTCCTGTATCCAAGATCATTCTAACTGAATGGGTTATGCCGTTTTCAGTAACATTCACTATCATTGTTTGCAGCATAACCTTTTCTTGAGCGCAATTATTCGCCAACGTGGTAGTTTCACTAAGATCTTTATTCTCTTCGTCTTTTATTTTTTTTTCCTAAAACACATTAATTCTAAATGTCGTAATCCGCAAAATTTACATTTAACCCTTGATAAACATTGGTTGCTGACATGATGTGGTTTGACGCAGCGGAAACAATATCCTTTTTTCTTGCATTTATCTATTTTTTGTTCGATAGTCAGTGAAGAAGCCTGATCGCAAAACATACTTTCATGCTGCAAGCTATCACAAAACGCGCAAACACTCTTTTCTCCTTTCGAGGACTTATCCGCTTTCATTAATTCTGCAGCTGTCATTTTCTGCGTTCGGTGATTTTCAAGTGCCCTGGTGTTTCTCTGCCGGTCAAATGTCACGGGAGGAATTAACCTTGATGGGGCCCCCACTTGAACTGCAGCAGTCTTTTCGCGTGCAATGAGTTGGTCAGAGAGAAAATTCACCAGTAGTTTCAAATCAGAGCTTCTCTTTTTTTCTATTTGATTATATCCGAAAATTAGGTCATCTGGAAGCGTTTTTAATATTATAGGGATTAACAGAGTCCCATAAAAATCTGAGGTTACGTTTAATGATTCGAGACTTCTGATATGTTTTTGTAAATGATTGAATAATTTACGGAAGTTATGAACGTTACTGGAAGTTTTCAGTGGTTTGGTTTTAAGCAATTTATCGATGTGCGAGTTAGTGTGTCTTCATTTCCAAATCTCTCAGTGAGCAATTTTAGCGAACTTTTATAATTTTCTTCGGTCAGATCGAAACCTTCTATTGAATTGAGGGCAGTTCCCCCTAAAAAGAATTTCAAATAACTAAATTTACTTATGGAATCAAGATTTTCATTTTGATGTATGGCTGATGAGAAAGTGTTCCAAAATGTCAGCCATTCACAACTATCACCAAAGAATTTCGGAATCGTAAGTTTAGGAAGTTTTATATTTTGACTTCGTGTTTTAATGCTGACTATTGAACTTGCGTTTAAGTGTTCAGAGTGTTTTGATACACCCATTTGTTGTTTCTCATAATTCTTTTCTTTGATTTTCTTATTTGCTTTAAATGTGGTTGTAGTTATTTTTTCTCGAAATTCTTCTACGCCTTCCAATTCGTCATCAAGATCGTCAATTTTTGTCAACTTTTCGATCTCGATGTCTACCAGTTTCAGTTCACTCGAATTTTCTTTCAAATGTTCTAAGGAAAGTTCTAGGTTCTCTACATCGAGAGCTGGGTCAGCCAATTCAGTTTTAATTTTATTGACTGTCTTTGTAACGGCAGCTCTGATGTAACCACGTTTCTTTGTTAATTTACTTAATTCGTCAGTCATGTTGTAAATATTCAATTCTCAATATTGTTCTGAGTCAATTATATCAAAGTTCAATATTAAATCTTTCAGTTTATTTAAACATAAGAAATCATTGGCAGTCCCTGTTCGGGCGCCATGTGTCGAAAAAAGGGGGGTTCTTTTGTGAATTCTTATTTCCCTTTTTCCGTTAACAAATAGGTAAGTGAAAAGACACCTACCTTCTCTGAGGGTGCCGAAGATATCCTGTGTCTTCAAAGCCTGTAAACTGATCGTGTGAACAGATTCTTTGCATTTTATTTTCTAACTATTTTATTGAATCTTGACTACTATATAAAGAAAAACAATATTTACAAATCATTATTTACAAATCTGACAATTAACGCGGTTTCTTTTTCAATTACTATTACGCTGACGAACGGTACAGACACTCGTTTGCTCATTCAGCGTTCTACTTCTACTCTGCTGAAGTCCGACTGTTTTCGAGTAGAGATGGCCAATGATTCGATGAGTCGAATCAGTGATTCGAATCTTAGTACTGAGTGGCTCAGTCTTTACACTCACTCTCTACTGATTCGAATCTCAAGCCCTCAAGGGAAATACATTCCAAGTGCGAAGGGAAGAAAAACTTATTTTCCCTTTGCCGTTCCCAGGGATTTTCCCTTACTCTTTCAACTCTTTTCGACTCTTTACGACTCCTTTCGGCTCTTTTCGACTCTTTACGACTCTGAGTCGATAGATGATTTGAAACAGTAAATGAGTGGGTGTGGGTGAGTTGGTCACTGAGTTGGTGCAGCAACGAATCTTTACTGATTCAGTGTTTGGCTCTGTTTCGGTGATTGTATACTATCGTTGAGATTCGTTAGTTTTTCGAATCTTCTATCGACTCAGAGTCGAAAGGAGCCGAAAAGAGTTGAAAGGATGTTTCATTTAATTGGAGGGGTTTTTTCGAATCTTCTATCGACTCAGAGTCGAAAGGAGTCGAAAAGAGTTGAAAGGATGTTTCATTTAATTGAAGTTTTTTTTTCGAATCTTTGGTGTTTCATTTCTTGGTTGGTGGTCGGATTTTAAAGTTTTATCTGTCTGTGGGTGTGGAGTGGGTCGAACATCGTTTGCTTTTTCGGGGGGCATAGGCGTTACTTCCTAAGGGCAAGAGGGGTCAATCTCCCCCACGAAAAAAAAATTAAGAAAATCCCTCCTTCCAACTTGTCTGACTGATTTAATATTTGTTTAAAATTTAATGAAACATCCCTTTTCTACTTTTAACTTCAATATATGTCCCCCTGCCCCCACCCTCAAAAAAAAAAAAAAAAAAAAAAAAAAAAAGGAACGTTAAGTTTACATGGTGGCGGATTTTCATGTGAAGGGAAATAGAATGAAAAAAGTTAGGATTGTGCTTGTCACTTTTAATGAAGGATACAGGGGCGGTATTAAGCGCTCTCACAAAAGGACTTTGTAGTAAGCAAAATAACATTTCGCTTTATTGCAGCAGATTTCGTTTTTTTTTTTACCTTGTTTTTCATTTAAGGGGAATGATTTTATTTTCTTTCGTAATTCAGAGAAATACAAAATAGGGCCTAAAGCAGTGGCGTAGTTAGTGTTATTGACAGTGGCGTAGCCAGGATTTTATTTCGGGGTGGGCTGGGTATCAAATTTAAAGATAAAGTTCAATTGTAAGCTAAGTAAAGGGTCCCATTTTTTTGGGGGGGGGCAGCAGCCCCTCAGTAGGACTGGGCCAAAAATCGACATATCGGTTTTATTTCAACATCAAATATCCGATATTCCCATTTTCATTTCAGTGAAATCTCGAATTCGATAAAGGGCAAAAATACAGGCCGGCCAGGGGCGTAGCCAGAATTTTTTTATGGGGGGGGGTTATGACTACTGCAACTCATATATATGTATACGTGTGTATGATAATGTAGTGAAGAATATACATTTTGTATGGCAAAAAATTCCTCATGGGGGGTTATGACCCCCCTAACCCCCCCCCCTTGGCTACGCCTCTGAGGCCGGCGATAAGAAAATCCTGAGATCAATACCAGCTTGTGATGCTTTTGCTACTGCTTTCTCTCGGAAAGCTTCTTCTTCTCTCATCGCAGAAAAAACAGCTCCATGGTTTATTAGTCTAATTACCATAATTAATTAACGTATATCTCGGAACCTATCCACCGGAGCGCGTTTTTATTGATTCTTGACCCCCCCTAGACTCAACACCCCACCGATACTTAAAATTTCGAATGCTTTGACACCAAACTTAACCTTTTAATCTTACAGGCCCAGGGGGTCATACGAAGCTCCCCTATATTTTCAATTTGGACATTTTAAACACTAGCCTCCTCCGACGGCATCTCCAAAGTCTGGAAACCATCCCAGAGCCAATTTCTACATGTTTGCAGTCCTTTTAAGCCTCAATCATGGTTAATTAGTCTAATTACCATAATTAATTAACGTATATCTCTGAAACTATCCATCGGAGCGCGTTTTTATTGATTCTCGACCCCCCCCTCTGGGACCCCCATCGATACATAAAATTTCGAATACTTTGACACCAAACTTAACCTTTTAATCTTACAGGCCCAGGGGGTCATACGAAGCTCCCCTGTATTTTCATTTCGGGCAGTTTAAACACTAGTTTTACTGGAGCAAGGAGAGAGAGATGCTAACTGCCCGAGAACTCAGCGGAGAAGAAACCCGATGAATGGGTGAAGGGTGTTTAAATAGTACGGCTTTCGGCGCAGAGAGAGGGAAAATTTCGTTAGTTGTTTTATTGATTCAAGATTCGAATCACTGATTCGAATCATCGAAGTAGTGAGTGAGTCGAGATTCGAATCAGTAAAATGAGTCGAACCGCCCATCTCTATTTTCGAGAGTCGACAAAAATGTTTCGGTTCGTGTGTAAAAAGTTTTGGTTTCGGTTGGCGCAGGGAGTGCAGATGGTGATGTTGCCATTCCGGACAGTAATATTAAAACAGCATTTGTATTATTTCAATACGGCTCTAGCTACTGGTTTTATAAACTGCTGCGTATTTGTGCAATTTAATGCCTTCATGAAATCCTGATTCAAAATGAGCAATCAAAATTAATCTGTAATCTTTTTTCTTTTTAAAGAAAAAAAGAAAACTAAATTTAATACCAATAGTTTTTTTGAATCTGTTGCCCATGCCTTTCAAAATTATGTATTGTAATCTGCTAAACATAACTCAGCAGTCTTTATTCAAGTGGTTTTTTTTTCTTTTTTACTTTATATTCAAAATATCAGATATTTCTAAAAAAAATTGATTCTTTAATCTTTTTAACTTCTGAGAAGTGTTTCGAAAGACTACTTGCGGAAATGCTTCTGCGATACAAGTTGATTCTTTTACAGCCGGTGATTTTAAGTTGCTTATGCCATCGATTATTTATTCTCTTTTTAAAGATGTGAATTGTGAATAAACCTGTTTAGTTTATCTTGATTTATAAAGCCATTTCTTATTTGTTTCATGCATTTTTGTACCACTTTCGTACGTAAAATTTCATTTTAATGTATTCCTCTAGGAGTAAATCCTTACTGCACGTTTCAACTTCATTAAAACACAAACTCTCGCTTCACCTTCACTTTTGCTTTTATTTTGTGGCAACTATAATGTTTTAACTTTTTTAATTAATGAATGTTATTGGAAACAACTTAACCGAATTTGTTTATGTATTTTAAGAACACCACGAGATGTCTAAAATTGACGTACTCTATGTCAGACGAGAGAAAAGTCATATGATGATTATTTCAAGAAACAAGCCATATTATCCGGGTATTCTCAAATATGATGTCGGAACAAATGATTTTATTTCCATACGTAACACAATACTCAAGTGTCCTATAATATAGGTGTGTTCAGTTAGAAATGCAACGATCATTTACAGTTATATATTGGCATCCGATTAATGTCTTGGCCTATTGTGGTTCATGAAATGTTGATACAAATTAAAACTTCATTAAGGCAGGAAACTTGGGGGGGGGGGAGTTACACAATTGACAGGAATTATGTTAACATATTCTTGATTGATGCAGTTCGTAGTATAAAGCTGGTTAAATTTATTTCTTGAAAATGATTTATGTTCTCGTTTGATCTAAATTTATATACACGCTTAAATCTATTGATTAAAACTAACACTCCTTTATTGATTAAATTTCTTATCGGCTGATTTAAATCCTTTTCGCTAAAAAATACTCGTTAAAGACAATAATTTGTTATCTCCTCCATTCGCCTCAATCCTCCCGATTCGCTAGTTTCTGCTTAGCTCAATTTTCGCAATATTTTTGTCTATTTGAGTATTCTGTCTGTCTCTTCTCCCCCACGACCCATATCCTATTACTATCACGTGACCAACGCTCTTCAACGGATAACGGTTCATAGTCGCAAACGTGGCTCACGGCTTAGTTGTGTGTGTATTCGCTTGTGATAATTTGGTTTTATATCCGAATACCAAACGCATCTTTTTCATATTCTGAGTTGTGAAATAAAATTCAGCCTAGATATGGAGGAGATGCTTTAGGTAAAGATTTCGCTTTATGACATAGTTTCTTACGATTGGATTATAAAAAGCTGTTGTAAAACAAATGAAGTTATGATATCTCCACTCAAAGTGAGTAAGTAGTATTTTACCTTTTTCATGTAAAATAAATTTGGTTGCTGCTTTAATTAAATCTCACAGCTGGTTTGACCATGATTGCATTTCTGTATTCTGACTGTACTGTGAATTCGTTTTATAACTAGAGACTATAGTGAAATCATATTCTATTTATTAAAAAAATACTTTTTTATAGTGTATTAAGATATATGTAATGTATTTGCCTTGATTTAAAATTTATTTTCTCGGGCTTATAATCATAGATTACAGCTCTGATAATAAAAAATGAAGAAAACGAATAATTCAATATATTAATCAAAAACAGCAAATTTTAATAAAACACCCTTTTTATAGCTTAAAATAACAATCTTAATTGAGTACAGATATATTAATTAAAAAAAGGGGCTGATTTTGTAAAAACGCTCATTCTATAGCTTAAATAATAATCATAATTGAGTACAGTTATATTAATCAAAAACGGACAGACACTCCTCATTTTTGATTATTATTTAGCCTAAATGGAACTGTTGTATAATGCTCAAAAATTGAGAATTTTTCGCTCCATTGATTTTTGTCGATTAATGGAGCAAATTTTACTCAATCGGGAGAATGGCTGTTTGAAGTCAAAAATTGAGTAAAAATATACTCCGTTTGATTATTATTTTACTCAATAGATTTAAGCGTGTATCTACTATTGATTAAAGTTTCGCCTTTATATTAAAAAAAAAAAATGTGGAATTATTCTGCCACATTAATCGCAAAACTATCAAGCAGTTGTAATAACCTGGCTAAACTATAAATATATATCTGAAGAAAGGGACTCTCACAAAATTAAGAAATCCTCACCTCAAAATCACCTCAACGTACCTCAAAATCAAAAAATTAATCAAATCTTAAAGGGATTTACCGCTTCTTTGGAAAATCTCGGTGCGTTATACTTCGGAATAAATGACGTGTGGTTTATTTATATTGAACCCAAGTTTAACTTTTCTCTCCCCATCATTTTAGAGACGCAACAACGTTAACCAGATTAGAGGTTGTAAGATTTTTCCAAGTTATGTAGAAGGATGTTTGAACACTCTGCCCCAAGGTAATACAAAGAAAAAAAAAAGAATGTACAAGGGAATAGAGATTTAAAAAAAAGAATGAATGGGAATTCTAGAAAGTACTGATAAAGTAATTATTATTCAAGAGGATTTTGTAGGGAATGTACCCCACATTCCAACCATCCCCTGGCTTCTAAAAGCTGAAATTCGTCCCTGGCTCTAGAACCTTGTTAACTCCCCTCTAGTTATACTAATTGACTCATAAGTATTAAGTACTTTGTTTTGCTTATTGGGTGTGCAAAAAAGAACACAATTCACACTAAAAAGATGAAATAATAAAATTTAGAACAGGTCATACCCTCTATAAGCGCGAAAAGGTTAGGGGCGTCATGTTACTAAATCTGGCCTTTCCCTGGGGCGCCTCTCATTTGGCGTAATTGACAAATCAGCGCCTGCCGAAATTCGCGCCTATTGATTGGCAGTAAAGCACGCCTACATAGTATTGTCCATTTCCTCTTGCCAACAAGTACTGTCCATAACGACTAGCCGGAGAATTTAATTCCCGTATTAGACTATGGAAATACCCGTGTAAAATATAGCTCTTATGTCTTTCTGTTTTTTTACCTTTACTGAAAATTTCAGCATTCAAGTAGTTTATATCCCATCCGATTCAGTTATGAATTAATTTATAATTCAATTTTTTTTTGGTTCAGTTTATGTGCTATTTAAATAAAATTTAGAACTAAAGTAATTTAAATAATATCGGAGTGTTTTCGATAGTATAGTTCTTTTGTGGTGATTTTTATACAAGATAGTGAACATTTTAAATAATATACCCAGGCTTTGAGTTACTCTTCCATTTATGCTTTAAAGAATTTTAATGGGTTTTCTTTCATGTAGAGCGTATTCTTGCATCTACATACTACACGATTACTTGAATATTACAAACTTGGAGGTTAAAAACTTTCGTTATTGCATAACATAAATTATATTTCTATATTGGTTAACATAGGTCATACCAACAGCACGTACTAAATAACAGTCACAACCGATAAATATCAATGAAATAAAAAAATTATGAGGTAGTTTATAGTTTCTAGAAATATATGAGAACAAATTCAGGTAATTTATCTAAAAATCTGGAATTGAATAGACGGCGCTTTTATATCTTACGTAAAGGACTTTCTTTGGCCCAAACGCGTGTGTATACAAGTTTATTTTTTATTTTATTTTTTTTATTTATTTATTTTAATTTATTTAACACTATCCTTTTTGAGCGGTACATTTTAATGGCAAAAACTTAAATATTTGGATTGGGGGGGGGGTCTGTTTAGAATTTTAAGAAATTTTAAGATAAATTATATCATTGTTTTTCAATATTCTCAATTTTTTCTCGCAGTTTTCTTATTAATTATTATATGCTAATTCTTTTTTTAAATAATAGTATTGCTTTAATTATCACTGAATTTTCATGATTACTTAGCAAAAACAATTCAGTTGCGATTTATTCTAAATCCAAATACATTTAAACCTGAATAAATGAAACTGCTGGGTTATTCCAGTTATACTTATTTCTAGTTTATTTTGAAGGTTTGATCGCGCTCGCGCGCGTATAAATATCAGGAAGTTTGCAAATAAAAGTCTGTTTGATACCGTGTATTCTAACCCACTTTTCAAAACAAGTAGAGATGCCCTTTTCTGAAAGCTGCTTCAAAGAACCCTCCACTGCTGAAATAACTTCAGAATCTGTGTTAAATTTTCTGCCACGGAGCTTCTCCTTCAACGTCGGAAACAGCCAGAAATCGCATGGTGCGAGATCTGGACTGTAAGGGGTGTGTGGCATGATTTTAATATTGCATTTACTAAGATACTGCTGAACAGAAGTAGCTCGTAGAAGTTCGATCATTCACAACTCTCTTTGGTCGCCCAGGCCTAGGAGCCAGTTCTGCAGAAAACGGCCTTTCTTGAAATTACCATGCCATCTAAAAATCGTAGATTCACCAAAACATTTGTCTTTGTAAGCTTCTTTCATTAACTTAACTGTTCCTGGTGCTGTTTTTCCCAAACGATAGCAAAATTTTATGGCACAACGCATTTCGTTTTTTAACTCAATCACTCATCTCCATTTCTATAGGGCAAATAAAACAGTTCTTTAAACAAGGACGGAACTAGGAAAATAAAATCGTCTACTTCGTTTAGAATTTTGTATAAACCTACAGTTAACAGTTTGGAAAAATCGCCTGCACTTTTATTTTTTAGCTTCGTGGTGTTGCCATTACGTAAAAAAATAACTCTCAGTTTTTATGGAATGCCCTGTGTATAATTTTATATAACACACGAACTCTTGTGATTTATCTTGCTTACATATTTTGGTTACTAGTTTTTGATTTCCTGTTCTGCCAATTTTCATAATTTATGTGCTTGTTTTGGCAACTTGGTGAGATATTTTATAGCTGCGTCTTTATTTACTTAGTCATTTTGTCTGTAGCAGGATATAGCCCCATTGTAGAGTTATTAGTTCTTTGCTAATACACAGCTCCGAAATCCTGCTACATTTTAATTTTAATTTACAATGTCCTGTGGGCGGTTCCTGACAAGTAGACCCAGGCATTGTAAATTTTTCACTTCAGTTATTTATAACATCATGTAAGTGTAAGATTTGATGTTTTGCTATTCACATTATAATGCATTAGTGCTTAGAACGATAGATATTCATGGAGTTTTACAATATTTTATCATACTAATTGATTTGTATACTCGCATTTGAGCATGTATTAAATATTTCTGGTTTTGATTTTAGTACTCAGTTTTTTATTTTGTTGATTTATATATGCTTGTGTGTGTATTTAAAAAGAAATGCTAATGATTTTTCCATACCCAGGGGGGTGGACCATGGGGTGCGGTCCCCCCTCCCAAGAAATTTAAAATTTTGTTAACAAAATAATAATGATGTAGTTTATTTGTGAAAAATTCAGCCTTTTTCACTGTTTGGTCCCCCTCCGAAATTTTTGGATCCTCCCCGAAATTTTTTCCTGGGTACTGCCCTGACTGTAGAGACTTCGAATTGGGGATATTTCTGGATTTTCCTTTAAAATGGTCTATTAATTGTCCTTGTCCTTTCACAATTGGAAAGTGGTGTAATTGTCACGCATAGCCGTCTCAATAATCCTATTAATCTGCCGGAATGAGAACAGCCCATAATTATGTTTGTGCTATTAGTTTTGTAGGCCTAATCCCTATAGAATGTTAGGTAAATATACCCTGCTCGCGCCGTGATCTTAAGTCGAGGATTCGAACGTGATGATCTTGAGATTCTACGCCACTTCCAGTTTCGAGCTTTTCCATAAACTTAGTTCAAATAGTAAGGAGTAAACGTGCCAGAGTAAAAGGAAGTTTTAATGAGTTCTGAAATCATTTATTTGAAGTGAGGGATTAAGGCTTGCCCCGGTTCAGTAATCTAGTAAAGAGAGGTGTTTCATCACCAGTGAGAAAGGCAGTTTGAATTTTGGTATTGTTCAGAGAATGGTAGGTATGATTTTTTTTAAGTTGAGTATCTCTTCCCTTTTTGTTTTGGAACTCTTCTTGCCATATTAATGGATTACAAATCTCTTTTAAGGCTGTGCCTGCTTTAAAAGTGTCTGCTTAAATAGCATTTGTTTTTAAAAACTACTATTGATTTTAAAGTACTGTTAATGGCCTCTAAGCTGGTAATCTGATAGGTGTGTTTGGTGCTTAAGAATTAGAGAAATAATAAAAGAATATAAAGTTTTTCTTTTGCGATGTAATTTTAAGGTTACAGGTGTGGTTTTTGTAGGTGTAAAGGGAAATAAGGGTGTAGTGGTTTTGTGTTTATTAATTCTGAAAGAAAGCATGCATTACGTTCTGTTTTTAAAAAAAAATTAAAAATATTACATGAATATGTAGATTTAAATGTCTTAAAAAGAAAGGTGAAGGTAAAACTATTCATTGTTATTTGGTTGTTAAAGTAATTAATGTTATCATATGAGTGATTCCGATTGCTTCTCTTTTTAAAATTCTGAGACCTTTACTTTAAAGTGCATACAAAAACAATCTGATTTACATAATTGGCTTTGTTGCATTTAATATTTCTAATTTATTCAAAAAATGTAGTAGCTAATGATTTTAAATTTGTTCTATTATTTGGTATCAACTAATAATAATGTTTGTTACATTGTTCATTAGTATTAATTTAATTGCACGAGAACTAAACGAAGGGACTCAAAGGAAGGATTTACGAAGTAATTGGCATACTTCATTTCCGTGTAGTACTATGATTAAAAACTTTCGTAAGTTAAATTGCTAAAATATGTAAACTCTACACATTTTCTATGTTAGAAAAACTTTTGCAATCAAGGAAATTTACACAGTCGAAGTTTTGAAGAAATCGCGTATTATTTTTTAGTATCTCCTGGAATTTCGCAGAATATTCATAATTTATTTTTAATTAATAAAATTTATTTTTAATTAATAAAATATATGTATGATGTTTCTCGACGTATTATTCAAAAGTCAAACTGTTCAAATAAAATATTAGGGTAAACGTTTTTCATTATTAAAAAGTTAAATAATTGAACTTATGTGAAATTGGTTTATAACCCTTAACTCAGCTGCTATAGCCATGGCAGGTTGTATAAAGAAAGTCTGCCTGAACTTTTGGAGTGGTTTTCTTCAATTATCACCCATGTACAGTATTGCTAGTACAAGCTTTAAATGTGGTCAACCTGTAGATCTCTCTTGTGATATTTCCGACAATTTGGCCCTTGTTTAATAGAAATTGGTAACCATGAAAATTAATCGATAAAATTGTCAAGAATATATTTGGTAGCATACAATCTTAAAAGTTGTATACAACTCGTTTATTAATGATAGTAAAGTAACAGTCATTCTATGTTTATTTTACTTTATTTAACGAGTTTTTACATTTTATACCACGAAATTTTGTTTAGCATGATCGTCCAAGTCGATAGTAGCCACACCAGTAAATAAACGGTTTCATAAATAATGGATTATTTTCCTACTAATATTTGTTGCTGTGATAACTCAACGAGTCCGAAGAATCTTTAGATAAAGGTTGTAAACATTTCAGCTTAAAGAATCTATTTTTAAAAGTTACTTTAAAACTGTTAGTAAGCACCTTACTTCAATGCTTTTCCTGGATAAATTAAAAAACAGAAATCGAATTTGTTGAAATTCAATGATCTAAAACAGTCTACAAAAGTTGTTAAAAATATTTTAGATAATGTATCCCCATCAAATAACATTTTCGTCTCTTCGGCTATCTGAAGACTCATCGCGTGAGGTCTTTATCCCCCGCCCTTCCTCCTTCTTTTTAAGCCTTAGTGATTTCACTAAAATAATCTTCCGCTCTTTATTTTATTTTATTTTATTTTTTACCGTTTTCAATCAAGTGGTGATACTTACATTTCTATGTAATCCTCTTGAATTCTATTTCCCAATCTCTTGGGTTTCTTGTACCCTTTACTTTACTTTTTCAGTTAAATCTATTTCTGGCTTCTTCATTAAAGTGGATTTTGTTTTCTTAAATAGATCTGCACATGTTGATAAACCTTATGAACATTTATTGATTCGTGTAAAATATTACTTAGTTTATCGGGGACCTTTTATTTCTCTGAAAGTTATCTCATAAAAAGTCTCAAACTTTTTTTTTATTTGCATTCCGGCGTAGATTGTATTTTCAGGTAAGGATTTAGTTTTTGCTTTTTAACATCAAGAGACATGAAGGCGGGATTTACAAGGGCTGTCGAATCTCTGTTTTTATCTGGTTGTCTCTCTCAAGTAAATTTTGTGCATCATGTTGCCTTTTCTGTTAAACTAAAACATTCTTTTGTATATATTTTTTCAATGTGATAGGTACGAAAATAACAATGTCTTCTATGTCTGCATAATTTGGGTATAGTATATCAAGGAAAACGAAACATCAAGTACAAATCTTCTTAACAGCTTTGAAAGATTGGAAATTCAAATATTTGTTCCCCAATAACCACTTCAGATATTCCATAACATGGTGGTTTATCATTATACTTTGTGACTGCGGTTTTTGCGCGGGAATGTCATTCATCACGAGGCATTCTTTAATCCGAGATTCTAATAAATAGCATCTACTGTATCAATTTGCATTTTTAAAACAATTTCTTATACCTTCTTTAAAAATACAAATAGGCTTTTTTTATGCTATAAATGCTGCTGATTGCGCGTGTTACGAGATGTGCTCACGTACATCTCGTAAAAATAGCATAAATGAATTCAGACCTCAAAACATGCTAATACACCTAAATCTTGAAGTCGAATTTTTTCATGATTACAATACTTTCCTTACATGGTACATATTCGGAAAGTAAAAAGGAGTCCAAGATGACAGTTAATTTGTCGCATCGTCAAGAGTTAAAGTAAATTATTTACAGTTTGAAAATGGTCGTTATCATTATCATGAAGAAACGATAAAATAACTAGAATGCACTAGGCCCCATTATGTCCGAGTGGATAAGATCCTCAAAATGATAGACGACTGAAGTGTGAAGGTCCAGCTTTCTGGCCTGACCTATCGCGCCGCTCTCGATCTGACGGTCTGGTCTTTTGGTCGGTTTTCTCCAGATGTAACGTAAATACACGTTAGAACCCCTTAAAAAGATCGACCAAGGCACCCCTCAATCCTTGTCAGATAGCTCTTGTGTAGCTTTGCCTTAACACAACACAAATAGAATGCACAGCATTATTTCTATAAAGTAATTTTATATAGATATTTTTAAGTGGAAGCTATTTGAGATAAGCCTGAAAATACTAAAATACAAATCAAAATTTTTATCCTTAGCTCTACAAATTTTTCCGCCTTCATATACACACAAAAGGTAATTTCCATGTATACCGACTCACCATCTTCACTATTGTTTTCTTATTCACATATTCTTCAACCCCCCACCCCTTCAAAATACCACTCATCAATTGCAGTATCATTATCATCATGAAGCTCTCTTGTATAGCTCTCTACTTTCAATATCATTCTATGTTTGTTTGTATCTTAGAGTTGATTTTTCCTTCCTTTGTGATCTCCGGGTAAATTTTATTGCAAGCAGTGCTCATAAGAACGTCTTCAAGACGTTCTTATGAGAGAGTATGTAACGAGTATTTATTACTTCGGTTTTGTGTGCGTATATGTTGCTTGTATTTCATATTTGTTTTATTGCTTGAAATAAAAATAGATACTTTTTTTAAAAATCATAGCATTTGCAGCATAATTTTTTTAAATAAAAAGTCAGAATTCCGCTACAGTTTTGTTTTTAGTTAGAAATTCTGGGTTAATTTTCATATCAAATGTATTACTTTTTGCTTATTTGTTTACCAGAATTTGACTCATAATCATGAAAACAACTATTCCTCCAAAACCTTTTCATAATGTTTATAATCTTAGTTGCACAGTGTTCCTTAAATTAATTAAAACCCGTGAAAGTATTTTAAACAATACATATTTTCATTTCTCCTTCTTTTATTTTTTACTAGCTGCATAGCCTGTCTTTTAATGGGTGTATTTTAGGTTTAAAGGCATACCTTGCCGAAAACAAATTATCAGCTACTCTAGTCAGTTAAGCTAATCCGCTTGTTCCGCCTTTTTCACGGAAATAAAGCATATTTTCGCAACAATCACTGGTGCAAAAATTTAGCAACGTATTTCCGTTGGTCGTCCAATATTCATTGAAATTATAAATTCGAACAAACCTCCCGCGGTCCAAAGGAAACTCGCGAATATTCATTTGTCATTTAGCAGTGCAGCTGCAGTCAGATGTGCACGCAAAAGAACGAATCTCACACTCCCGCCCTCCCATGGAATTCTAAAATGCGAACTATCAAAGCAATGCGGGGTCTGTGCACGAACATCTTCAAAACCACGTACTGATAGGTAAACTTGCACTGCTAACCGCGAAAAGTATTTCTCCGGGAAAAAAAAAAAAAAGAAAAGAAGTATTCACATCTGATCTCAAAGGGGGGGGGGCAGTTTTGCAAAATCGGTAAATTGGGTGTATTTCTGCACGAAACATTTGATAATAAAAAAAAAACTCGGAAAAATACAATTTTTTTTCGAGGGAGGGGGGTGGCTCAATCGCTTATGTTGCGACAGATCAATGTACCCAATTTCATTCCACCACTGTCAAGTGGATAAAGCACGCACACAGAACATTAGATGGCTGAAGTGTGAAGGTCCCGGGTTCAAGTCTATTGCGCGGCCATCAGTCTACCGCTCTGGAGTTGTGGGTGGTTTTCTCCAACTCTAACGGGAATACGTATTAGAACCCCTTAAAAAGTCCCCCGCTTAAGAATGCTCCTTAGGCAGATAGCCCTTGAGTAGCTTTGCCTTAAAATACACAATGCAATATCAAATTTCATCGGATTCCGTCAAACGACCTGCAAATAAGCATTTTTAAATAAGCGATCTCTGCTTTAGCAGACGACAGCATTATTTAACCGAACGATCGTATTGAGAGCTGAGCGGAATTTCATACCCTGGGGAAAAAGAAAGAAAAAAAAAAAAGTCAGTCACAGTACATCCATTACGTGAAAAAATAATTTAAAATATAAATATGCTTTAAAAAATTAATTAATAAGCGAGGGACTTATAAATGTGATGTTATTTTGAAATTACAATTGTATGTATTTCCGATGCCACTTAGCCCCCCCCCCCCACACACACACAAAAAAAACTTTCCGAAATCGAGTATTTTTCAAAAATCTTTATAAAATCGGTAAAATTAAATACAGCCTTCAAAGAACGTTTATATGGCAGAAAAATCTTTGAGTTTTAAGATGATATACACATATATATTTAATTTAATTTTAACCGTGATCGAAAATGCAGCGAAATCGGGCTAATTCAAGCAAAAAACATTAAATAACCAATAGAAAGAAAAAAAGGGTTTTTGAATTTATTTATTTATTTTTGCATACATAGCTTAAGTTCGATTACATAAATATGTGTGTCAAATTTTAAGACAATCCTTGTAACCGTTTCCGCTCCCGTCGCGAAAAAAAAGTACCAAACAAACGCAAGCGCAGGTTTTGTCCCCCGAAATCGTTTCATAATGATAGAAAGATACATGACGGCTATTTATATAGATTTTTATTTACTATTGGAGAAGAGAATCTGCCATACAAAGCAGAAAACACGCATTAATGGGAATTCAAATAACATACAGAGTTAGAAAGCCTTAAAAAGTCGAACGCCCAAGGCACTGCCTCCTAGGCAGACACTTCTCGTGTAGGTTTTCCGTAACACAACACACTCAAATAGCATATAAAAATACTCATATAATCTAACAATAGTATAGTTAATAAATGATTAATAATTTACTTAGTTATATTTTCAAATAAAAGTCGTTGTAAAATTTTGCAAGATAGCATGTATTGCAACGATCTCATTAATTTATATGTTTTTCTCTTTATTTATATAGTTAATACTTTATTCTAATTACGACAAATGAATAATATCGCTGTCTGTTTGTGGAAAGTTAATTAAATCTAGTTTCAAACAAGACTTAATGATGCTGTCTTCATTTTTGAGGCAACGATGTCTCACCCTCTTCAAAATTAATGAAAAGTAGTTTATTTCTGTCTTATTTTGTTTGTAACAACATTTTTGATACTTGTTTTTTGCGCTGAACGTATAATTAGGTTCGATAAATTGAGGATAGTATCTGTTTTTTTTTTTTGTTTGTTTTTTTTTCAACTACATGTAAGGTTTCAAAATTAGTTATTCATAAGTAAATTTTGATTCCTAGAATTCCTTACTATAAAGATAAATGCAGCTAAAATGTATATTGAATTTTTATTGCCATAATTTTTAACTCAATAAATCTAATATCTTGAGTTTTCTTTAATAGGGGCAACAGTTTTAACTCTTTTACGCAATGTAAGTTAATAATATTCGAATAACATTTTGAAAACCATTTATACACGTTATATTTAAGGATCAGAAAATAAATGCATGAAGCGTTGCTAATTGTAATGATTGCTGTTGATTCATGCTTCACTTGGTTTGTTTACGTTAGTAACTTAACGTAACTTAATCAATAATTTTCCAGTTATGTTGTGATTTTCGTCTGAAATTTTCATCTATCGATTAAGTGTCGTCGGCCATACAGTCTATGGACATGTCCTTTGTGATAGGCTGAGGATTAACACAACTCTCGATAATTACAGTTAATTGTAACCCTACATGACCAAGATTAGAACGGATGCTTTGTGACAAATCTAGAATTATCTGCATATCAAATAATCTTGTATCTCAGAAATGGGTTTAAATTGTAATATTCGCTCCAAAAATGTTACTGAACGATGTCTGCGTGTCTTCTAAAGCATGACTAATTTATTAAAACTGTAAATTAAACGAAGTAAATTATACTCATAACTATTATGAATTTTAAGTTCGCTAATTTCCTTTTGGGTGAAAAGCTATTGATATTGATTCAGGAATAATTATCACGAAGCAACGTAATTAATAATCATGGAATGATATGGTTGACTGAGACGGACTTTAACGTACTCCATGAAGTATTTAGCACATAATGGATGAAATAAGTGTTTCTGTAATTTGAACTCTTTTTGGAAAGTATAAAAATATTCGCATTGTTTTTGCACCTCTGATTTTATTTTTTTTTTACTTTTTACTTAACGCAAGTCTTAATTTATTGGGAAAGAGGAACACCTTCAAGTCATTTATGATTACTTATTCTCGATATTATAATGGCTCAGTAGCTCTTTTCAAAAATTCTGTGCTATGCTTGTCCAGTCAACATTTAAATAAACTATATTCGAGCTCCTCTTATTATTTACAGAAAGAACATTCACCTCATAAGTTATATTCAGCTGCATTTTAATACTAAGATTTAGGCACTGAAGTCCGACAAATAGAGATGCTAGGTACATTGATGTGGAAATTCATGTGCTTTGTTATCTGAAATGTACCATGGTTGATTTGAGACATCGAAAGAGGGACGGGGGGTGGGTGTATTATTATCATTAACGTCAATCACTTTGGGGTGAAGAATAGTCTTTAAAATTATTAAATGAAGAATTAAACATACACAATATAATTAAGAAATGAGACATTTGACCGAAATTTTAAAGAAATGCCAGACTATGTTTTCTGTACAAATGAGCATCTTAGAAATCTGTTTGATCTAACAATTTTTCGTGTTCGTTGCTACTGCTGCATTTTGAGGAGAAACATGAGATTAAATTAAAAAATACCTTTCAATCTCCATGTATATTATAAAGTGATTATAGTAATCTGTGAGTCTTGCTGAATATTTTATTTTGTTAGAGAGAAGGGGGGGGGGGGCTGGTGAAAAATAAATGTTAATAAAAATATTAATAATAACAATATATTTTTTTGTCGAGTTTTTAACCAAATTTCATGAAACAATGACAAACATTATACAAAAATTTGGAATAAATTCGTAAAGTTTTTGGGGAAAATGTAAATATTTTTGATAAATAGTTTTTCTAAGATATAATTTTTAGCTACGAAACAAATAATGTAAATGGGTTTATTTAGGGGACAAAAATGAACTTGTTTCAAAAAGATAATCAATCCATTTTTTTCAGTAAATAAAAGTAACTTCAGTGTATAATTTTTTATAGTATTATTGTAACTCGGGTTCTGAAGCAATTAGTTATTTAGAGACCTTTCAAGTGTGGAGACTTTATAAGACTAATAGATAATATAATAAAATTTTAGAATTTCAACAATAAACTTATCTGTGAAAGAAAGAAATTTGAATTCCTGTTCAATATTGATATCTAAATCTGTGGTATCACTTTTCAATTGATCTTTAAAAACGTAATTAAAAGAAAAGTTGAAGTTTTCTTATGTGTATTTTTGTAATTGGAATTCTATTGAAAAAAGATGTTTGTCGGTGATGTAACTTACTACGCAAATAGAATAGCGAGAATCAATGAAAAGCCAGTTGCAAAAAGAAATATTTTAATGGATATGGAGCTTTTGAAAACTTGCGACTGTGAGTTATTTATCTTCTCTTCTTTCAGATGAAAAATTGTAAAATTCACTCAGAAATTTCTTGTTCTTTCTTTTTATAAGGGGTTGGAAAGATCGACGTACAAGAATATATAAATCGAGTTACCCCATGCATCTTGTTTTCGTTTTTATTTAAACGCCCTTCCCCCTTTCTAACGATATTTTCTTGAAGGTTTCTCTGAAAATTGCCTCTGGTCTGACAAATATTTTTCTATTCTCTGTGAAAATGTTTAGTGAGAAATTTCGAGTGCATTTTAATGCACAGTGAATTTGGTTTTCATTCATATGCTATTTTTTCTTTCTGTTAGTGAACTAAGTATTCATCCCCCCCTCTCTATTTCCAATGTTATTAAAAGATGTTAAAGTTTAATATTCAAATAGATGCCAAAGAGTTTTAATTTTGCAATAAGGCAGTGAGATGCTTTTCTTCGTGTATTAAGTGCTGTTGGATTGAGAGGAGGGTATTTGTGATTTTTTCTCACGGATAATGTGTCGTGGAGATTGTTTTAATTTCAATTGCATATTACGTACTATTTACTATGTAATTTTTTTATTTTTGTCATATTACGTAAAAAACAAAATTAGTTTTAGCGTTATCAGCTAAAAGTGTATCGTAGAACCTCTCTAATCCGTCACCTTTGGGACTGGGGGTATGGTCGGAACGCAAGAAAAGACGGATTATCAGAAAATGCAGAAAAATACAGATCTACAGTAAAATAACCATCTCTGAACTTAAAAATGACTTTATAGTGTCCTCTACAATAAACCGCATAAAAGCTGTTATTATTGAAAAAGAGCAAACCTGTATGTATGCACTGCACATATGTATGTAAAGTGGTTGGTTAATTACCGACCAGTCGAGACAAAACTCGGCTCGAGAGCGGTCGGATCAACTGGAGTGACGGGCCAGCTGAGGGCGGACGATAGGGGGTTCTACTGTATAAGTGAAAATTTCTCTCTCTATTTATATTTTTAGACTTAATATTGCTTGTATAAAAAAAAAAAAGCCTGCTGTCAAGCTTTGTTCATGTGTCAGGATATAAAATACTTTTATACCGCTTCTTAAATTTAAAAAAGTTTTTATACACAATTTATTTCTCATTAAATCCACAGAAGCACTCTGTAGTTTTTCGTTGATTGTGTGAAGAGCTTTTATTTTCTTCTCTCTCGTTTTGTCGATCGTCAATCAGGTTTAATTGCGGCAGCAGAAAAGGTTTTAGTACAATGACGAATGAAAAATAATTTTAAACTGAACTTGCATTCCAGTTTGCCTTCCTCCATTCATTTAAGCGATAATACATGTACTGACAGCGAAATATTCTGAAATTTACTATCACGTAGTAACCTCCCTATCCGAAAATTTCTATTTAGTGCCGTTGGCCAGTTGTTTGAATCGCATGCAATCATTCATCTTTTCGAAAATGAGTGATATTGATGAATGGTCTAAGGTTGTCACTAGCAGGGCCAGTATTCGGCTTCGTATTATGAATGAAAAATGGGAGCTTCGTTGCTGTTTTCTATTCTAATTTAGGAGCCAAGAAAGATTTTTTTATCTTCTGTCCTCAAATAGAGTTCTGGAATCGCATTACTTTTCAAATATTGTTTAAAGTTTGGGAGTACAAATTATGTCCAGAGCATGAGCCCTTAAATGACATTTTCTAGTGTCTACAACAGTGACCTCGACATTTAACGGAAAGTTGAACGCACGGAGTTTGATTTATTTAGTTGTTCTACGGATATTATTTTTGACACATGAAGACTAGTTAAGTAACTTCGAAAGGGGCCGAAGGCGTGATGATGAATGTTTCATATAAACTTCATTTTTGTTTTCTTTTCTTTTATGCGTGTATGCATTTGATAAATTCTATATTGTTTGCAGCATAAATATTTGAAGAATATTGGTCCATAGTTGTATTTGCATCGGTGCCTTACTGTTCAAAATACTTTGCTTAGAATGTTATTTTCGTCAGTGAGCATAAGGACCGAATTTTCAAAAATTATAAAGTCATATCTGAGTTTTCCAAGCATAGACAGACGAAGTTAAATACTATTTTTTTAAATATGACTGCAGAATGGTTTTTAAGTTTTATTTATTTATTTTTTCAATGTTGAGATGTCACACTGAGAAAATTCATAGTTACAAACTGTACAGATGTATTGGTAAAGTCATGACAGAATCTGAAAATATCCCTGCAGAATAAATGGAATTGAGAAAATAACTGTAAATTTTGTGATAGAATTACCAGATTTACGTCTTGTATTTCATATGGTGCAATTTTATTTGAAATTATCCGTCTAGAATTATCGAGTCGATCACATAGCAAGCAATATAAAAGTAAATATTAAATAAAATACAATGGTGTGTTTTTCTGTGTTTCTTTGTCACAAAATCATGACAATTAATTAATTTTTTTATCTCTAACAGAAGGAGTTTTTTTTTTCAAATAAGATAACGATAATAAATTCAGATATTTATTTATTTATTTATTCGAAACACAAAATTTAACTAGGAATAATATTTTCTGAAAAACTGAAACCTTTTATCGTTGAGCTCTGCTTCAATAAAAATCTTTAGAGAAGACACCTATCTCTCTTAGTTGTTTTCTGTATGCCGGTGGAACCTGTAAAACTAAAGTTTTTGCCGTTCTGACTTTTCATGTTTAAGCTTTAAAAATTTATTATTGATCATATTATTTAGTTACAATCACTAAATGCATTTTTTGATGACAAATCTATAATATATTTGCTGCAATTTATCTGTTTTGGATATGTATGTTATCAAAGCAAGCGCAAGTTAAAATGTTTTGAAAAGAAGTTATGTAAATGCTTGAATTACCGTAACTACTCCTTTATACCTCTTGAAAATTTCTTCTTTCATTATTGTTTGCTACTACTTATAAATAAATCAACAGCCATAAAAAAAGTATCTATCCTAATTTGTATTTGTTTTGTTTGTTTAAACCTGACGTCTACACTATGTGCATACGACGTTTTAGGGAAACTGACCTTTATTCAAGTAAACATCGCAAGAAAACTACTAGAACTCTGGATGACGGGCTCATTCAACTTCGACGGATTGAACCTATGTTCTTAATTAGAATTCGGCAAAATACACCAAAAATGTATTTTCGATACAAAATAAAAGATTGCTCGATTCAAATTCATAAAAATGCGTTAAACCCCTTTAAAATTCTTTCGCCCGTGGCATTCTTCCCTTGATTAACGGTGACTTGATTTCGGTGGAGCACGCTGTATGTTGAAATACTTGCCTTTCTTTAGTAATAATACTAAGACAATTCATGGAATCCTTGATTTCTATAGGGATTTCTCAGTAATCGACCAACTTTTCAACTTTTTTTTTTTTTAAGTATATAGATTTAGCATAGATGGTATTTATAAAAATGTTAAAGTATGAATGACTATCCACTTTTCTCTTTTCTTTTACTTTAAAGTGCTGAATCTTTCACTATTTCCCTTGAAAGTAATAAGATCCGAAGCAGTCCACTTCTGAGAAATTACATTGCATTTATGCTCAATGTAAAAGAAGAAAAATGATAAAGCTTTTTTCGTTTATTCGGTTTTATAACGCATCGCTGTTTTGATCTTAATTCTAGCTAGAATATAGCCTTATAAATAGATTCGCACATATTTTTTCTGATTCCAGATAACTCAATAAAGAAATGCATTTAACTTCGATTTAATGGAAATGGAAACGTTGTACTTGTTGATTTTCGGATATCCTGTTGAATTCTTTTAGATCTTGGTTACAATAATTCTTGCTTTTTCAGGTTCTTCTGAGTCATTATATACTTTTTTATATAAGGAGCCTTTGTTTCTTTTTCAGAGAGTATCAGATTGCTACTCTGGCTGTGCTCCAAATATGACACTAATATTTACTGCTAGATTATTTTTATTAAGCGCTAAGAATAGACTTCCATTTTCCCCATTCTAAGATGTATTAGTATTTGTCTCTGGTTACATGAGTAAATATTATTTTTGATTTGCATTATTCCGTACTATATATTTCGAACAAAATGCTAACTTGCGCATTTAATTACACTTCATAGGAGGAAAAATGTGATTAAAGAAAAAGGGAATAATCTGGTTAGAGTTAGCCATAATTCTCAAACTATATAAAATGTATAAGGAATTAAGTACTGCTCTTAAAATTTATTTTAAAAAATAAATTGCTATATTTTAAGGTATATTGATGTTTATTTACAACTGTGTTCAATAATCTATGTTAATCTATGTCTTATCAGTATTTCAGCAATAATCAAATTTGGATTTTTCAACTCTAGTTATATATCTATCCAAATAAACTTAGGCTTTTGTCTGTATATTACTTGGAATTCAAAACTTTTGTGATTTCTATCCGTTTCAAGCACCTGAAAATCCGGTATGACCATCAAAAAATAGTTTTGTCGTTCTGTCTGTGACTCTTTTTTTGTTCGCTCATCCGTAAAAATGACTGAAGCGAATGAAATGAAATTGGGTGACATGATAGGTGTTCACTCAACTTAAACTATAGGCGTTGAATTTTTTAAAAATTTGGATAAGATTTTGAGATTTTCCGAAATTTGTCTCAAAATGTGTAAATTTTCTGTTCCAGCATCACTAAATACAGGGAATTAAAGGAAATTTCGTGATATTGATAGGGTCACTCAACATAAACTATACGCGTCGTTTACTCAAAAATTTTCCAATTGGATTTTGAGATTTTGCGAAACGTATTTCAAAATGCGCAATTTTCGTTCATCCCATAATAACAAGTAAAGCGAATGAAAAGAAAGTAAGTGCATGATAGGTGGTCTTTCAATTTAATTGTAGGTGTTGAAAATTTAAAAAAAAATTAATTAGATTGAGAGATTTTGCGAAAATCGTTTCAAAATGTGTAAGCATTTGTCGTGCATCACGCATTAACGACTTGCACGTATGTTCTATGAAATGAAATTTAGTGACATGATAGGGGGTCACTCAGTTTAAACTACAGGTGGCGAATTAAAAAAAAAAAAAATATTAGAGATTTTGAAAAAAATTATTCAAAATGTGAACATTTTTGTCGATTACGTTAAGCCACTGAAGCGAATGAAATAAAATTTAGTATTGTAACAGGTGGTCACTTAAGCTATAAGCGTCAAAATACTTTAAAATTTTTTTTAATTTAAACTCAATGCCAAAACTATATTAAATATTTCATTGATTTTAGGATTTTGAGAATATCATATAAATGTTTGTTCTCGCATCCCTTCAAAATGATTAAGAGAATACATTGAAGTTTAGCAATATAATCAGCAACGACTAAAACAACAAATGGCGGATTTTTTTGAAAAATTTGAATAAATTTTAAAACACTTTTTAAAATATTTTTGAGGCACAGTGTTAAAATATCTACAATGAATCGAACAAAATTTAGTTACAGTTTAGGAATGACCTCTTGACTTGTAAAGCTCATTCAACCAGAATAAAACTTTAATTTAAAAAAAATTATCTATTGTCGATGATACTCATCACTTTGTTACTCTCTAACCTGGAATATTTTAACAATACACTGAAGTTATAATTTTGCTTTCTATACTATTGCCAAAGTACTAATTCCATTCATTGTACCCCTACAATGCTGACGAAAAGTCAGGCTTTTTGGAAATTTGCATTACGTACTATGTGTATAAAACTGCAAATGAATAGCTCAGAAAATGTTATGTTCGGATATTTTCTGAATCTTGATTGACGTAAGCGATTTTATTCTATTTTTAATTTTTTTCAGTGTGTGAACAAAAGCAGTATACTTTTCAAAAGACTTAGTCTTCGTGCTTTACTCAAAAATGTGTGCGTAAGCACTTTATACCTCTTTTTATGGTAAAAATGATGATACTTTCATAAGTCTTATTTGTAGGATAGCACATCATTTTATTACTAATAAGAACGTGTTCTCTCAGTAGTATGGCTATTACAGGTGCTGAAATGCCATTTAACTATCAACGCTGTGAAACACAACTTTGGAAACTTTGAATAGTTCCCTTAACAGAGCTGAAGTGTCAAAAATTTCCAGATTTTAAAATCTGTAGTGCACTAATATCTGCAAGGAGTCTGTTGATTGATTACTGCAGGTAACTGTCTGTGAAAAAGCCTGCACATAATTATATTCACATCGTTTCAAACCTGTTCCAATTCCTTCGCTGAAAATTAATTTCGCTTTGAGCAACCCATATGCGTCACTCTTATATAAGGAAAATTTATGCTTTGGAGTTTTATCTCGCTCTTTTCGAAAAGCGTCTTCCTCCTTTGTTCAAAAATAACAAAGGAGTGAACCAAAACTCAAGGAAAATTACTAAACATATAAGTATGAATGCGTCTTTATGTACAATCAATGCATGGCATTCCCATATATGTTAAAGGCAGCCATTGTCAGGTATTAATTGCGTTACTACCGATTAGAGAAATATCGCGCACTTACTGAGAATTATACTCACGTATTTATATACTAGAATAAGCTGTACCATAATGAACACACCATAAAAAAATTTAAACCCAGTTGGACCTCCAGTCCACAAATACAGAAATAAATAAATTTGTATTCTGATTTGTAAAATGCTGCGTCATGAATTTGAACTGACTGTGAGGCCTAAGGCGCTTTTAACGCACATACACACGTGCTTACACGTGTTTCCTTAAAGTGTGTTAGCGCAATTCAAGAAGGCCATTCACCGTGTTGAAAAGCAAATCGTAATTTTCTGTGTTCAGTCAGTCATATATTACCACAAACAAAACTATAATGTAACTGTTATGCTTTGAATTGATGTAACTGTTATGCTTGAAATTTCTCACACATTGTAAAGTACCACTAAATACATTTCGAAATTTTTTATCCCCACCTTCTGAATGTAACATGGGAATGCAAGAATAAATAGTAAGGCCCGTGTGCACAGGAACTGTAAAAAATGCTATTCAACAAACTGACGGAGCATTACCTTTAAAAAGAGAAAATAGTTTCAAAGACATTACAGTTTTTACTATTAAAAAAAGTCAGTTCTTGAAGTAACATAACATCTGAATCATTTAACATTTGTTGAAGATTAGTTTTGTATTTATTGAAAAGAAGTCTCTTTCTATACCTGTAGTATTTTAAGTAAAGTGGTTAAAATATTATTTGTTGATATCTTAACCATTTATTTTGTGTTGAGATGCGGTCTGAGATTGCGCCTTTTTTTAAAAAATGCTTCACACTTCTGAATCTTTTCCATCGAGTAAAGATGCTTCTCCATAGCAGTGTAGGAGGATTCCATTTTCTGTGCTATTTCCCTTGTCGTTTGACTCAAATTTTCCTGCAGAAGTTGATTCAATCGTTCTTCATCGAACTGGACAGCCAGAACGAGATGCTCCTTTGATGTCAAAATATCCATTTTTGAACATGACATACCAATCACGAGTGGTTGTTTCATATATGGCACCCTCTCCCTCTCCATACACAGCACAAATGTCACGAGCAGCTTTGGCGGCCTTAGAACCTAGATTAAAATTAAAAAAGAAGGAGGTGTCGCGAAAAGGCTTATTTATCTCAACTTGACATTCCATTTTAATGATCAAAATTTGTTAGTTCATCGGACCAGTATGTTTTATTGATATTTTTCTCTTCCAAACTTCTCTCATTTAGTTTCACAATCCATGTCATCTAATTTTACCAATACATGTCATATAATTTAATCTATTTAATATTTTGTAATAGGTATTCACATATTATTTTTTTATTCAGCCTAACGGAATCAATATCTATTGCTCATATAATTTCTTTTGTTTTGCAATTTTTAAAAAATCATACATACGCACCTAGCCAGGGAAGACCTAGAGTCACTAATCTTTTGGACCACTGACTAAATATTCAAATTTAATATTCTAATTTCTATTTGTGTGTGGTATTTTAAGTAAAGTATATATATATATATATTAAATTACTTTAAAACTTAGAACCCTACCCAGAACTTTTCCATGTACTGTTTATCATTTGGTGATTTGCGTCGCCTTTGTGCTGCTTTAAATACTATTTTCGTTATTTTCTTTTTATTTTGTGCATTTAATAGAATCCTCAAATTCTGTTCTAAAATTTTCATCTGTTTTGTTGAAACCTCAAGTTGTTAAAATAAATAAAAAGTCTCTTCAAAAACGATTGAAATGTTTTTATAGTTACTTTAAATGGATTAAATTTATCGGTTTGCTCTTGAAAATATTGGCAGAACTTTTCGAAATTTGTACTTAGTGGTTACACAAAGAAAAAAATCTATTTACACGGTATTATATCCAGAAAGTAACGGATTTCTATAATCACGCATTTTTCTCGTATATCACAGTTGTGTATTCCCCCCCCCCCTATTTCTATATTCTGAGACCTTGGGTATTACATAAAAGTTGCATCTCAAGCTGAGTTATGGCTTACGTCTGTAGATAGATAGCATTCTGCCTGATAACGTATGAATTATTCTGCGGTCTTTTAAGTAGATCCATTCTCTTCCCCTATTTTTACTTAATCTGACAGAAAGAAAAAAAATTGTTTGTGTATATGTATTGCAATGTTTACTCAAGGTTCTGTAAAAGGAACATTTATTGTGAGCTTGGGTGGAACTATAATTTTGATAGTTCATTTTATCCTTATTTTCTCTATTTTAATACTAAAAATAATGTTTTAATTCAGTTCTCACCTTTTTTTCCCTTTGTGTGTGTGTTGAAATATAATGTTAATACACAAGCAGTCACTTAAATGTATACTCATTTATGAATTGCCGTTAATGAGGGGAGCAAAAAATGATAAATCCTTATTAATGCAGGGCTAAACAGGGCATGTGTCTTATAATGAATTTTGACGGATAGAAAAGAAAGGAATATAATTATAGGATTTTGACGGATAATCTGTGACAGTAAAACATGAAAATGTAAGCAGGGCAGTAGTGTAAACAAAAACAAAAAATAGATAAAAATAAGTAGGGGTCATCTGACTTGTGTTGTTGTTGATGACATTATTAACATAAAGAACAACAACAAAATAGCTCTTTGAATGCTCCCCCTGAACCCAGCGATTGCGTAGATTTACGCTGGACTCCAGTGGAGCAATCAGCGAATCTTTTCTGAGAAGCAACATCGGTTTTAAAAAAACGTTTTTTCCATTGCATCTGTCTAATGATGAAAGCGAACGGGTTAGACATGGGTTAAAGATTAAAAATGAACAGGCTAAGCAAAAGAATGATTCATCTCTGATAATATGCTGCGTCCTACTTATCATACCTTCCTTGAAACTTTTCTGGATCCGCCACTGTTTGAATCACAAGATTCTAAATATTATATTTTATCTGTGTTAACCGCAACTCTTGCTGCAAATTGATTTCTAAACTGAGCGGCGTTTAGGAAATGTAATTTTCATATTTTCTCATTTCCGTGGCTTCCTATCTCCAGGGCAGCCCGCAATCTGATTTTTAGTTTATGATTTTACGCTGCTATGATGCCTGAGAATTTATGAAAACGCTCTAGGTAGCATTGGATCGACACGTTTCTCCACGGGAAAGGCTGTTTCTTGGTGTTTTGGGGTGGAATTTAAGGGGCTGTCATTACATTTATTTGTTTCCTAGACCGGAAGAAGGGGAGGGGGAAGAAAAAAGAGACCTTTTTTTCCCTTTTCTTTCAAGGGAAAGACTCCTTTTCCATTCACTCGCTCGTTCTAAGAATGGACAAAGCTTTTTATTTTTTTATTCAGTCTTTTAAGAAGATCGATCCATCATTTCTCTTTTATTTATACTGTGTATCATATGGAGCGTACGGTGGAAGGTGGTGATCGTAAATACAAGCGTTGGTTGGTCTATATTGTTGTCACATATTATGGAGAAACCAACATTGCGTTGTGTAGAATTAAAACAAGGCATCGAGCTCTGTAGAGAGGATCAAGATTTACATGTGAATGCAGCGGAGTTAAAAAGATTTTTGTTAGATCAGCATCGTAGTTATTTCACTTCGAATATGAGCAAACAAATCCGCGAAACACAACAATATGACGATTCACACACTTGAAGGAGTGGGCCAACAAAGTTTTGACCCATAGTATTTGTTGTGGCGAGAGACATCCATCTTTCCGCTCGTCGATTCTCCTACAGTGATGGAAGGAACACTGAACCACACAACAAAAAACAGATGAGATCACATATCACTTTTTCTTTTTGGCTTAAATATTTATTTGCTCAGAACATCAGATTCACTTGATTATTGAAAACTTGAGAAAAATACACATATAAAAAATGATGACTAGGGGGAGCATCTTCATAAAAAAAAAAACGTTGATACCATAGCGGCCTGGCATCTCCGCGGGTGAAAACCTCCGTCACCAAACGTGTGATCGGCATAGATGCAAATCCGCGCAACGCGTCGTGGTGGGCAAAGCTTCCTCACATGAAGTGAGTGGCTTGCCCCACCAAAAATTACTCTCCAACTGCTAAAGAAAAAACCGTTAAAACATGTGTCTATAGAAAGAGCCCGAACTTTCTGGAACAATTTTAGCAGATGTTTTTCGAGCAATATGCTTCTTGTGCAGCAGAGAAAAACCGCAAACACATCTGCTTCAGCTGGAGCAAAGATATATGCGAGGAAGGGATGTTATGATTATTCTTTTAGCCGGCGTCAACTGTTATTTTATTTCAAAGCAGCTGATAAGAGGGAAATGCTTTAGAAGTACGTTAATGCGCTGTAATTGAGAAGGCCAAGAGGAAAATTGAAAGCTTTAAAAGATAGTTATTATTGAAAACTTTTAAATTAGATTTAGAATAGATTATTAATTTAAATTTAGACAGTATTAATTAGGATTTGTATTAATAATTTTTCATTAAAAAATATGCACGTTGTGTCAACGTGACACTGTGTAAGGTCTGTTTATTCATGGAGTGACTTAAGTAAATCTCTCCAATTCATCCATGTGCGAATTAACTATTTTATGCTCCGGATGTTGTAGTTTTCAGTATGTGTATGTTATCTGTGTTTTAATTATGAACTAATTCTTGTTCATTTATTCGTATGTGCATGTGTGCATGGACAGATATGTAGATGAAATGGTGGCATGTACGACTGATTGAAAAACGACTGGTGAAAAAGTGAATGAAAGCTTTTTATTTTTTAAAGGCAACTTGTCCTTTTTAATCGGTAGCAGAAGCATACTCTAAGCATTAGTCAAATTTACTTTATGCTAATCGGCCTTAATAATTCTTCTTTCATGCCGATAGTCCTCTCTGTTGAGCCTTAGTCCAGATTTTTCTTTTGCCTGTTCATGTGTTTGCGTACACTTCGTAACACGTGCTTTATAAAATGTTTAGACTCTTTTTCTGGATTTTAACATTTATAGAGATATATTTCTGACAAATATTAGTTTGCCATTATTTTCAAACTCTTGTGTGTATTATTAATATTATGTTCAGCTTATTGTTTAGATTTGCTTTCCGATATCTCTTGCCTCGCCTTTGGCTCTTTTGATTATTCTAAATACTAAAATAATTGCTAATTTTTAATCTTCAAAAATATCAATTAAAATTATGAAACACATAGACTTGACTTGTTCGTTATAGTTAATTATTCATGGTCAGTAGTAGCATATATGGGCTATATCGAGTATTTTTAACCTATTTTTCCTCCGACAAAAACCTGTTTTATTTCAAATCATCTGGTTTTGCGAAAATCACTTTAAAGTCTTATTTAAGAATGCAAGTGCTCGAAGTCCAACGTTTGTTCTCTTTTATTGATTTTAACTATTATTATAACATTTCTCAGCAAATTAATCTTTTGTAAATATTTGTAACTTGCATCTCATAATCAAACGTATTGTATTGGCCTAAAATATTTAATCCCTGCCTCACACATTTCCGAATCCTGTGTAATCTTTATTAGTAATTTACCATTTAATAATGTCACAAAGAAAAACAAAATGCTTAATTTCGTAATAGTATAAAAAAGAGTTCAGGTAGTCTCTTCTGTTGAAACTACCGCGGAATATATTAACGTAGGATGACTTATCGTTTAGTTAGTTGTAAGTAGCTTGTTGAAAAATGATAAATATAACAAACCCTTTTTATTTGATATAAAATATTTTTTAACGTGGTATATTGCGCTTTAATCTATTCATCCATGTTACCCTAACGATCTTATAATAAACCGTTTCTATTTTAAAATTCGCTATCCAACGTTGCCACTGCATATCTGAAACAGTTAAAAGATTATGCTCATGTCTAAAAACAAATAAATAAATAAAATAAAATCATGTGGATCCTAAAATGCTCAATTTAAGTACCGTGTTCACTCGCATAATAGTCGCCCTCGCATAGTAGTCGCACCCCCGTTTCGAAGCAAAAAAGATAGCTTTAGAGTTACAATATTATGTAGTAGATTTTCCTCGCATAATCTATAGTCGCACCTAGGCTTTCACCATGAAAAATTGGCCGAAAAAGTGCGACTATTACGCGAGTAAACACGGTATTTAAATCCTCCATGGTTCAGCAGAAGAAAATGATTTATTTCTTTATAATCTCGTGAAAAATGCCATACTGAGTAATCTTAAGGAGCTATCTGAAGTATAAATTTGAGTCTATATGACGTAAATTTTATGGCAAAGTTCATTAATCTTACGCAATTTCAAATGTATGACATCACGTTTTTGATTGCCGTAAAGGAAATCCCTCTTGGATTTCTAACGGAGTGATAATATGACGTAGGACGGCATTGAAAAAAAAATGTTTTTTCCTCTACATAGGACCGTTATGAACCCAGACAGCACATAAACTTAAATCAAGCTTGTCATTTCTTTGAATTTGACGTATTAATACAAGCTTGACAGTTCAATTCATGTTAAGCTTGCAGCAAGCTTGGAGAAGTCATTTGAACTGTCAAGCTTGAATACAACTTGATAACTGTTTGATTTGGAAAGCCGCATCCACATAATAAATAATTTATCGTCAGTCATAAATGTACTTGACCATAGAATTAAAAAAAAAAAAAGATTCTATATTTCCAAATATGGAAATTCTTCAAAATAAAATACAATTATACTACGAAATTGATTTTAAAATCAGTCGTTTGTCTCGATTTTGGCCAGTATTGCCCAACATGAGTGTCGCGATATTGAAAGTTTTAAAACGTGTGCTGCTTTTAAGTTTATATTATGCTTATTTCCCTATTAGTAGAGTCTATAAATCACACATAACATTATTTTAATTTTGATTCATCCCATAGAAAAATAAAAGAAAGAAATCGGCATCGGGCACTGATCGATCTCGCCAGAAAACGGCGTGACAACCATGACAGCCACTGAGTCACTTCAAACTTTAGTCGTGCCAGCGCGAGGCAGATTGGCGGAACGGTTAGAACGCTGGCCTCCCAACCCTTAGGTCCCGAGTTCTATCCCAGCCGCTGACGCTTGATGGAAACAGATTAAATTAACTTGAAATTTCAGCATAGAGGGGAAATGCGTGGAAAAATAAAATATGTGAGGCGAGTTCGCCGACGGGCGCCCCGTGTATTTAAGAAATTTTTTTTAGAAAAATTTTTTAAGCTTGAAATTAAGCTTGCTATGTCAAGCTTAATGCAAGCTGGGCAAGTGTAAACTTGAACACTTGATTCAAACTTGCATTAAGCTTACACGCTTGAAATTTTCAAGCTTAATTCAAGTTTATTGACTTGATAAATCAAGCTTGCTGCAAGTTTGCTGTGCTGTCTGGGAAGGAACGTAATCCTATGTTGGGGGGGGGGGTGTACACCTATCACTATGAAAGTCCATTGCACTTAATAATCATTTAGTCAGGAAGCATTGTTGTGGGTGCGTACAATTACTGTCCAATTTTTCTAGGCTTCCGTTTCGGTAGCTGTTTCGCTCTTTTAATCGAAAACTCCGATATGTTTAGTCTTCCGCTTTATCATTTTCTTCTCGAACGTATACTTCTAGTGCGGAGAAAACAATCGGGTGAGGTTAAAAGCAGTGTGTTCATTGAAAGTGTTTACCCGGCTGATTGGACGTCTCGAATGGAGTGAATCGATAAAACAGCTGCCAATTCTCTCCTGACGTTTTGCACCACCTCTTGTTCAGTCTTCTGCATCTTTTACCCAACCAACTTCATCCCCGACTTGCTTCATTGCTAACCATAGGCGTGGAGACTCGCGAACCCTCGATGAATTAATTGGATAAAGGATTATTCAAATCCTCTAATCGTTAATGCAGTGGAAGAGAATTTTAAGGTGGGGGGGGGGGACGCTTAAATACTGTTTTATTACGGGATAAGCATGGCTATTTTTAGAGGAAAAAATGCATTATATTTTCTAGTGTCCTTGACCACATACGTTGTAGACATGAGGTGTCTGTGGCGAAATAACCCTCTTCATAGTGAAAAATTTCTAACAGCCTACCTGGCGGTAAGGCTTATTTTTTACCACCCTCTTGAAATAATCTACAAGACATAATGTAGGATGAAGTTACTTAAATCACCCCTATTGTGGCGAGTGAACCTAAGTTAAAACCGGATTTTTAATCGCATTCGGCGAGTGGCGATCTACATTTGCGAGGGTTAGTGACAAAGTAATAAAATTAGTTGTGAACATAAAGGAAATTCCAAATTTTTCAGCCCATTCTTCTACCTCAAATATTTTTTTTCGCTTTGACTTCAGTTTTCCGAAAATCAATCCGAGAAACTTTCATCCCTGACTTTCATCATTTCGAACAAATGGGTATTAATCCCTAAGAATGTATTGATTCCTAATAAAGTTAATTATGTTTTAGATCATCCACAAAATCTAACCTATGTGTAAGAAAAAAAGTTGTCATTTGAGGGACTATTCATATATATATATATATATATATATATATGTATGTATAAGGAGATATAAAAATAGTCATTGGATGAATAAGCGCATTGTTTATTATTATTTCTAGTCTTCTCTCCCAAATTGCATAAGGTAACTGGGCAAGAAAACGGTTTAGTCGTGAAAGTTTGTTTGTGTGATTATGGCAACGCTACGCTAGGGAGGTCTGCCAAGGATGGAGGGGGTGCCTTGGTTATAAGGACTTCCTAAGGTGTTCAAACGCGTATTCACGTTAGATCTGGAGAAAACCTACCAAAACTCCAGACCGTTAGATCGACAGCCGCGCGATGGGACCCGAACCTGGGACTTTCACACTTCGGCAGTCTACCATTTTCAGTGACATAACCGCTGTGACATGGTGAGGCTTGGTCATGAAAGGAATGAGAAAATCAAGAATTATGTTGTATAAACAAGAATATTATAGTTTGCTTGCCCGTGGCGTAATAATCAGTGACTCTTTAAGTAAAATAATAATAATAATAATGATAATAATTCTAAGATGACGATATTAACGAAACTGTGATTTACATTTAACTGTTAAAAATTTGTGAACAATAAAAAATAATAGCTAAAGTGCGTTTTAAACTAATGACGCAGCTGTGCCGGGCACAGCCAGCTGCGTCAAAAAAGGGTCTCTAGATCTGTGGCACGCGATGGACGTTTCGATCGTCCGCCATCTTGCTGGTAGTTAAGTCGAGCGATGGCAACGCCTGCCCTTTTTTCAACATTGGGCAATCTATCCAATTGTTCTCGCATTCTTCCATTTTTCAGCAGATGTCAGTGCTGTTAAAAATAATCGTGAAAATTTTTTACGGGAAATGACCTGCTGAAAAGTAAAGGATTCTCGTGGAGCTATGTCACCCGCAACTATTTTTATAGAAATCAAATCTATTCTTCGTGACTGGCAATAGTCAAAACGTCAGAGTTTGGTGTTCCCAGAGCGGGATCACTGCGCGTTAAAGGGTTAAGAGATGAAACTGGCTATAGTAGTGGTAACATCCGGTGAAAATCGAATCTATCTATATATATTTCTAAAGGCAAGTACCATAGGACAACAGATGTCTATACAAAATAGGAAAGGAACAACACCAAAAAAAGAACGTAAAGATGGAAAGACATCGGTTAGTCCATCAACTAAAGTCTGGCAGTTCAATATCGCTCCCATAAGGACGTAGGAGGTAGAGTAGGACAGGAGGCAAGGTGAGAAATGTCAAAATCTTCAGAGTCGCACAAGGGACTAGCAGGGTCCGGAGCCAAGTTAATTTTGTGTAGGTGCTTTGGGCCAGACGATCGTGGCCAGAAAATAGCCGTAACAATTCCACCGATTTAGCTCGGGGCTACTCAGGAATATAAATCGAGTCTATAGAAAGGGTAAAAATGTTCATAAAATGTAAAAATATTTAGAATCAGTGTTTATGACTTCCAATCGGAAGCAAAAAGATAATGAAGGATTTGATTATCCTGCACTGCATATACATACAGACATACAGTAGAACCTCGATTATCTTAGCCCCGCTTATCCGATGTTCCACTTTAACCGAGGTACTAACTCAAACCTGTCCGCTTTAACCGATTCGCCACCTCGTTTCAATGTAGAAGAACTTAAATTCAAACTTGAATCAGTATTGCAATTAACATTGTTTACGTGCTATGCGAGATTTCAGTTATCTGAGGTATGCTGGGTCCTGACCACTTCGGATAATCGGGGTTCTAATGTACTATTAAGAATTATTATAAACATTTTTGTTTTTGTGTGTGTGAATTCGCCGTTATGATGATGAGCATATATTTGTTGGAAATACGTTTCCATACAGTTATGTAAAAATGTAATGTATGTGTACGTACTTGACTAAAATGGATAGTTTAGAAATTATTTTATTTTATACATAAAATTCTCGAAGACAAGTCAGCTGTTTATGCCAGTGGTCGCCAACCTCTGGGCCGCGGACCGTTGCCGGTCCGTGGATCAAACGTTACTGGGCTACCAAAGGAACATTAAATTATTTTCATTTTAATTACTGTGGTGTATTTCTCCCGGGTTTTTGCGATTTTGGCTTGTACTAATTTATACCTTTGTAACAGAAGAAATCGTGTAACTATTTTAAATTAGTTTATTGTTTATTAAACATTTCAAAATTATAAATTAAATTTCCAGCCATAGAATTTAATGTTCCCATGGATTTACGGTTGTAGTTAATTAAAATTTTAAAACACTTAATATTCATTTTTGGTGTAACTGTATTTTATTTTGAATGCATGTTTAAATGCATTTAAATTAAAATTATTAAATCAAAATAATCTAAAATATACCCCCCACCACCACCCCTCGTGAGCCGCGGTAAAATTATCAAACGTTGTCCGGTGCGCTGTGAAAAGAAGGTTGGGGATCACTGGTTGGTCACTAGAACCCATACAGTTAAGAAATAAGACGAACACTTCTTTCAAATTGATTATTAATAAGTGTATCAAGACGACGTTTTCGATTCCTCATTGCTTTGACATTCTGATTCGATTCAAATAATCACCCCCCCCCCCTAAGAAGTTTATTGCACTTGTTATTGAATGAGAACTCAACGAATCATTTTCAAAGATTAATTGAGTTACATCAAAACTTTCATTTGTGCAAATGAATGATTTACTATATCTGTATGCAGTGACTTGAAGAATTTTTTTAAAGTGAATTTTGAATGCTTGTATGTTTAAATAGCAGGGATTAATTTAAAAAATGTTAAGTCTTATGAAAATCTCTTCTGTACACTCTTTACGAATTGATGTAAAGAGAAAGCTTACAAAGCATTATAAAAGCAAAATGATTAAATTTAATATTTTCATTTTCGAAAAAAAAATTATGTTTCTAGCTAAAACTAAGAGTTTGAGCTGACAAAAATACATTGTGTGATTATGTATGTTTATTACAAAATAATCACTTGTAAGCTTAAGAAAATTGGTATAGCTCACACTTTTATTATTCACAGTTTTCCGTTTAAACAGCTTACACGTATTTTTTTAACTGATCTTATCAGTAATTTTACTTTATAAGAGAGAGAGAGTTTGTTGTTCTTCATGTTAGTAATTTAGAGTGTTACTTTGGGAATTCTATTTTTATAGTCAGAGGATTATAATTTAATTAGTCCCAATGAAAACATAATCTTCTCTCCCAATTTTTGAACTATTATAGGAGAATATTAACTGTAATTTGTTTTCTCTATTTCTCTAAAAAGTAACGATAGCATTTCTGTTCATGAGCGTTGCGAAATTCAAACCTTATTTGTGACGTCGCATCTAAAGATAAAATCGAGGTCTTCCCTTCCTTCTTTAAGATAAATAAATTAATAAGTAAACTCTTGAATTTCAGTAGAAACAAAATGATAGTTAAAATACTGCGATTAACGTCACTGAATATGTGTGGTCTGTGTGTGTGTAATAGGGGGTGGGGTCGGTGGAAAGGAAGAAAGCTTTAGTTCTTATTTTCATCTTTGACCGTGGTTTCTGTTAAAAAGTTTTTTGGACATCAAATTTAACCCTGTAATAGCCCATTATACAAGAAAATACAAAATAAATGTACATTTTAATGATGAAACCTTAGATTCGTTCTAGCTCTTCCAAGAATATCCAAGGAGAGCTAGTCGTAGTCGTGGGGGAGGGGGGAGACGGTAATTCAATCATCCTTCTTCCCCCAAACTTTCAGGCACATGAATTGTTATTTAAAGAAGTGCACTGGAAAATCCACCGCATTCAAACATAAAACTTGAATCCACGCCCTCCCCTCGATTTTTTTCCCCTTTTCTATGTACTAGCCATCGCCGTAATACTAAAAATATTTCCTTAATATATACCGAGAATATTGAGAATATATACTTAATGTGTACTGAGAAGAAGACAAACGGGTGTAAACTTGCTTATTAGTGTTTTGCTTTTTGTTAGTTTTTATTTTAGCTTTTACTACTGACTAGACATTAATTTACACTCTATAACAAATAAATCGACGCTCCAAGAAGGAGGTGTCCGATTGAGACGAAAATTGTTGGATAGGAAGACAATGCACAGAATAGTAAATGATTGAAATTTCAGAACAATTGAATAATTTATTTCAGAGTTACAGTAACAAGTTCAATAAGGTGTTGACCTGCCGCTAGCCTGGATACAAGCTGCCACACGGCGTGGCATAGACCTATAAAGCTCCCGGATGGTCTCCTGCGGTATTTCCTGCCAAATTCGCTCCAATTGTCGAACGAGGTCATCAACAGTTCGTGCCAGATGCAATCGCCTTCCCATCATATCCCAGACATGCTCGATGGGAGAGAGATCTAGCGATCTAGCAGGCCAAGGAAGAGTTTGACAAACTTGCAGACAGTTTAGAGTAACACGAGCCGTATGTGGTCTGGCATTGTCCTGCTGAAAAACCAGCCCAGGGCACTGCAAAAGGAACGGTAGAAAAACAGGTCTTAGGATGTCGTCCACGTACCGCTCTGCAGTAAGTGTACCTCTAATGACGACCAAAGTGGTCCGGCTATCAAAGGAAATGGCACCCCAGACCATAATGCCTTGTTGAGGACCGGTGTAGCGTGCAATAGTGAAAGCAGAATCCCCCCTCGGTCCTGTGCGTCTCCAAACACGTCTTCGATGATCGTCAGGACACAGTTGGAAGCGGGATTCGTTGCTAAAGACTATACGTCCCCAGTCGGCATCATTCCAACCTGATCGAGCCCTGCACCACTGTATTCTGGCTGGGCAGTGTGAAGGCGTGAGTGGCAGGTGGCGTAACGGTCGGCGCGAGCGTAGATTTCGCTCTCTCAACCGTCTGTGAATGGTCATAATGGACACTGGTGTTTGGGTTGAACGTCTGATGGTTGATAGAGATGAAGAAGGCGCTGTGACAGCTGATCGGACCATCACTCTGTCCTCACGATCTGTTGTAGCCCTAGGTCGACCGCTACCATCCTGACGCTGCACTCTGCCATTTTCCACCCTTCCTTTCCAGCATCTTCGAATCGTCGCATCGCTTCGACTCAAATGACGAGCGATTCTCCGGTTAGTCCAACTGGCCTCTTTCAATCCAATGATACGACCTCTGTCAAACTCTGACAGTTGCTCGTAATGAGCACGAATCCTGCAAGGAGGCATTTTTTAAGTTGTTGAAAGGTCATCTGAATCGCAATCAAACCGAAAGTTTTAACAACCTTTGAAGAACTGCTCCTTATATACGTCTGCTAGATGCGCAGTTCCGATGTGCTAGGGATCAAACTATTCATTCATTGGACACCAAATTTGAATCATTTGCATATCTGTTCAAAACATTCATGCATACGAAATTTCAAAGCAATCGGATGATTGTTTCTTGGTGCGTCGATTTTTTTGTTATAGAGTGTAATACATAGTTTGTGTTTTCTAGAATATTTGCATATTTTCTGTTGACATTCAATTATTCAACTATAATTTGTACGCACCGGTTTTACAAATTTTAGAGATTTGTAAAATACGAGTGTCCGTATAAAAAGATTATTTAAAAACTATCAAAACTTCAGAAAACAAATGTGAGGCATTAGTCACTGAGGAGTGACAATTTCAGAACAGTAACTATCATAAACACTGTGAGTTGGAAAATTTACAAAATATTAACATGGGCGTATACAGTTTCTTTTTGTTTTCCACATTTGTTGCCAGTAGGAGCGGACTTGGGCTATTCAGTTGAAGATTGAAGTAATTACGTGTGCAGATGTTGCTTGCCTACATGATTGTTCTATAAGAAATTTCGTTAGTACAGTAATTATTCATCGCTCATTGATACTTTTAGGACGTGATTCTCGATTGAGGTGAGACGCGGGAGTTCTATTATTTTTAAAACGGTTGCCCAGGCGATGAGCGGCTAAATAACCATTCTATCACAACTTGTGAGTCCTTGTTCGATTCCTGGCTTGGGTTTGGGTGTTAACTTGTCCGTCCTTTCATAGGGGATAATTTTGACCGCCTCCTATGTGCCCACGTAATAAATTGGGCAATACTATTTACCTTATTAGTAGCGAATGACTGTCAAGTGCTCGCACCCCCACTCCCCCCCCCCCAAAAAAAAAGAAAGAAAACTACATACTGGACAATTTTTTTCTCTATTGCTGAGAGGCCAACTTTTACGGATTTTTTTTTTTTTTAATTTGATTTACTACGCATTGCGGAAAAAGCGTATGTTTTTACAGAAATTTAAATATAAATTGATTTATTCTAAAGCGTTTTTAAATTACGTTCTTTTAACAATCTCCAAAAAATTTATTATTGCACAACACTCAAAGCCTAAAACAAAAAATTATCGGATGAAAGCGGCACCGAATTTGTATTCAGTGCCGGCTGAAGAGAAATAGTATTGAGTCTGGACTTCTCTGGAACCTCTTTTCTTTCCTCCCCGTTTTCTCATATTTACGCTTTTCTAGCTTCTGTTTTCGTTTTCAGGCCGCGCTAAACTACGAAGACTCGGTGAGTAGATTCCCTTCTAACGGAACAACTAAGTATTTTTGTCGGATCGGTATTAACTCTAGTAACAGAAAGGTATAAAATACCTGACCCGCCCCCCCATTTCCTGAAAAGGAAACCTATATACGCTACCGGTTCTCAATAGATTATTACTATCGTGCTGTCCTGAAAGGTTCGTTTGTGAATGAATTATCATCGCTGTAGTGTTGGGTAGTTAGTTATTAATTATTTTCTTAAATTATTTTAATATGTTTATATGAAATTTAATGAATTATCCGTCCCGTCATGAGTAGCGATTTGTTTTCCCAAAATGTTTTGAATAAGGCATAATTAAGTTTTTGTTTATTTTTAATTAAGATCAGTTTTAATAGGGTAAAATTAAACTGTATCCCCCCCCCCCAAAGCTATTATTATTTTATTTTTTTGCCTTTGTGACTGATTACGGAGAAACATCAGAAACTGCTGGAATATTCACATTTACTACTGATAAGTGTCAATAGTAATTGTGAGGGTTGTCATATCTGCTATTGTATCTAATGTAGAGATTGCAATCCGGCATCAATTTCAATTCGGCAGGATCCGGCCCAATGACCATCAGTCCGGAGCGGATCCGGTCCGGATCGGCCACATTAAAATAATTTCTCTTTCGTTCCAAAATTAACTGAATAAAAGATGTGTAAGTGAGTGTATCATAAAGTTTATAAAAAAAGATCGTTTATTTCTTAGGAAATGAACTGTATTATAATTAAGCAACAATTACGAATAGAATAAACAATGAAAATCTAGTATCTAGAATAGCTAGTTAAATTTTAATCTTTATAATATAAAACTAGATCTAGGTTATTATATATTAATAATATCATTATTATCAGATATAGTATAATAGCAAAATTTATTTGTAATCAAAACAAAACAATAGATATCGGTGAAATAGAATTTACGTTATTATATACTATATGATAATATAGTTATACGTAATTATAAATATTACATTTATAAATATAATATTTGTTATAATAGTTTAAGTTCAGTCTTAATAGAGTTCACAAATGACATCAATGAAAATTATCTTGTGACTTACATTGTATTACGTAAGTTTCTTATATTACCTATATCTAACTTAACCCAGTTAACAATGATTATACAACTTCGTCACACTAAGCAGCCTTATAATGGTGATGACAGCTATCATAGATCTGTTTAATGAATGGCACAGTTATCACAATACCCAGTATTTTTCAATAAACTTATTTTAAATAATAATTTTAGGCTATATCGATTATAAAAAAAATCAAGCTTTGTTTTTAAAAGAGGATTGTAAGAAACAAATCGTTTCATCTGCCAATTGACTTCTTAGAGAATTACAAATATAGCCAGCGGCTGAAAAGGCCCTTTCAGCAGCTCTACACTTGTCGGTCGGTTTTACTAGTCAACGAATAGTCTCGAACTCCTTCATTTTCATATGTAGCCTTTTCCTTTTTTAATACTTTCCGAATCCGGTAGACTTCTAATGATGCCGGATTACCGAATCCAGTTTTCCGGCTTGCAATCCCTAATCTAAAGTGTAAGTATTTTTCCCAACGAACCAAGCAACCGAATTCAAGGGCTTAGCTAGGGCCTGATTGCATGATGGGGCCTCATCCACTCCCAAAATGAATAAACAAGATTTAAAGATGATAAAATTATAAATTCATCCTTTTAGCAGAGACATTAACGACACAATATTCGGTCTGGATTAAATATCAAGGCTTATTTTACATTCCATGCTGCTAGCAAGTAAAAAAAAACTGACAACTATTAAATGTTGCCACAGGCACATAAAAAACTTGGTGTTGCCACAAGACAATAAAGGCAGGGAAAAACATATATACACTGGTGGAAATATAATCACATAAATAAACAATTTCAACACTCCCCCTTGATTACATTTCCCTCAGTCCTATGCAAAGTTTTTGGTTGAGCAAGGTTTTCCTTTGCACACTTTTAGTCAACATATCTGCAGCATTTGACCCAAAAGGCACATAAGTAAATGTCAACCATTTTTCTTCAACCTTTTCACGCAAGAAAAAGTGTCTGAGTTCAATATGCTTATTTCGCTCAGAAGTAACATGGTTTTTAGCTAGAGAAATAGCACCTTGGTTATCCACAAATATATTCTGTGGAAATTTTAGAAACTGCTCATTTACTATTTCTTGCAAAAAGTTCTGAAACCACAGTACCTCCTTTGCTGCATGACACATTGAGAAATACTCTGCTTCAACAGTTGAAAGAGCTGTTGTCCTCTGTTTCTTGGAACTCCATGAAACAGCTCCACCGGCAAACAATACTATATACCCACTGAATGAACGTCTGTCGATTTTATCTCCAGCCCAGTCTGAATCACAGAATACTTCTAAATCCTTTCCAGTCTTTTGGAAGGTTAGCTTCAAGTTCTTGGTCTGCTTTAAGTAGCGGAGTATATGCTGCACACCGGTCCAGTGTTCTACTTGGACAACGACTAAACTGACTCATGTAGGTGGTAGCAAAAGCTAAGTCAGGTCTTGTTCCCCCTGCCAAGTACAGGAGTCCTCCAATTGCTTGTCTGTATTTTAAAGCCCCTTCAGCATTTAACATACTGTCCTCAGATGCTTGCATATACTTTACACCTGGATGTAATGGTGTTGAAGCACGTTTAGCATTTGACATGCCAGTTGATTCGAGCAACTCATTTATGTAATCATTCTGGTCAAGAGTCATAGATTCATTTTTACTTCTAGTAATCTTAATTGATAACAAATGATGAATTTCTCCTAAATCCTTGACTTCAAAAACAGCACCTATCTCAGTCTTAAATTTCTGAATTGTAGTATACTTACTGGACATGACAAGTAAGTCATCTACATAGACACCCACAATGAGATCTTTTTGGTGGTTAAAGTAAACACATGGGTCTGCTCTTGATCTGGTGAGATTTATTGACTTTAGAAAACCATCAAGGCACATGTTCCATTCTCTGCCAGATTGATGAAGACCATAAAGACTCTTCTTAAGTAGACAAACTTCTTCGCCTGGTTTGCCATTCAGGTCTAGCTGTGTTTGTTCCATGAAAGTTGTTTCAGACAATTTTCCATTCAGGTATGCTGCTGTGATGTCCAGCTGGTGCACTTGCCAATCTTGTTCAACTGAGAATGCCAGTAAGGTTCTTATAGACTTTGTTTTTATTACAGGACAAAAGGTTTCTTTATAATCTATTCCCTCCACTTGGGTATAACCACGGGCAACAAGTCTTGCTTTGTACCTTTGTATTTTTCCATCTTCATCAAATTTTCTCTTAACCCATTTATGCCTAGTGTCCCTTTTTTGGGACGGCATTTTCGCTATTAGTCGAAAACGTTATTTATTTTTCCTAGCCTTTCTTCATGAGTATTGAGCCTCAACTCTACAAAATATTTTAACATGACCAAGTAGGATGTTGATATTTCGATTTTTATGCATAATGATTTTAAAAGAAATCATCCCTTGTTCAAGAATTTGACATAAGAAATTTATCTATTATTTCTGTTATCAGTAAAAATCGAAGAAAGTCGCAAAACTATCCAGACACAAATGGGTTAAAGACCCATTTACACTTTACAACTTTTCTATCTCTTGGCTTCGGTACTATTTCCCAAGTATTGTTTCGTTGCAAGTTTTCTAGCTCCTCTCTCATGGCTGTCTTCCATTTTTCTGCACCTGGACATGTTAAGGCTTCTTTCAATGTTTCAGGGTCACTTTGAAGTGCTTCCTTGGACATCTTTGGATTTGGAACATCATGTTTGGTTTTCTTTAGCTGTCAAATGCATTCTTCCTTATCTACTATTCTATTTATTTCGGAAGTGTTTTCTTCTTGCATCATGTATTCCATAACATAATCTTCTGTCCATTTGGGTGGTTTAATTTGTCTTTTGGACCTGGTTTCTTTTGGTTCTGTCTTCTCGACTTCATTTTTTTGTGGATCTTCATATACGTTGGCTTCCTTCGCATCATGTTCCTTTGAACTTCTTTCGCTGACTTGCTGAGGAGGCAATGTTAGTACATTGTCTGTCATGGCGGGTTTCTCTTCGAATACAACGTCTCTTGAACAAATGACAGATCTGGTTTCTTTGATATAGATGCGGTATCGCTCATCCCCATCATATCCGACAAGATAACTTTTTGTGGCCTTTTTGTCCATTTTCTTCCTCTTTTGAACTGGAACATGAGCATAACAGACAGATCCTATAATCCGCATATGCTTAATTCTAGGATTCTTGTTCATCATAGTTCATAAGGACTTGTTTTGTTCTGAGGTTTTTCCCGTTCTGTTCAGTATATTAATTGAAGTACTGATGAATTCTGCCCATAAAGGTGCTGGGAAGTCTATTTCTTCATTTGAATATTTCAATGTTCTCGCCATTTCCACAACAGTTCGGTTCTCTCTCTCGGCACCGCCATTTTGTTGTGGCGTGTATGGAGCCGACAACCTTTGACTTATTCCATGTTTCTTCAGAATTCTTCGTATTTCTTGGTTATCGAATTCACCACCATTGTCGCTAAGTATTTCTTTAATGCTATGGCCAAGGTTTTCAGCATGAGCTATGAACTCTTCAAGTACATCCTTTACTTTTGACTTGTGCTTCAAGAAGAAACCATATCTAAATTTTGTATAATGATCTTTGAAGACAGCGAAGTATCTATATTTTCGAAATGACTCTTCGAATGGTCCGCATATGTCTGTTGAGATCAATTCTCCAGCTTTGGTAGGTTACTTTCTCGCTCCAAATTTTAAACGGTGAGCTTTTCCATACACACAAGCTTCACATAATCTTGTATCAGCTTTGACCTTGATGTTCAATTCCTTTTCAATAATGGACACTTGATATGCTGCGTATCTTGATGTCCCTATCTCTCATGATAAAGTTGTAGAATTGAATCCTCACTCACAGTCATGTTCACATCGACTTGGGTTTCTGGAACTAAGCTCTTCATAACTGCCTTGAAGAGACCACCTCCAACACTTCGTCTGCCATGCAGGACTACTTCATCATCAATTTTCAGATAGCAATCTTTAGAAGTTGACTCAAATATGCTGTTCTGGTTTCTATCTTGGGCAGCAAGAACAGAGAACAAGTTTTTGCTGATTTCCGGAACATACCAAACATTTTCTAGGCGTTTGATTTGGTTCTTCCCCTTCACAGTTGTCATTACCCTAATGGCTCCTTTGCCAATTGCTGGTAATGTTTTACCGTTTGCTACTGTTATATTGTGGGGATTTTCAAAGTTCTCAAAGTCTACAAAGTAATAACTGTTATTTGTCACATGTTTTGAAGCTCCGTTGTCAATAAACCAGTCTTCATTACTTGTTTCGGCAGAAAACATTTCATCATCTACCGCTAAAAGTGTCGTATTTACTGCAGTATTATTATTATTACCTCTACTGGTACTCTGGTGGCTTCATTTCGGGGGTCTTCCGTCAGCTATCCACTTTTTGCACCTTTTAACCCAGTGGCCCATTTCATGGCAGTAATTACATTTATTTGAATTTTTCTTGCTAGAAAATGATTTATGCTTTTTATCTAAACTGGCTACTAATGCTTCTTGATCGTTAATTTCAGCTCCACTTGGATGTCTCCTTAGTTCTCTTTCATGTGTGCATAACTGTGTTGTTAATTCGTCTAGTGTTCTCTTATCATCGCTTAGAAGAAGCCAACTTGACTTGAATGAACGATAATTTGCAGGAAGGGTATTTAATATTTTGCAAATTAACAACATTTCCGGAAGTTTATTTTCCTTCTTACTCTCCAGTCAGTTGTTCAGGTCATTCCATAAATTTTTCAATTTTGACAAATGATCTGCCATATCACCTTCTGACCAGCTAAATTTGAAGAATTGTAAGCACGTACTGTATAGTTGGTTGTCCGACGAATCCTCAAAAATCTTGTGCAGCTCGAGCCAAACATCTCTTGCAGAGTTGAATCTCATGACTTTCTGTAGCGTATTTTCGGTCATGGAATTAGTCAGAACCATCATAGCACTGTTATTTGCATTCTTAAAATCATTTAAATCATCCTTGTATTTGATTTTGATCGCTTCGGCATCAGCTGCATTCGGTTCCTTAGGCTTCTCTAACCTTCCTTCTACAATGTCCAAGGCGTCTGCATAATAATTTAGCACGAACTTTATTCTGTACTTCAACATAGGCCAGTCATTTTTACCTACTAAAGGCTTGACAGGGATTTTTCTGTGTTCAATTTTTGGTTTAAAAAAGTTCTAATCTATTACAGAAGTTATCACGTGCTGGTATGTCGTTAGGCTTAACGATCGCCGCTAAAGTTCGTTTCCATTTTGCTTATAATTCATGACGCAATTGAACGTGCTGGTGGCCATAACCTGATAAAATTATCAATTTATCCTTTTAGCAGAGACATTAGCGACACAAGACTCTGTCTGGATTAAATATATATTAAATTAAATATCAAGGCTTATTTTACATTCCATGCTGCTAGCAAGTAAACAAAACTGACAACTACTAAAATCTGTTGCCACAGGCACATAACAAACTTGGTGTTGCCACAAGACAGTTGCCACAAGACAGGGAAAAACATATATACACTGGTGGAAATATAATCACATAAATAAACAATTTCAACAAAAGAAACTTACATATTCGTCGACATTTTAAATGTGCAGAAAAATATTTCTTTTTTGTTTATTCTTTTAAGAAAATCGTACTACTTACCGTAATACGCCCAAAACAAATATCTTTTCTGTTGATTTATCTAGGGAAAAAATATAGTTCAGGACCCAGCGCCGGTTTGATCATGAACATAGGAATAGGAAGTCATGTTTTTAAATTTTTTACTGGGGAGTGGATGCGTTGTTTATATAAGTGTGGGGTGTGGTTACAATTGAATGAAAGTTCCGCATAATCGGAAAAATGTATGCATGTAATTTCCTACTGCAAAAATTTTAAACTCGATTTTGCAACTTCTTTTTTATTTCCTTTTTTTCTAACTTCTGTTTATACGTGAACACTTTTAGGCAAAATAATTATCCCCAAAAGGAATGTTATATCCGTTTTTATAAGTTATATTGCATTCCAGTTTTTAAGTTCTCAGACTCTACCCGAAAAAAAAAAAAAAAAAATCCTGGCTACGCTACTGACCGGCATAGCTGTTGTTCCTTACTTTCTCAAACTAATACATATTTAAATGGGATATCCGGTTTTGAAAAGTTTTAATTTCACGCATGTTTTGTTTGCATTACTAACAAATATATACTAAATAATGCTCTTTTATTTCCAGATACAGTAATTCTCCTAAATTAAAGCCCTGTCTTGTGAGCAGAATGAGTGATAACACAGAATCATCGTCACCCTCCAGTAGTGGGAGCTCACGTGATTCCCCTCCATTATCAGTTCAGAAAACTGGTGCAGTGGCGGCTGGTCCTAAAAACAAGTAATAAAACTTTTATTTTATTTTCTGAATATTTTTGAGCTCTTACAAATTGTGCTTTATTCAAACTAAACTCAGTATGTTTTGAGAAAGATAGTAGTGTATTTTAATTAAGAGAAAGTATCGCATTGATAATTTACTTTTGCTGAATGCAAGTACTGGGCCATAACCAATAAAAGGGTGTGTGACAAATAAATTACTTTAAAATTAGAAATTGAGAGTTGTCGAATATATTCATCAAGTTCATAAATACCCTTAATTTGCAAAATAGAAATGAGAATATTTAAAACCTTGGTGAGCTTGTCTAAGTCGAGCAGATTGGGCAGCTGCTCCAGGCCCCTTGTGCAAGCAGACCCTAAAATCAAGAAATGACACTATTGTCAGTAGGGCAAATGTGTAAATTGTGTGACACATATGTCTACTGACCAATATTACTGAAATTTATTGTATAGTATTTGTGAATACATACTTGCATTAGCATGAAAGGGGCAAGGGCGGCTCCAGTGAGGGGGCTATGGGGGCCATGGCCCCCTCCACAGTTTTGTTTTGTTACCTTACATTCGCATACTTCATGACTTCGTGCGTTGAATTTGCATTTTAGACAATGTATATACCCATCTGAAAAGTTCAATGGCCCCCTCCGAAAATTCAGTCTGGAGCCGCCCTTGGAAAGGGGTACCCATGAGCGACCTCTGCTCCGGGGAGTACCCCTCTTGTTACCTTTGTCAGGCTGTGCTTTAAAAAAAAAAAAAAAATTCACATCATAGCTATTTCAAACTGGTGATGGCTAGCAGTAAAATATCTTTACTTTAAACTCTGCATTGGATGATGATAGAGATTGTTTTTACTATATACAAGGTATTTCATAAAAGAAGGGCAAAAACTTTAAGAGTTGAGAGTACACATCCAAACAACTAACTTTCATCAAAGAATCCGTGGTCGGAGTTTAAAAGCAAAGACACTAGAGGGCGCTGAATGTGGTGATGATATACATACAAAAAGGATTAAGTTGCAAAAGCAAGTTTAATGACGTGCTTTTAATAAGTGTTAAAAACAGTGACGGAGCGGCTTTGCACGTGGTACGATATCGAAGAAAGAATTAGCGAACATTCATAAACACCCATTTATATTGTGTAGTTCCCCTGCAGCGGCCGAAAGTTTGGCGATGAAATCTTTTGCGGGTTTGATAGGAGTTTCATGCATAAGAGCCTTCAGCTGTTCCCACAAAAAGAAATCGGGACATAAAAGATATGGCGAGCGCGATGTCCACGCGACCAGTTTAAGTTCAGAAAAGTTACATCCACTTCATAGTTCCGCACCTCTCGTACATAATGGGTTGGTGCTCCATCCTGCTGGAACCACAATACATGCCGAAAGTGTGGAGAGGCATTCAATATGTTAGGCAGCAGCTGTTGCAGAAACGTATGTCAGTTTTCCCCGCCAAAGCGTTCTGGCTGTAGATAGGTCTGAGAAGGTGGTCGCCAATTATTCCTGACAAAATATCGATAGAAAAGTGTAGCTGATGCGCATACGGATTTACATCTGCACAAAAATATTAATTTCAGGTAAAGTACATTCATCCGTGGAGAACACTTTTATCGCCCTCTTGTGCTTTTTTTAAAATTCCGACAGCGCGTTCTTTGACAAAGTTGTTTCTTTGTGTGCTATCATCTTTTAAGTTTTTCCCATCTTTCATGAAACACCCTGTATTAAGTTCATCTAATTGCATATGAGGGGCGAAAGGATGTTATGAGTACTGCCCCCTTCTTTCACGTTGTCGTTCACTCCCAGCTTTGTGAGATACAACGGTGAAGATTCCTAGGCATGGATGTGAGACGAGACAGAGATTTACAGCTTTCTTGCGAGACGAAACGAACATTTTTTAACATTACCGTATAGGGATTTTGCGAGACGAGACAAAGCTTTCCACTGTTAAACTAAGCGAGACAAGACTATTTTTTTGTCTCGCGTCCATCTCTAAAGATTCCCTTCTGTGGCCAAAAATGCTTCGTGGCAGGGTCATGAATACCAATTAGAACACAGACTTTCACTCAGTAGGCATTCAAAAATCTATGTGAGGAAACAACGCTGAACATAAAAGGAAAACTTTATCGTTGCGTCCTTGCAACAATGGGAGAGAACAGGTTCAATTGGGTTTCAAGAGGATTAAAAGGATGACCTGCCCATGAGAAAAATCTGTGCACTCAACTTGTTCAGATAATTTTAATAGTAAAAAATATACATAAATTTGAATGAAATCAGCTTTTTTTAAGAGAAAATCAATTGGATATACTCTTTTCAAAACTTTATAAAGTTGATAAATAACTTATGTTGCATGCAATTTAGTTACTGAAATACATAAGTGTATTGCTGTGAAAACAAGAGGTCACTGAAAACAATTTTATGCAGTCATTCAAAGTTAATTCCTACCACTTCTAAGAAAAGAAAAAAATATGTCACATATGCTATTTTATGAATAAAGCAGTAAAAATGCTTTTCACGTTGACATTGTAAAACTAAGACAGAGTTGGGCCAAGTCTGTGACCAAGGGGGTTAGGGATTCAACCCTCCCCCTTTGAAACTTTCAGGCACATCCATATAAATAAAATCAGATTTTTCTCGGTACATTACTTGGAATTTAAAAAAAAAAGTGATTTCTCTCCGTTTCAAGCACCTGGGAATCCATTACGACCGTCAAAAAAACGTTTGTCTGTGTGTCATTCTGTCCGTGATGCTTTTTTGTACACGCATCACGTAAAAATAACTGAAGCAAATGAAATAAAATTTGGTGACATGATAGGTGGTCACTCAAATTATATGGGCGTCGAATTATTTAAATATTTTGAATAGATTTTGAGATTTTGCGAAAATCGTTCCAAAAAACTTAAATTCTTGTTCGCGCATCACGTAATAATGACTACAGGAAATGAAAGGAAATTGTGACTTGATCAACGTAAATTGTAGGCGTCGAATTTTTCAAAAATTTTAAACTGAATATTGAGATTTCGCAAAAATTATTTCAAAATGAGTAAATATTCGTTCGCGCTTCACGTAATTACGACTCAAGGGAATGAAATGAGATTAAGTGCGTGATAGGTGGTCACTCAATTTAATTGTAGTTGCTGAAATTTAAAAAGCTTAATTAAAGTCCGAGATCTTGCAAAAATCATTTCAAAATGTGTAAACATTTGTTGTGCATCATGTATTAACGACTAAAACGTATGAAATGGAATTTGAGGACATGAGTAGGTGGTCACTCAGCTTAAACTATGGGTATCGAATTTTTTAAAAAAAATTATTAGAGATTTTGCAAAAAAAAATAATTCAAAATGTGAAATTATTTGTCGACTACATATAAACCACTGAAGCGAATAAAATAAGATTTAGTATCGTTACAGATGATCACTTAAACTATGGTGTCAGAGTACTTAATTTTTTTTTAATTTAAACTCTAAGTACTAAAACTGTTTTAAATATTTTAGATTTTGGGATTTTGAGAAAATCGCATAAATGTTTGTTCTCACAATCCTTAAAAATGATTAAGAGAATACAGTGAAATTTAGCAACATGGTCAGTAACAACTGAAAAAACAAATGGCGGAACTTTTTCAAAAATCTGAATAAATTTTAGCTCTTTTTAGAATGTTTATTTGCTTTTTTAGATTTTGTGAAAATTATACAAAATTTTTTTGAGGCACAGTGTTAAAATATCTACAATGAATTTAACAAAATTTAGTTACACGTTAGGATTGAGCTCTTGACTTGAAAAGCTCATTCAACCAGAATAAAACTTTAAAAATTAAAGTAAAAAGAAATTCTCTATTGTCAAGTTTACTCATCACTTTGTTACTGTCTAACCTGGAATCTTTTAACAATATACAGAAGTTATAATTTTGTTTTCTATACTATTGCCAATATACTAATTCCATTCTTTGTACGCCTACAATGCTGACGAAAATTAAGGCTTTTTGGAAATTTGCATTACGTACTAACCCGTCAACGACGGGTACTTCAGCTAGTAAAATACTATTTGTAGAAGTGTATTGAAAAGATTACCGTATTGATATGTAAAACTCCCCTCCCCCTGCTTACCCCAATTTTTTCCTGGCTACAGCCCTGGGTTGACCAACTGCAAAACTGTTTGGATAACACTAGATTATGCCATCTTAAAATTAGTAAATACGGGACCAGACCGTATTCACTCAAAGTTTCCAAGTAGAGTATCAAGTTTTTTAGTGGGAAGAGCCTGGGATTCAAGTCAGGTGCTAAAAGGTGGAAGGAGAAGGTTTCTAAATAAAAACATTAAAATTTGAAACAACTCCTTGACTCGCGTAAGCTCAAGGCGAAATGCATGAAGAACATGCTCCTTGAAACATAGTAAGAATGAAGTAAAGCTGCTGCAACTCTTCGTTCGTCTTGATAGGCAGGTTTTGCTACCACACTGCTATGCTTAGATATGTGTCTTATTTGGAAAGAAGGGGGGGGGGGCATTACGATTCTAATAATCCATTCCATGAAATTATGCAATTTTTTTTTTTCCATTTTTGATTGGACGTGGACGCATGGCTTGCACACCCAGAGAAAACTCCACTGGTGAACAATTATTGTAATATATACAAGTTACAGTTTAAGAAAAAAAGAAGGAAGTTCTCAAAAATTAATTACTAAGTTGATTTTACATTGGCGGAAACTTTATTCTTTGCGACCAAAATGAATGCCAAACCAATTGTTTTAATTCAAAAAATGGTAAACTAAGTTACATAGCCAGACAGTAAGGAGAAACAGAATTGTTGCATTTTATAACTGAAAAATTTAAGCTGTTTTATTGAAAGCTACAGATGATGGTTAAACTTGCAAATTTATTCCTTAAAAAATTTATACATTCTAAAGATTATTATGGAAAAAATCCCCGGATGAGGATTTTTAATGGGATAATAACAAATGTTATCGATTTGGGCTGTAGAGCCCAGTGGTTAAGACGTTAGACTTGTAACTGGAAGGTTGCGGATTCAATATCTACGTATCACTAAAGACCATTCCCAGACAGCACAGCAAACTTGCACCAAACTTGCAGCAAGCTTGATTTATCAAGTCAATAAGCTTGAATTAAGCTTGAAAATTCCAATCGTGTAAGCTTGATGCAAGCTTGAATTAAGTGTTCTAGTTTACACTTGCCCAGCTTGCATTAAGCTTGACATTTCAAGCTTGAATCAAGTTTGACATTTCAAGCTTAAAAAATTTCCCCCCCCCCAAAAAAATTTTAAATACACGGGGCGCCCGCTGGCTAACACGCCCCACATAATTTATTTTTCCGCGCATTTCCCCCCTCTACGCTGAAATTTCAATTTAATTTAATCTGTTTCCATCGAGTGTTCGTCGCTGGGATAGAACCCGGGCCCTTTGGCTTCGCAGTCGAGCACACTATCCATTCCACCACCGTAGCCTTGTGCAGCTAAGACTAAAGTTTGAAGTGACGTACCATGCTGTTTTCTCGCCAAATTGATAAGTGGGCGATGTGTTATTTGTTTCTTTTATTTTTCCATGGGATGCATCAGAATTAAAATAATGCATCAAAATAAATTAAATTAAAATCAAAATTAAAATAAAAAAACACATTTAAAAACTTTCAGTACCGCAACACTCATGAAGCAATACTGCTGGCCAAAATCGAGACAAACGACTGATTTTGAAATCAATTTCGTAGTATAATTGTATTTTATTTTGAAGAATTTCCATATTTGGAAATATAGAATGGGTTTACTTAACACAAATTTTGTGTTAAGTAATCTGAAATGAAAGAAACAGATAGTTAAACGTTACTTCGAAATGCTATATCACAGTTGCTAACATGTATGGAATACAAACACTTTAGTCATTTTTGTAAATATTTCTTAAAATAACAAATAATTGAAAAATTTTGCTATTTTTTAACACTAAAAATTCTCTTTACAAATGTGGTTATTTTCCTACATATTGGTATGCTATATTGATATAGAGCATTTCGAAGAATTAAAAATAAGTTAAAATTAATTTATACAAATGTAAATTTGAATTATTTTCATTGTTCATACTTTATAATTAAAAAAATTATTTAACTTCTGAATTTTTTTTTTATCCTTTGTAATTTGATTTTAAAATTACAAAAGTGTAAGATGTAAGATTTTTGGGCCCTAAAATCTCTAGGCCCTGGGCAGTTGCCCCGTTTGCCCTGCCAGTAATATGGCACTGGTAATATAAAATAAAACGCATCTTTTACAAATTTTCAGCAAATATTAGGACGCTAGACAATTAATGTCCATTCTCTTTCACAGATGGTGCCATCAACGCTCCTTTAAAAAGGAAAAATCACGCGAGTATCAATTTTCAAGCTTAAATCAAGCTGTATTTAAACTTGAGAATTCAACTTGACTCCTGCAAGCTTGCTGCCAGCTTAGAATGAGTTGAACTGTCAAGCTTGCATTAATGCGTCAAATTCAAAGAAAAATCAAACTTGATTTAAGCTTATGTGCTGTCTGGGTTGCATATATGCGGTATATGTCAACATTAAATCCATGGTTCCGAAAGTCCTCTCGGCGGTCGTTACCAGTTTCTGAGGGGTGTGCCATCATTCAGAAGTCCCCCACCTTCTGATGAGGATCCAAATTGTGGCGTGAAATTCCGGGAAGGATATATGTAGCTCTAAAAGACACATTCAGTGATGTGAATAGTCCCCTCTTAGCAAACAAACAAGCAAATGTTATCGATTTGAGATTTGTGTTCGAAAACATACTGAAATTCTCTGATTTATATATCAATTATGAGCAAGTTTTCAATAATATACAGGGCGTCCATAATTATACTTGAAATGTGTGAGAAGTCTGTAGCAAAAACTATGCAGAGGAATTGCAAGAAAATGGAGTAATGGCATACTGAAATGATGGAAATTTTATTGAGGAAAAAAACAGAGTTTCATAAACCACCCCCAGGTGGCATATCATAGCTTTATTGAGAACATATAAATAATCTACAGAAGTATACAAAACATGCTCGATATGATGTACATTATTGTCTGCAACCATCTAGAAGCATAAAATTGCATGTTCGACTGTTGAAAGCAGCATGAAAAGGGGAATGTTATGCACATGGCGTTCTATGTTTTCTTTAAGGTCGGAGAGAGATGTGATAGGAACACGGTAGACCAAGACCTTGAGGTATCCCCACTGCCAAAAGTCACAAGGATAGTCAGGGAATCTAGTAGGCCAAGCTTTAGGAAATTGCCGGTTGATGATTCTGTTGTCACAGAAATGGCGACGGAATATTTGTTTCATACAACGGGCAATGTGTGGAGGAGCACCGTCGAGCATGTGATTTTATGCTTCCAGATAATAACAGACAATGGTGGACATGCTATCGAGCATGTTTTGTAAACTTTTGTAGATTATTTATATGTTCTCAATAAATATATGATACGCCACCTAGGGGTGGTTTTTGAAACTCATTGTTTTGTTTTGTTTTTCTCGATAAACTTTCCATCATTTCATTCAGCCATTATCACATTTTCATGCTATTCCGCTGCATAGTTTTTGTTACAGACTGCTCGCAAACTTCAATTTTAATTATGGACACCCTGTTTGGGGAAAGGGGTCGAAGCCTCAAACCCCTCCTTGGTTACAACGTTTGTAGAGGCCTATTCCTCAGAAAATGGAATCCAGAAATTTTACATTTTCATTTTAAACTTTATGATTTTTATATTAAATATTTTTCACACTCTGTTTTGACAATCAAATTGCCTCCCTCTCTTTGTCCATTATTATAAATAAATTTGTATCCCACCATAGCCGAGTGAATAAAACAACGAACATGGTAAATGGCAGAGGTGTGAATATCCAGGGTTCTGGTCTACTGCACTGCTGTTGATCTAACAGCCTGGAGTTTTGGGTGATTTTCTCCAGATCTAACATGAATATGCATTAGAACCCCTTAAAAAGTCCTCACCCCTAGGCAAATAACCCTTGTGCAGGAATTTGAATGTAATATGAAATTATCTGAAAAACACGGATATGTTAGCTGTTCCAAACTTGACAAGATAAGAGTTCAATTTAATATTAAATGTAAAACTGTAATTATATATTGTATGAATCTGTTAGGATTGTCTTAATAGCATTAAAATGATTACGATTTATGAAAGAACCTAAACTTTGGTTGTAATATGCCACAAGTATAATAGTGTATCAATCTTTTTTCATTTAGAGCTAGATCATACCAAAATCATCAGATGGCAGGTTCAGGTCGTAATCATTCATCAGAGCGTTGTTGCTCAGGATTTGGAAGTGGATCTGGAGAAGGATGTAGTTCATCAGCATCAGCTGCACTTGCTGTTCACCAAGGTCCAGCTCCTCCAGCAACTAGCGATGAACGTATTACTCTTGTTGTAGAAAATACTCGTATAGTTGTTGATCCAGCTTTGTTTGCAGCTCATCCTGATACGATGCTAGGAAGGTAACTGAGTAACATTTAACATTTTTAAATATGCATGAGTGCTTGCTACAAAAGTGGATAAAATATTTCTGTACACCAAGTATTTTGAAAAGTCTTCAGAATGGTTTCAGCAAAGTAAAGAGTTTACTTTTATGAAATAGGATCATAATGCTGTGTTCTGCTAAAAAGGTTGTTATAGCCTATGTTTTGTTGTAAATATTAAGGGAAAAATGTATTCATATTCTCATTCTGATGAATGCAAACTATACTTTGCTGATAGATGTCTGCATTTATCACTACATTAATAAATTATACTAAGCCATTTGTAATAATTTATGTCATTACACATTTTGTTTTACTGGAGAAAGATAATCAAGAGTGGCTCTAGACACAGACTAAAATTTTTAGTATTATTTAAAAAGATACTGATTTCTCTTTAATAAAAAGTAGAAATGGATGCACATTCACAGTGCTAGAATTTCAAATAAAGGTTTCACAGATGTTAAATATCAAGGTGGCAATATAGTCAATGGTACAGTAGAGAGCCAGAAATCCGCACAGATTGGGACCACGGCTTGTGCGGATTTTAGGATTTTGCAGATTTCGGGCCATAAAAGATAAATCATTACATTACTGATTTTTAAAAAGTAGAATACAATTACAATGAAGTAAAAATAGTTAAAAGTATTTCACTTATATTTTCACATTAAATACAAAAGCATAGGAGAAAAAAGAAGAAAATTACATGAAGACTAGCAAAGCAAATGGTTTCAATATTTCCTTTTTCTAATTTTGAAAGCATGATCTATGGTGATTTATTTTAAAATATTATTTTTGTCTATTTTCAGTTTCTTTTTTTCTTTCTTTTCTTTATTCATTCTTGCAAATTGTATATTATCATAAATTCTTGTTTTGTTACAGAACTTTGCTGTTCTAAAAATTGAATATTCTTCTCTTAACTTTAAACTTTTATCAAATTGATTTTATTATTATTATTACCCGTTTTCATCATCAGAATCATATTTATCTAGATTCAAGACAATCTTAAACAATTTCATCCCTGGCGAATGACTTCAAATTTCATTATTTACATCAGAGAAGGTGTGCGGATTTCGGACCTTTGCGGATTTTAGGTCGGCGGATTTTTGGCTCTCAACTGTATTTAGTACATTTAAGAAAAAAAAAAAAAATATTACATCATGCAATGAATGTCAGTTCTTTTCTAGCATAATGGACAGCCTAAACTGCTAATTTCTTACAGAACAAAGTTTTCACAAGGAGTTCTAATGTTATTTCTGCCAAAGCTTTTTAATTTGGGGTCATTATAACAATTGGCCAGCAGAAGTATGATCCAGTTCTGTTGAATTAGATATCAATTTGTTACACAGATGATTTATTTTTGATTGTCATTTACATAAACTCTGTATATGAAGTTTTCCTGCATTAAGTTATCATTGAGGGAGGGCCAAAAAGGTTCCCAGAGAGACTAAATGCCTTTAAGAAACTGCTCTAAAGCCATCAATCCTGTAAAACTCTGCTGAATGCGAGTGTGGATTCTGCTGCAGGGGCAAAAGCATAGCATAACTGACAATTTTAAGGAGCATATATTCAATTTAAGAGAACTTTCTTTTGAATTTCCCGACAAATGTTAAAAATCCAAAGATAGTGAGACAAAATTAAGAGGTAGTGCCCCTCCCCCCTTCAATGCTAAACCTATGCACAAGAGAACTGTTGTTTCTAAACTGAGGTTTGTGCGCTTGTTTCATAATAACATATCTTATGCTTATGAAAGTCAATGACCTATCTACAAAAATGAAAGCCCATGAATATGTCATTATCTGTATAAGACACTTAGGTAAATATCAGGCAAATACTCAGGTAGCAGGCAAAGCAGACAGTGCTAGTGTAAAGGAAAATCTACTGTATAAATTTTATAAATGACATTAAACAGTTCAATGAATAAATTTTTAGATTAGTTTTATTGATAACTCACAATTTTTTATGCATATATTCAGTGGCAGCTCGTGGTTTATTTCAGTGGTGGGGCCCAAAAATATGGTTCGAGTTCAAATCATGAAAATATATGTACATAAAGTCCCTATACGTGCATAGCACTCAGTGTAAATATTTTAAAAATTTTAAAAAGGCAAATGATTTTCAAAGTAATAGTACAACTTTTGATGGTCTTTTAACCAACTAATGTTGTTATTAGAAAACTTTGGTCTATTATTAATCAAAAAGAGTTTTTCTCTAATATGTTTAATTTTCCATTAGTATATAAATTATATTCATTGTAGCTGCTTGTTCATGATTTTTAAATGTGTCCTCTTGTTTTAAAAATCATTTTTACACCAGTATTAACATGTAAAATACACTTGTACACTGAATTTTGGAAATTAAAAAAGAAAACAATAAAATATATGGATGCAAACAAAGAAAATAAGATTGTGCAACAGAAAATGAATTTCTACTGAGCGAACAGTCAATAGCAACCATATTGCCAAAATTTTCCTAGTCAGTAATGAAGAACCCCATGCATGGGCAAAAAGGTCTGTGCCAAAGATTGTGCTAAGTAAGCTGTTCTGAAGCCAAGTGAACAGCATGTCAATATGGCTTTTGTGCTAAATAGTCAAATATGCAAGGGTAGGAAATCTTTTTTTAAAAATGAACTGCAACTACTTTTCAAAAAACATAGTTACCTACAAAAACAACTATTTTTGTTTTCCCCAAAGCTTTGGACACATGACCCACCCATCATTACACAACTTTTACACACAAGGGCAAAAACAAAATTGGCATTTTTTTTAACGGCGTTGTTCAAAAAAACCATGTGATTTTGGTACATAAATACAAATAAACTAGTAATCTAATGCACTTCAAAATTTTTAGAATCTCTCTTTACAAGCTGTATTATACACTCTAATAAACGGTAAACCTGTATCAATTCGCGATCTCAGGACTTGAATACGCCATCTAGCGGCCTAACTAGAACTACTATGTGACAGGCTTGCCTGGCCAGCTCAGCTCAGCTTACATACTTACATATTACTGTTTTGAGACGCGCTTATTTCAAATGTGTGTAATTATTGTTTTTTCTTTTTTTTTTTTTTGCCAAAATATATTATGGGTGATTTTATACCAAGAAGTATGTAATAATATACTTTGCCCTTTTTTCTTTAATGTTTGAAAGATCTAGTCATAAATGTTTGGATTAATTTTATGAACACAATTCCAAATGCATGTCCTAAATTATTTCTATGCTATTTATATTGATTTCTATATTATTTATATGTATACTTTAATATGTACGTTTAAAGGTTCTATACTATCCTGTAAATCGACAGGTTTTTGACATGTGGTGTTAAAAAAGTAAAAACCTCCGTGTTAGATTTAACAAAATACCAATCTAATGTTACATATTAAACGTTTTCTAGGATTTATGTACTTAATTTGAAGCTAATAGATCAATATATTAATGTTAAATGTTAAGAACTTTTCTAAACAGCTTCACAATATTTACTCAGAAATAACCTGATTGAAAGATAATTTTATTGCACTGTTGTGAGCCCCTCTTATACCTAAATGTCACCCCCAATTGAGAAGTGAGGCTTTGCATTGATATCTTTAGTGTTGTGTTAAGATTCTACCCAGTGCTGTTTTAAAATGTATAGATATAGGGGTAGTACTCTTTGTTGAATGTGTTAACATTGATATAGTTACTATATAATATGTGATAAAAGTACTAAGATATTTTTTATCTTGGATGCATATAATTGTTTGTCTCTTCTCCCCTTAAAATTATTGAGAGCCCCCTTTCTGTTAAAATCAGAAAGTAATTGTGTGTTAGTGTTGTTCTCTTTCAAATTGTCTGAACTAATTTCAGTAAAAAAGTTAGCATCACAGAAAAACAAAAAATCAGAAATGTCTAAATAACCATCATTATTTTGGTTTAAATTTTATCTGTTTATGATTTTGAATGAAAAATGTTGTAATGTGAAAAATATCTATCATTCTGCATTTTTAAAAGATTGACAAAATTCTGGCTGTAAGTCTTCAACAGAGATTCTTCAGCTTTTTAGCTGATTTCAGCTTTTTGTGAATAAAGAGGAAATCCCTTTTTTGTCTTTTTTCTCTGAAAATTCTGTACTGACAAAATTGCCATATGGGTCATTCGATGTCAAATAAATTCTTTAAATTTTTAATTTAAATTTCATCATTTTAAATTTTTAAAATTTCAAAAAGTATATTTTAAACTTTTTTTTTAATTATATTATTCTTCTATTTATTGTTAACAATATCTGAAAGTTTCATTCTGGGATTACCATGAGTTTTCGAGTAATAAATTTAAGAAAATTGCTATCATCTCGATTTAATAACTACAAAAGAAAATTTTTGTATTTTAAAATAAAATTACGTTTTTAACTTAATATAAGAATTTTGAGAGAGAACAAATAATGTTGATAATGTTTTTCAACACTTTCATTGGGGGTACACCCAAGGCAATGTCTCTCCCCCCCCCCCCAATAAAAAAATTGAATTTTACTAAAACAATTATTTGTTTATAAAATTTCAAGAGCAGTTGAGTCCAAATTTGTTTTTGTTGGGGATTTTAATGAGGGTGCTTTCAAAGTAGGAATGGGGGTGTGCCTCCCCCCTTTTAATAGGAATTTTCAGAGTTTGTCTAACAAAATTCCATTTTTCTTTTTCATTAATAATTTTAAAAAATCATTATGTTTCATAAAATGCTTCCACTATTCCAATGAGTTACGACTATTCCTTTAATTGTCAATTTTTATATAATAACATTTTCAGGTTAAAAAAAAAAATAAAAATAATAATTACAGTAAGATGTTATTTTTATGTTGCATGCATATTCTGAACTATTAAGTAAATATTTCAAGTGTTACCTTTAATTGATGTGTATTTTTAAAAAAATTGAGTTTTAAATTTCAATGCAGTAAGGAAAACTTACAACTTGCAGATTATGCAAAAAGTAAAATAAAAAAGGAAGTAAACCATTGTGTGATTTTTTCTCAAATTTATTGGATGCAAATAGCATTTTTTTATCATATAATTTGTGGGTAGTAAAATGATGGCGATAGATTATGTGGATGGAGAAAGTTTACTTTAATTTCATCTGTATGTTGATAAACACCCAGAACACATGAGCAAAACACCAAAAATTAGCAAATGTTACCTTTAAATTAAAAGATTGCTTGATATAAAACTAAAAGAAATAAATCATGCGACATTTTTTTCCATAAAAAAACTTTTTTCCACCTCTAAAAAGAGAAAATAGGCATAAAAACCGCGTTGCTTAATGCAGGCACAACTATTGTCGGAACAAGCTACCCGTCACCGAGCACATTTGTTTATATTCTACAGCGCCCCCTTTAGGTCGTTGAGATTGCGAATAGTGAAACTTTCAGAAAAAATTCTAAAAAATCGAAAACTTAGCAGGATATGCCACTTTCTGAAACTTTTTTTTCCATGTTGAAAAATTTTTTCTGAAAGTTTTATAAAAGGCGCCGTTGTTTCATTTATTGCAGTGTATAAGACAGCTTATAAAGAATCATCCTGAATTTTTGTCGAGCCCCTGGTGCAATTAGCTTATTCTGATTTGTGTACTTAGACCGTGAGGGAGATTTTATTTTTTCGAACTACACCTTAATTCTTTGCCTTACTGTCTATGCACCTATAGCAAACACACACAGACTCCAAAGGTCTTTTATATACATATAGACATATTTCTTAGTAATAATTTTCTATTATTATTATTGTTCAACTTAATTCACAACTATTCACTTTACTATTTAACTTATAAAGTTTTTAAGTAAAATAACTGTGTAATTTTTGAATTAGTTGCAAAATTTTTTCTCTTTTGATTTGTTGCCTTGGGTGCCTCTGAAATGGTTGGGGCCATAGTCTAATGCCTTTTGAGGCTAATGGATAATTGGGCTTTGATTGTATGATTTAAAAAAGTTACAATATAAAAAAGTAACAATTCAAAATTTTTGAAAAATAATGAAGAACTAAGTTGCATATTATGAAAGTTTTCTGTAATATTCATATTGCATTATGTTATTTTGTATATTTCCCCCCTTTTTTTTTTCATTGTCGCTTTATGCTATTTTTGTTTTATTTGTATTTTAGGATGTTTGGATCTTCGTTAGAAAATAACTTTACCAGACCTAATGAGAGGGGTGAATATGAAGTTGCAGATGGTATATCAGCAACAGTTTTTAGGGCCATTATGGTATCGTTATTACTTACATCAAATTTTAAAGTATTTATGTGTGTCTGTCTGTAGGATATAACAAAGTTTATTAATTTTACAAAGTTCAGTAATTAATTCATATTTTAAGCACTACTTTCTTCTTGAGTGTTTTTTGTTATCTCAAGTCTGTAGATTTGAACATGGATTTCCAGTTTTTATAATATAGGCTGCCCCAGTTTGTTTTTAAAAAGTTTCCAAATTTATTTGTAGCCTCTTCCATGTGTAAGTCAACAAAATTTCACTGAGAAGCATGAGTTTAAGTGTATTCTTTGCATGTCTAAAGGTGTGGAACAATTCACAAAGCATTTATTTTGAAATGAAAAAAATGCCCTATACCCAAAGTATCTGGATGGTTTGAATAATGTAGAATGTATATTTTTTTAAAAAACTTGTTAAGTTTCAGCTTGTGCTGACCACATTGTAGAGTGGTGCATTAAACACCATATGAGTTTGAGTGTGACTCCTGTCCTGGGCTTGGTTATTGTTTTTTCCATTCCTTCGTAGGAGGCAGCACTGGCCCACCTGTTGGGTGCCATCATAAAACAGTGATGTTATTTTGAGTTACCAATATTCCTGGAATTAGTACTGGCTCATACCTGTGTGGCAATGCTCTACATTAGATAAAAAATGTTTAACTTTTTTGTCTCAATTTAAGTTGAGTTTAGCCCAAAACAAAATTTAATTTTTTAAACTCTTTAGTATTTCTAATTGTAAAAAGTAAAACATTTCCAGGGTTATAATTCTTAAATTTGCTATTTATAGTATTTATGTTAAATAAAATTTAAAAATTATTACTTTTAAAAACATTAGCATTTTGATTTTGTAAAAAGCTCCAAAAAAGGCTGTATTTTTAGTGTTTAAAGATTTTATTTGGTTATAGCTTTTTAAATTATAGTTAGTCATAATTTTAATATTTGTTTATTTATATTTACTATACTGAAATAATTTGTTTAATAAAAAAAAGAAATTTGTTCAACTATGAATATTTCTACAATTAATAAATATGATCAAAAGAAAAAAGTTCTAGAATTTTAGTAATTTTTTTAAACTAAGAAATACATAAAACAACACAACTGGTACATACTGGTATTAATAAAGCACACATTAAAAAGCTTTTAAACTTTTCAGGTTTTAAGTAAGTAATAACCTTCTTGTGATTTATGCCCCATGTATAAGTACATCTTTTGTAGCAGATTAGCCCTCTGTTTTGTGCATTTTGTTTTGTCTGAGTTGTAATGATTTTTCCTGTTGGTCTGTGATATTTCCTTAACTATACATTTTTTAAAGTCATGTAGAATGGCAAAATAAAGAATATTTTGTAAAACAATAATAATAGTAAATAATAAAAAAAAGTGAAAGCTTTACTTTATCATGTTATACAAATGTACTCTAGTTTTCATTGATACATATATATTAAAGCTCAAACCCTTAATTTTAATACTATTAAGTATGCACAGCTTTCGAACCATGCTGTATATTTTACTTTTCCCAAATTTCTTCTGTCTCGATAGTACCCAGAAGTGCACTGTAACTGGAGTTGGCTTTAATTCTGAATTGTCTTGGTTTCCTCTATGAACCTTTACAATTTTGTCAGGTTTTTTTTTTTTGTGTAATGATTTATTTTTTTTCTTTACACCACTAGATAGCTAATTCTTAAAAACTTAATTGTAAAAAGGATCTGGTAACACAAGCAGCAGTTGTTCACCTATAAGCGATTTAGAATAAAAACAAGCATGATATGTTGTTGTTAAAAATAAACATACAGTTGTCAGAAAATATTTTCAGTACTGAGTATGACTATTCACTGTATCCAGTCTTATTTATTATATGAATGTGAAACGATTTTTTGCATGTCGAACCCAGACATGGGCAAAAAAATACATGCCCAATCACAATTTTTGCCTACCCTGGGCATGTTGGGTAATAGAATTGTCCAACCCTGTCACCTACATATGGAGTTGTGCCTTTCTATGCAACACTGATAATGAGCATATTAATTTACCAATTTAAAGGTTTTTTTTATTTATTTGTAAAATAAAATAAAAATTTTAGTATTTATATTTGATATTGATTGTTTGGACATAATCTTTGCAGTTTGCTGCAAAATATTTTCTCTGGACTAAATAGTATAACTTCATTCTACTGGGACATGCCACAATAGAATGAGATCAGAATCCTGTTCACAAAATTATAAAAAAATCAAAATTCTGAGAAGTTCTGCTGTTTCTACTTCCCTCTCCTTGAAATGTTTTTCTCTTCACGGATAAGAAGATCCTTAGCATAAGTACAGTTGAATTACTAAGGTTAACTTCCAGACTTTGTATCATCCAAAAGCTTTGAAAGTTAATTTTTTCTACACTTTGAAAGACTTGCTATCTTTGCTGTAGATCTACCAATTCATATCTTGTAAAATTAATTTTTTTTTTAAATAGGAATACTATAAGTGTGGAGTAATACGTTGTCCTCCAAGTGTCTCCGTTCCAGAACTAAGAGATGCTTGTGATTATCTATTAATACCTTTTGATGCCAATACAGTCAAATGTCATAATTTAAGTAAGTTTTTTTATGTGTTCATGTACATTTATTTAAATGCATGTATGAAAAGGTATTAACAATTAATATTTTTTTTAAATTATGTGTTTGTAAGACATGGAGGTACCAGTAAAATTATTTAAATCATGAACTTAACTTTCATGACTTCATTTTGTTAGAAATCGTAGCCTCATTGCCTGCAATTCATGTGTGGTCTGCTGAGCCTTTACGATAAGATAAAAACAAAATTTTCAATGCAACTGCTTTGAACATTTTCTAGTTTTCTCCATAGAGAAATTAGTGGGATGTTTGATATTTATCTCATTCAACTCTTCTTTTATTGAGGACCAATATCTCCTGGTTTCTTTCTCATATCTTCATATGAGAATGCATCTTGCTGAAAAATGTAATGAAAGAGGAGAACTGAACAAAATTCTATTTATCCCAATGTTCCAGTGAGTTTGTAAAGGAACAAATGGATGTAAACATCATAATTCGTTGGCAATAAGCAGGGTTGGCATAGTTGATTTAAAATAAGTTTATTAATATTCTTTTTAGATTTTGAAATTCTGAAGTTTGATTAAGTTCCCAAGAGCAAGCTGTAATAACAACAAAAAAAAAAAAAAAAAAGAAGAAGAAGAAGAAGAAAAGTACAATTGCTTTTTAAAGGAAAGTGGTTGTCTCTTTAATTTTTTGTTGAGCTCAAGAAAAGGGCAGTTTTTCCTTTTTTGTAGTAAGAGTTTAGTTGTAATGAAAAAATTTATAACTAAGGAGCATTAAGATACTAAGTACAGTGGGCATACAGCTCTTTCTTCACTAAAAATTAAGCCCTTATTAGAATTTGTAGATTTTTAGTGCAACTGCATTGAAATAGAATTTTCTGAGCAAAAACAATGCTAAGTTTCTTATGAAGACTGAAAGACTTCCATCTCTCTGGTAATATTAGTTTTTTATTATCTGCTGATTTTATAAAATTGTTAAATGAGTATATTTCTTCAAATACTTCTTTATTTATATCTTTAATGCCGCTACAAAGTACAGGAATGCCTATTTCGATTGATTTTTATAAATTTCTCAAATTTTAAGTGCATCTGAAAATGTAAATGGTAAGGCAATTTCTCGTTACATCTGTGATTTAAAATACAGGGTGGCCATAATTAAACTGCAAGTGTTCAAGGGGTGCTGGAGAGAAAACTACCAGGAATATTCCAGTGAAATTTGGTATCTACACGTTTCAGAACATGCGCAAATCAAATATGCAAAAAAAGGAAATCGCCATTTTCACCCGATAGATGGCGCTGTACCGTGTTTCAAAGCTCACCGATGGCATATACAACTTCCAAAACCGATAGACAGAGCATAATGACATTCTAAGAGGCATATAAGCAATAAAAACATCATTTACAGTTTATCATAATTGCAGGTGAGGTGTGTTATACCAGAGATTTTAAATGCAACGGTGGACCATGCTGTTTTACATTTTCAGCATGTGGTTGCATCTGGTGGTTCGCATATTGAGCACATCATGTGATAATTTCATTGAATAAATAATGGTTTAATTGTTTTCCAAAGCGTCTGTATGAATTGCTTAATTTGTGATCTTAATTTATGTTAATTTTTGATTACATTTTACTGTAAAAATTTAATTACTGAAGCGAATTGTATGGAATTTTGATAAACTGTAAATGACGTTTTTATTGTTTATATGCCTCTTAGAATGTCGTTGGGCTCTGCCTATCGGTTTTGGAAGTTGTATATGCCATCGGTGAGCTTTGAAATACAGTACAGCACCATCTATCGGGTGAAAATGGCAATTTCCTTTTTTTGCATATTTGACTTGCGCATGTTCTGAAATGTGTAGATACCAAATTTCACTGGAATATTCCTGGTAGTTTTCTCTCCAACACCCAGGATGCGAATTGATGGGGGGGGGGGGGATGCCGGGGATCGTCCCCGGCTGAAGGATGTAATATCCCTGGCTAGGGAAATATTGATTGATCCCTGCCAGGGATGCTATTCATCCCCTGCTGGAGAAATGTTAAATTAAATCTCTGTCCCTACAAGCTCTACAGTACTTAACGATTGTAAGTATTGAGGATAGAAATACTTCTTTTGTTTACTAGAGAAAGGAGCAAGTTACAAGCGTCCTTTTGAAATAGATATACACATGTCTGATGCCACTTCTCATTCTGTAACTGGTCAGTTTTCAAAGGAAGACTGCAAAATGAAGAAACAAGCACTGTTCTGCCGCAAGCCAAATTTGAGGGTGGACGTAGAATCGACATAGGCAGGAATATATGTGCATAGAAAATCAGGGATCGACTTTTATTTGAATGTAAGTCACTTCCCAGACATGTTGGCGACTGCATTTGTCATGTAATGCCTAATATATTATGTGAGTGAAGCATTTACACCTTCCCTTCTTTTTTCTTTCTTTTCTTTTTCCAAATGTCGCCTCCTGGAGAATCTTTTCTTTCAAATGTTCCCCCCTGGATAAAATGTTCAATTTGCACCCTGCCAACACCCCTTGAACACTTGCAGTTTAATTATGGCCACTAGAGATGAGGCGGGCTCAGCCCGAGCCCGAAAGCCCGAGCCCGGGCCCGAACCGAGCTCGGGCTCTGTAATTCACAATTGCGTTCGGGCTCGGGCGGGCTCGGGCTCGTGAAAAATTTCTCCTTTATTGAACATACTCCTTGAAACAGATTTTAAAAAGTGATTCATGATGAAAATAAAAGTACAAGCAACTCCGGTTATAGTGAACCTCTGGGGACCACCAGATTTCGTCCACTATATCCGAAGTTCACTAAAACCCAAGTGTCTTCATGATGGATAGAGATACTGTATATGAATCGGGACTAATTGTTTGCATTCACTATAGCCGATGGTTCACTATATCCGATTTCACTATAACCGTAGTTGACTGTACTTATAAAAAAATAGTGCACTGGGGCCTAGAAGGTGCGGGAAGCTCTTTGGATATTTCAGAACGGCGGCTTATATTGATTAGTTAGTCATGAGATCCGACATTATTTGATAAACATGGATATATAAAGAATTATAAAGCATTGAGAGTTTGCAAGTATATTTGTCTTTAATTTGCACAAACGGCAAAATTCATTGCGTTCTATCAATGAAGTAGTTGGATTTTTTTAATCTTTAACTGAAATTTCAGACTCGGGCTCAGACTTAAATAATATTGCTCGGGCTCGGGCGGGCTCGGATTAAAAGACTGCGGGCTCGGGCTTCAAAAAGTAGCCCGAACTCATCTCTAATGGCCACCCTGTACATATGGATTTGTGCTAGATTGACATAATGGAAAAAGGACCATTTAAGGGTAAAAATAAATGCAGCTTTAGTATTTGTTTTTTAAATTAAGACGCTTTTCTTAATAGGGATACACAGAAAGTATTGTTTTTCTATACAGTGAAATCCCAAAAGTAACCCCTCCCTTTTTTGAAATACAAAACACACATTTTGGGTAGGGGTGTTATAATATAGATATAGTATTAATTGAGCGTAGAACTAGTTAGGTAAATGATGAACATCATAATAAGAGATAATGAATCTCTTTTCTTTTTGTTTTTTCCAAATTCATTCACTTCAAACACATCTCTCTTTTTAATCCAATCACTTAAGCATTTATGATCAAGTTGAAGTTGATTGGCTGTTTTATGTAGTGGAGATCCATGCTCATGCCATCCCAATATTTCTAACTTTATTCCGTTTTATAGCTTCTCCAAGAAGACTTTTTTGACACTCAATAACAACATACACACTGACTATTATACTATTTCATTTTCTCTAAGAATGAAGATCCAAAATGAAGCTGGAAACCAATCACATGACACAAAGAAAAAGTAGTGGAGTTGACTTTGAAGATCGAAAAGAGATTTGAATGATAACAATGAAAGCTAGATTTACCTGCTCGTATGCAATACCATTTTGTTGGCTCAGATGGGATGAAGAAAAGAGGGGTGGGGCTTATATGCAGGATAATGGAATTATTTCACTTTTGGAAAGAAAAGGGGAAAGGGCTTATATTCAAGGGAGGGGTTACTTTCGGGATTTTTGGAAATATATTTGTTGATCTCTGTTTTATTTTCCACCACAATTTTAAAAGTTAGAAGTTGCTGCATCTGTATTTCATTTTATTCTCATGTGCATTATTTGCACTACAAAAAAAGGGTATAGATTATATTTTTTTTAATTAAAAACATTACAAATTGTACATATTTAATTTCTAGCAATTTGCAGCTAATAAGATCGGAACATTTGTTTCCACCTCTATGTATCAAAGTACTATAAGACCAGGAAGAATCAAAAATTTTGTTTAAAAAATATTTGGAGACATTTGTAAAAGAATTATTCATTTCCTGATTAAACAAGGAAATGTTTTCATTTTTTATTTTATTTATTTGAGTGATTATTTTTGAAACTACGGGATAAAGAAAACCCTGATGCATATGTGTAATTTTTATTGTATTCCTGATTAAGGTTTCTCAAATAAAAATAAGATTAGGCCCCAGAAGCAGTCTTTTTTATGTTACTTTATTTTTACATTAAAAAATAGTCAGAAATTTATGATTTGTCTTTACCTTGGATTTTATTAAATTGCTTAAAATCCTCCTTCTAAATAATGATTTCCTAGATTTGACTGAATGTTCTTTATCTAAAATTGATTATTAAATATTTTTACATGAGTGCTTGGGTGGACATTGAATGCTAAAAATTCTGTGATGCACATCGAAATTTTTAATGACTAAATTCAAACTTGCACACTTGTCCTCTTTTTTCATCTTGGTGCATTCTCATCCATGTATTTTGTACTATAACCATGTCACCTTTATTCTGTTTATAAAAATTCCTAAGTTTACTGAATTTTATTTGAATTACATCCCCAAAGATAAGTATCCAGGAATCCATAAATATATATTGTTCATGTCTACTGTCTTTGTTAATACGTACATTTATAAACAGTTGTTATGTCAAATGAAGAACACAAAATTAAAAACAAGAGCTTAGCTGGCAGATTAGCATTTTGAGGAAATTTAACAAATCGCAACAATGCAGATTCGCTGCAAATGGAAGCTTTAATAAAGTAAAAACAATGCTAAGTTTCAATTTAAGACTAAAGACTTCCATCTCTCCAGTAATATTAGTTTTTTTACTGTCAGAAAATTTTAAAAATTGTTTGCACTGTATATCAGGTCACCTTTATTCTGTTTATAATATTAAAAGGTACATAGCATGTTAATTTGACTTTCATTGAACATTACAATTATTTTTTTACTTACTAGTTACTTATTTGTAACAAAACCACAAAATTTTGTTTAGTTTAAAAATTGTAATTCCTTTCTTGGGCATTGCAACCTTCGGGACATACCTCTTCCAATATTTTGCTTTAATTGTCAATAAAGATAAAGAAAAGAGCATATTTTGTTGTTCTCCCAGTAATCACCACGTAGCAAAACTTGTGACTCCTCACCCTTCCGTGTGTGTCCTTCACCACTTCAAGTTAATTATAATGTTGTAACCTTTCTCACTACTTCTAAATTTTCTGCCTATACTACTTAATGATTGTCACCTGTCTTGCTAATCTGTATGAATTTATTGATTTAGGTTTTGAGCATGAAAGATTAAAGACTTATCTGGATAGGTATTTAACTATTCCTGCGTTCTCAGATGAGCTTTTTAAAGGCCGAATGAAGATTTTTAAATGTTTATTATTTTACTATTACATGAAGTACATTGCAGTGGTAAGGTGTCAAAGCAGGTTTGTCATATTGGCTTTTTTTTAGACCAAGTTAAGTTCATGAAATTTGGCCTTTTAAAAAGCCAATTTAGCAACCTTTCTTTGACGAATTTGACCTTAAAAAAGCAAATCTGGCAACCCTGGACTATTTTCTTTTTATATTTAAAAAGTAGATGTTTATGTTTTTAAACAAATGTGTGGTTTTCATGCATTTTAAATATTGTGCTATTTTCAGGGGGATTTCTACATGAAATTTCTAATGAAGGAGCTAGGCTACAGTTCGAAAAGTTTTTAGAGGAACTCATTTTACCTGTCATGGTTGCATCTGCACAAGTTAGTATTTAATTTCATCGTTTCTTATATATAGTCTCAATTGTTTACCTGAAGTGAATACTGATTTTTTGGGATAGCTATTAGCAAAGAAATTTAAAAAATAGGTCTAAAAAGTCTTTATAAAACAAGAGCTGTACAGATGGCCTGAAAAAAAAAAACAGCCATGTATCTTCTAACAATGATATTATATCATGTAACAGTGATTGTTATCTCTAATACAGTTTTCTGAATTACTTTTAAATTTATAGTTTTTAATCATTGACAAATTTTATGAGGATATTATCCATTGCAAACAATTTACATTCTAACTCTTTCCTCTTATAGATATATTTCACTATATTAATTATGTATTAAGGTCAAAATATCAGGATTGCTCTGCAGTTCATCCAAATTGATTAATTGACTGATAAATTAATTTAATATTAATATACCACTACCTGTCATTTAATTTTGGAACTATACTGTGTAGTTAAAATGCTTGGTATATTTATGCAAAATTTCAACTTGGAGAATTTGATAGGTATGTGTGTATGCATATATATATATATATATATATATATACAGGAACTGGAAAATTCACAATAAATATAAATCTATTGTACCATTTATCTATAGATCAGCTATTTCAGTGAGTATAGATATTTATAGATTTTATGTTCTCTAATTACCTAGAACAGACTTTTGACTTCAATTAAGAGCAACAAAATAATTAACCATAATAAATTCTGGCAATTATGATGAAATTTGGTTAAAACAATGCCTGTTTTTAATGATTTAAAATTCAACAATTGTTAAAAAACAGTAATATCTAAATTTTTGTATTTATCAGTAACTCTTAAGTGTCTGGGCTCAAAGACTATTAGGTAGGACTCTACCCCCATTGTTCCCCTGTGGTTATGTCCTTGTTTTAATTACATTTAATAAATATTGCAGAAGTCAGAGTGATAGTTCAAGCCTATTTCAGCATATTTTTTGTAAAATATGCAAAAAAATACTTTAACATATCATTAGTTTTCATTTCGTAAGTTTATATATTTTGTCAGAATAGGCAATGATAGATGTAAGATTACTTAGTATTGTTAGTGTATTTAAAATTTTAACCCACTTCCCATTCTCCAATAGAACTAAAATTTTGCATATATGTAGCCCCACCAGTGGCATAGTGCGAGTGCTTTCAACTAGAAGACGGAAGGTGCCTAGTTCAAAACGAGGTCGCACCCGTCGACCTAATCATTTGAAGTTTTCTGTGGTTTTCTCCAAAACTTTGTGTAAATACAGATTAGGACCCCTTAAAAAGTTTTCCACACAGGACAATCCCATCCCTGCCCAAGATCCCTAATGCAGATAATTGGCAGTAACCCCCTTTTCCATTTTTGCATGTACAAATAAATTTAATAACACCCAGTAATGCAGTTTTTTACACCCCCCCCCTCATAATTTTAATAATATATAAAGTATGAATAGTTTTAATTTAGGATTATGTACCATTAATACAGTCCTATTTAAAGATTTTTTCCCCCTAATGTCATCATAAGTTATATTACTATTCTATTAGAAAAAACAAACTGGATGAACTAACTTAACTAACTGGGATTTCTTTTACAGTACTAAAAAACATGGCATAATAAGCTAAAAACTATTTGAAATTGATAAACAATGGCCTCACACACAAAATTTGTCATATAAAAGTAAAGTCAAAATTTGTGCAATTCTAATTGCTCCCTCAGATTATGCAGTTTTACATGTGTCATGAGATTAAAACAATTAAACTATTTTCTTCTGCTGAACCATGGAGGATTTAAATATTTAAATTAGGCATTTCTGATTCTGAATTGTTTTTATTTTTAGACACAGGTGTAATATTTTCATTGTTTTAGTTATATAAATGTCAATATTAATATATAAATTTTAAAAATAGAAATATTGTATTAGTATATTTGCTTTGATAATATAGATTAAAGCACAATATACCATGCTATTAAGTATTTTGTATATATAAAGTTAGAAGTAATTCTTATGACCATCATTTTTCAATGGATGCCTCATAATCAACTAAATAATAAATATCTGCCTAGTCTGCCCTTGTTCAGATACATTCAAATGCTACTAACTACAAGTAGAAGACTTTTGTAATTATTTTTTGTAAATTATCAGCAGTCTTTCTAAAAGTAGGCAATAATGCTCCCTTGTCGGTACTGGAGACTTTGAAGGGGCAGTAAAGGGCTTAGAGAAATTATGCGTTAAGGCAATCTAGAGGGGTGATCACAGACTAATTCTATGAATAAAAATCCCCCTTCCACAGAATTCATACTGTCCTCTGTATTTAAAATTAAAATAAATTTTTAAAAATTGGTGTCAAACATGTCACCTGAAATATCTTTACAAAAATGAGACCATCTTGGCGGTACCATCCATATTTGGCAACCAATGAAACCATTGTAATGTTATCCAATGGAAATTTCTAAGATTTGTATTTTGCACTTTCATTAACCAATTTACCTGAAACAAAATTATTATTTTTTTAATACTGTTATTAATACCGGTACAACCTTTAAAAAAATACTGAATACTGGTATTATATTGCAATAAAGAATATGGTTATATAATCCATGGTTAAAAGTTCTTAAAATAGTCACCTAAAATCTGTAAAAGCATACACTAAAAATCTAAAATATTTTGAGTGGTTTTGTCTCGACGATCCAGTCTGTTTTCAGGCCTTGACTGCTGATGACAACACTGCCTAAGTTTTCATTTCTTTCCTTTTACCTGAGTGGTTGAACTTTTTCAGCTGAAAAGGGGTGGATCTTTCTTGTACGGCCCAAAATTATTGTACTGGTTATGTACCTTTTTTTGTGAGTAATTTTACAAAGTTTTGAATTACTTTTATCCTAATGTTGAAACACTGTTTTTAAGAAACGAATTATGAATAAAAAAAAATTTCTTTCAGGGGCATAAAAAGAAAATGTATGGAGAGGGAGGGGGATATGATATAAGTTGTAAGTAAATAAATAAATTGTCTGCACACTTAGAGCTTATTTTAACTAATCGAAAAATTTCCGAGAGGGAGATGTATCCCGATATCAGCCCCAGCTACTCCCCTGATTTTTTTGCATGATTTGTTGTTTATGTTTGTTGTATATCTTCTTTTCTGCATTAACTTATTTTAAATTTGGAGAGCACTCTCAGACACTGGCGAATTAAAAGGGAGCAAAGAGGATGACCGCAAGAGAAAAAAGAAATAAAAAATGAAAGCGATCCTATTTTACTTTCATAAAATGGACATGAATTTAAACTAGCTGCCTCCACCCACAAAATTGCAATAACATGTCTGCTCTCGGAATATCTATAACTTATTGAATTCTCAATAATTTGATCACTATCAAAACTAGTGTAAAGTGTGTTGGGAAAATGAATCGTCCTTTATCTCTAATTAAAGCTTGAGATTAGCAGTTGCCAGATCGCCAATGGTAACTGCAAGATTATTTCTAGTGACTATAAAATGGTGTGCTTATTGCCAAAATTAGTGACCCACAAAATTTACTTTTATGCATGCTAGAACACAAAATTAGGGATGAGTACCGATATATCACTATTTTACGGAAATTTTTTTCAATATTTTGACACTGATGGTTAACTTTCAATAGTGTTGGGACATTAATGTTTCATTATAATTTTTGATAAATGCTCAAATAAATTACAAAAAACATTGGCATAGCCAACTTGAATCTAAATAGTATATTCTATTAACTCTACACTTCAGAAAACTTCAAAAATCTTACTCTTTCAAATACCTGAAAATTAGAATTGAAAACACTGAAAAATAAATTTTAACAAACTTTCTCTTCCTCAGTATACAGTGGATGTTTCTTATCAATTTCAGGGTGTTGATAAAGAATATATTTGTAGAATTTTTCTAACAACCTCCAATTTTAAGGCATTTCATATATTATTTTTCTGTTATATAGGCTAATATTTACAGTTAAAAATATACTACATATTTGTTAAATATTGCCTTTTACCTGAGATTGATCCATATGTACATTTTCTAAAACTTATAACAGCAATGGAACATGTCACAAGAATCTAGAGACAATATTTATTTCTATAAAGTTTAGGTATGTACCATTGAAAATTAGCACTAGGTTCCTGTTAATGTTTTGTTTTCATGTGAAGCCACTGTAGCTGTAAAATTGTCTTTCAGTGCTTGAATATTGCTAGCTCTTTTCTTTTCAAGTATTTTTATATAAAATTTGTTTAATTTCACAGTATTTTCCTTTAAAATTTTTGAAAAATGTCCAAAGGTTATGATAATGAACCTAATTCTTCCTAAAATGTGTGTGCGAATTTCTCATTACAAAACAGTAATTAAAATCATGTTAAAAGTTTACAAGAATTAAGGGTGTTCTATGTCATTAAATATTAATTTCATTGTATCTCTTATAAAGTTTTCCTTCAAAGTATGGAGCTGTAAACGACGTTATGGGGAGCACTTCTACTAAGATATTTCTTGAATAAAAGCTTGATATAAAGGCAGGTGGATGCCCCAATATGCTTAGAGATTATTGTTTGAACATTATCAGAGCAGCTACTGAATGTGTGTATGAGAGAGGTTCCATAGTTAAAGCATTTACATGAAATATGAAATTTGGAAAATTTCTTACAAATATCATTTTAGTTTTTCACAAAAATTCTCTTTGATTTTTCAAAAACATTATAAACAATCCAATTTTTTAGTGTTTTATCTTGTTTTTAAGCTTTACAATATTTTAAAGCTTTATAAATGCTAAAATTCCAAATTCCAAAATTTATATGGCAAATGTAGAGTAAAAGTTACAAAATTGGAATTTTCAAAATTTTGAATTTTCTATGAATCTGTGAGTGATGAAATATTTTTAATTTAATGTAATGTTTTGTTTTTTTACCCCCCCCCCCATATGTAAAAAATAGCACTTACTTAATGAGGAACAAAAACCTTGTTTACTAGTGAAATTGGAGGTGTACAAAAAATTATGGCTATTGAACTTTGTGGGGTTACTGGCTACTATAGAATTTTTTTAATCTCAAGCTTAATCTATAATAATATAGAACTTAATGACATAGAATAATCATTCATCAATCTTTCTCATTCAGGTGCAAAATTTTGGTACACAATTTTAATGCTAGCATACTAAATTTAAACTCAAATTGAAAATCAAGAATGAGTTTTGCACATTATTAACATAATGTTTGAACTGTTAAAAAAAGGGGGGATGTTAACTACAATGAGGTATCAACTACGTTATTCAGGAATATAATATCAGACAAATAAGGTTTAGCAATATTTCTGTAGATTGTTTTATCTTAATGTCAATGTGTGTGTTCAATAATTATATTATGTTTGAGAATAGCTTCATGAAACTGCTCATGGAACTTGAATCATATAACTTTTATTGTAATAAAAAATTTAGTTTATTTGTAGAAAAGTTAATATTTAAGAAAAAAGTTTAAATTTAGTAACAATATACAAATTCTATAGTTTTACTGTTGTTTCAAATAATCAAATTTGTTTCTCATTCACACAGTGATTTCCTGAATTTTATTTTTTCAGAGAGGTGATCGTGAATGTCATATTGTAGTACTTTTAGATGATGATATTGTTGATTGGGACATGGATTATCCTCCTCAAATGGGCGAAGAATACTCTCAAAGTATGATGTATATTTTTTTAAAAAGATTTCTGTTGTATTTCCTCAAAAATATGTTTATTACTTTTAATATGTATAATTTAACTTTATAACCTACTTATTTTTATGTGTTTAAAAGTTAAGCTTTTTGCTTCAGACAGTGTTAACTGGTGCCTTGAGATATTAAGATTAATTCTCTGTAGCTCTTTCACCCTCTAACTCTTTTATTTATGCATATTTTGGATAATATGCCTTGTGCATTAGTTCTTTTCCATCATTGAGATTAATTATAATCTATCCCTTTTAAATTTGTGGTATAAATAAATATCTAACTTATTTTTAAAATTTCTATTTGTTAAATATTTTTGAATTATTTGAGTAAAAAGTTTATTTATTTACTTTTTTTTTCATAGAAATATGTTTAGTTTATTATGTTTTTTTTTTAAATTTAACAGTTGTGTACAGTACAGCCACATATAGATTTTTTAAATATATTGAAAATCGAGATGTTGCTAAACAGGTGTTAAAAGAAAGAGGGTTGAAAAAAATACGACTAGGAATTGAAGGTAATATGACTTTTTCTTTTGCTGTATGGCAAAATGCATATTTAAATTCAACGTTTTAATTTATAATCATGACTAATTCTTTTCATCTTGTTTTAGGATACCCTACATACAAGGAGAAGGTTAAGTGCCGTCCTGGTGGCAGATCAGAGGTCATTTATAATTATGTTCAAAGGCCTTTTCTACGTATGTCATGGGAAAAAGAGGAGGCTAAAAGTCGACATGTTGACTTTCAATGTGTTAAAAGTAAATCAATTACTAATTTAGCTGCTGCAGCAGCAGATGGTGCTCTTGAAGTTGTTGCTCCAGCAAATATTCCTGCTGGAGTCATTGAAGGGGCTGTTGGTGGTCCTATTGATGATGAAGCAGCATTGATTCCACCACACCCTTCACCCAGAGAACCATATCCAGATCGTTTACCTCCAGATAATTTAGCTTAAAATACAGATCAAAATCTAATTTTTTTATGAAATATACATTGGTATTCTGAAACCAAGTGCTACATATTATAGTAACAATTAATGTCCATTTGGTGTGCTATCTACCATGCAGATTGGTACACTGTATATTTATTTCTTTTTTATGATTCTATTAGAATGATTTATCAATTTTTTTTAAGAAGGTATGCTAAACTATAGTTATTTGCATAACTTTTTTAACAGTGAAAAATTTTAATTTTATGTAACCTCAAAGTGCTCCTTCAGAGTTATTTTACAGTAAGTGTCTTTACAAAAATATTAAAAGCCAACTAGATTTTCTAAGAGCTTTGCAGGTTATTTATTTTTATCAAGCTGATTATGAAAGAACTCGGAATGTTACAGAGAAGCAAAGTTACTTGATTTTATATACAAATCTAAATCTCTATTTCTCATGTTCTCTTACTAAGTGAAATGATGTAGTATCTGTATGATGTAATATATAGGATAAAATACTGATACATTGCTGTTTCAATTTTAAGAATTAATGTATTGAATAAACAAAATAAGAGAAATCATCTCAAAGCTTGTGGTTGTTTTAAAAATACTACTTTCTGTCTTCTACATAATTACATGTCATCTTGTATTATGTTTTCTATAACTATGTGTTGGAACTGTTAATTCTAATAAGATAATATTTCAATTTGTTTCTATTTTTTGTTAGCATTGAATTTCATTTCGAAATAAAATGTCAAGTACCCTTTATTGCTCAATGTGCAACTAATTCTTTTAAATGTGATGTTGTTTAATCGAAAGTTAGTTACTTTTTTTTTCAAGTTTTACTTTTTGTTCGAGTGGACTTTAAAAATATCCTTTAAAAAATCTCTGTATGTATATATATGTCAGTGACAATTTAAACAACTTTTGATTCCAGTTGTCTTCGGTATCATAGATTTGATCGTTTTCAACTATATGTTAAGGAAATTTAAAAGTTTCACTGTAGGTTTTTTAAAATATCACACCTATGTGCAGTCATCAGAACACTTTTATTGTAATAAAATTACCCAAGTTATGATTAATATTATTTTCATTTGTAACACTTGTATTTAAGTTGATTTTTTTTCATTGGCTTTAATAATAATGTTTTTTAAAGGATAAATATGAGCGAATCTAACATAAATTGTAGTAGAGTTAATTGTGCCTTCATAAATGAATATTACCTGCTTTATCTGGTATTAAAAAAATTAATCATTTGTTGGGGAAAGTAGTCTACTCCAAATTGTATATTTCTTTTAATATAAATGTTACTCATTTTGTAAATTAAATTTAAGTGTTTTTCTAATTTTTTGAAAAAGAATGCTATTAATTTCCAGAACATTTTAAGATATCTGTGCCACATAATTCAGTTTTATTATTAAAGTACCCATTAGAGTGAAATCATATCTGTTTCACTTCTTCAGAACCATAGGTTCTTGATATGTAAAACATTTACAACATTCAGGATAAATTAATAAACTGTTAGCTTTTTTAAAAAACAACTTTATGGTAATAATTAAGTTATAATTTTGGAAGCTAACAGGTTTGTCTTTTAATTTTATAATCTCAAAAAACATTGTAGTTTTTACTCAGTATATAGTAATACTGAATGCACAAAATAAAACTCTAATGCAAATGGCATCTTAAGTTGTAATTATCAAAAAGAGAATGATAATAAAATAAATTATTAATAATTTGTTTTGGCGTATGCAGTAGAATTTCTCTAATCCAGAATCACTATGACTTTACCAATTCTGAATAACAGAAATTTCCAGATTATAGAAATTCTGTAATATGAATTGTAAAACATTTTAATAATCAGATAAAATTTTAAAAATGTGCTTACCTTCATTGAATTGAAAGAGATATAATACATGAAAAATAAAACAGATTTATTGAGGAATTATATATAACAGAAATATGTTATTTTATAAAAACCATTTCAAACATTAGTTTCCCAATTTTAGGAAAATTTCACTTTTTTACTCCTGATTTCGACATGCAGCACACACACACACACACAAAGATTGGTCAAAGTACTCTATGTATGGAGTGATTATCTTACACTGCAGTAGTAACTAGAATGATAATCATATAAAATACTGTAGTAGCAACTAAAATAACCATTTTAAACTAGTAAAATACCATGTTAAACATGGCTGCCATGTTATAATTTTTATTAATAAATATTTCGCAAAAACATTTTAAATGTACATTTTTAAGTAGACTAAAAATTTCGCAAGAGATTAAGTAGACTAATTGCCCTCCCTGCTGAGGGCGGGCCCCCAAACAGAAAAAAGAAATAAAATAAAATAAAAGTGCTATACTGATAGCACTTGAATGAAGTTTGACACATAAAAAAACTTTTGCAGCTGCAATTGCGCCCCATAAGGCTTCAAAACACTTCATTTTAAATGTAGTTCTCAAACTTTTTTGAGTGAGGGTTCCCGAATGAACAAGGGATTAATTAATATGAATAACGCCTATTAATTAATAGATCAATATTTTATTAATGCATTAATTATGAAACATAATTAATTAATAATAACACCATATCCCGAAAGTTAATACATCCTATTATTTATCGGTTGCACAATAACCCGCCCCCCCTCTCTTGAGACGGGTGGGCCCCTCCCTCCCAGTCTGGGCCTGAGTATTTTGAGTGTTTTTTTCGATGCTCTCTCTCTCACTCAAACACACACACACACATATATATAGATATATTATATATGTAATAAAAAATAATGAAATTACATCCATTCTCTTAAAAGATGTTGCTTAAAGTTTCAAATTTGTTTTTAACATTAGATGACTAAATTTAGAGTGCTTAAAAATTTATTGATTATTTGAGAATAATAAATTTAAAATTGTAATTTCCTCCCTCCACTCAAAATTCTGAACTCAAGTGTGAAAATAAAAGATTAGATCATAAATAAATTTTATTTCTGTTTTCATATGTAAATGACCCTTTAAGAAAGTTATTGTGAGCAATATTATAAAACAGTTACTAATGCAAAACCACACTTTCCAGAGAAGCAGTGACTGTTCAACCAAATTTCAACGAATGAATTCTGTCATTCCCAAGAGAACTTGTATATATATACAGGGGTTGATCCAGAATTTTTTTCAAGGGTCCCATTTTTGTGAAAACTTTTTCTTTTGTGTGAATTTCAACATCTATTTTTGTGAATTTTCATAAGTTTTGTAAAAGTCACTTTTATTTCTTAAAATAATTTAGAAAAAAAATTCCAATATGTGGTAAAAATGCCAATGAAGGGTTATTTTAATTAATTGTATTTTTGTGAAGGGTTTGCTTTAATCGATTATAATTTTGTGAAGGATCCGTTTTAATCAATTGTAATTTTATGAAGGGGCTGTAAAATGGACCCAGAATACGTCTGAATCAATCCCTTATATATATGTGCGTGTATACATTGCAATACACACAATTTTATTCATGTTTAAAACTGGTCCAAATAAATAGTTTACCTAAGCAAAAATGTTAAAGAATTTCTTACCGGCAGCTGCAGTCATTGGGCAGGGCAGGCCTCTCACAGATCTAATTTTTTTTTACTAAAATTCCCATTAATATTTGTATTGAAATTTAAGGAAATATTGAATAGTTTATGAAATATTCAGATAATTTAAATTTTATACATTGATGCAGGGATATAATGCTAGAGGAGTTTGGGAATCTGCCCCTTTAAATTTGGGTTTTTTCTTAAAACTGCCATCCTTTATTTCATAAATTGTTCTTTCTCACCCTTTGAGCAAAGAAATCAGCTCCAAAAATTGAATTTTTCTATGCCAATATCTCAATTGTTTGTATTCAGTAATTCATTGAAGTCATCAGGTTTCAGTGATAAGTTTAAAACCAGTTGAGTAGACATTTAATACCAGTTACCTACGAATTTTCTTGGATTTTGGTGAAAAGCCCTTTTTTGACCACTGCTTGATTTTAGATTTGAATTAACAGCCTTTTGTCAATCAATGGATTTTCGCTACTAACTCTTCTTTTGACTGTACGTCAGGTAGAATTGAAAGTTTCTGTTGCATTCCATTTTGTTTAATGTTTGCCTACTGTGTACCTTTTTATTCAAAGAAAGGTATTTTACTTCTCATCCCTCCCTTAATATTTACATATCTTTTGTAGTATTTAAACTATGAACTATTTAAGTTGAATGTAATTTTTTTTTAATCTAAAATGTTTCTAATATAAGATAAATATAAGTTAATAAAACTGAAAAAGTAAAAGTTAAGGATACTGGTGTCTTACTATTGCAACAAAAATTATAATTAAAGAAAGCTTACTAAAATTGCTTTTCATCAGATTTTCTCAAATGGAAGCATTTTTGCTTCTTTTCAATAAAGCCTCTGAAAGTTATTTAATAAGTTCAAGCAGAGAGATATAAAATATCAGTTAGAGTGTTAGAAAATTCACCTTATGAATATTACTATTATTAAGCTTACATGTACGTTTAAAAGGAATGTCATATTTATACAAAGGGATCTTTTTAAAAAGAATACATAGAGATGCATATACAAAAATAGTTAATAAAATTGATTATAATAAAATAAATTGAAATTACTTATTTTATAATCTTGTAACACAAACTTCAATTTACATGTGTCAATGCAGGTGTAAAGCATGTTTTCAGTTTTCACTGTTTAATGAAGTTTTAATACCTTTAGTAGCAAATTAGAAAAAAGAATTAAAATCAGATTTTACAGGCTCAAAATTAGATTTAATATGACACACATAAAAAAAAAACATATTTTAATCTTTTATCATTAAAATCTGAACTAATATTTCATATAAGTTATAAAATAAAATTCACTAAACTTTAAATTTATTAACAATTTATTTCATAAATAAAAACAAAACTTATGAAGGAATATATGTTTATAAAAAGCAAATAATTCAGTTTTATGAACATAAGCCATTTTTAATTGAATAAAATAAATAATATTAATAAAAAGTTCAGCTTCATGACAACGATTAATAGAATGAACTGAATGTTAATATTCACCATTCATAACATAATTCTAGTAGACTAATTTTGATATAGTGTAACCTATTACCATCAATAGCTGAAATGAAAAGAAATGAATCCTTTTCTGGCTTGGTTGTAAAACAGAGCCAGAGAGATTCTGTGAAGCAACTTATCAGAAGTTAAGAGTGAAGTCAGGATGACTAGTAAAAAAATACTAACAGTGGAATTTAGCGAAAGGAATGTTTCATTAGATTTTTAACAAATTTGCCAAGGAGAAATACTGGCGATCTTTTCTTATTAGTCATTTAGACTTCCATTCTACTTTCTGATATTTTTTTAAGAATCTCATTAGATGTAAGTTCTGGTTTTATCCAAGACAAATTTTATTTCATTTCATTTTAACACTGATGATGATATGTAATACTATATCCAAACGGAACTGCTAGGTTTATAATTTGATTAACTCAGACAAATCTTTGACTTAATAATTAAAATATACTTTAAACCTACCAGAAATCAGAAACTTCTGTAAACAGTGTTCCAAATATTACAACCCATATAAATAGGAAATGTTAGATTCAATATTTGAAAAGCTAGTTTATTGTGTTATTTTTTGCATTTGAGTATCTGTATGTATAATTATTCTATTTCAATATGATACTGTACTAAAAAAAAAAAAAAAAATCAGTAACATAGATTAAATTGTAAATTTCAAATTTTATTTAAATATCTTATAACATTCAATATGTTAAACCATGATTCATTTTAATTCTCATTATCTACATTGGGAAATGATTTTTAGGCAGCCCTTTGCAATTCTGCAAAAGATTTTTTGTATACTGAAATGACATTATGTTTGTTTTTGCTAAATAACTAATGACTTCCTAATAGTATAGATACAGATTGAAGATTGCACAGTTTCAAAAGTTTAATAAATTTGTTTGGCATTGTAAATGTTTTATTTTCATCCTTTTTCAGTGGAAAATTATTATTTAATTGCTTCCACAACTTTAAATATCAATTCTTAAATATTAATTCCTTTAATAATTCTGTAGTGTATTTTAATATTAATTCTTTTAATAATTTTATAGTGTTTATTTGTACAATTACATTTGGTTTACTCCATCCCCCAAAAGAAAAGCACATTACTGTGTGTAATCTAATATATCAGAAGTTGAACATGTCTTTAAAAGTAAAGAGTATTTTTGAATTTTCTGATATATTCAATAAATGATTGTAATTAAAATTTAATTACATTTGTTATGCCAAAGGAAATTCTTCATTAAATATATCAATATATTCTTCAAATAAATATACAGTACAACATTCATAGACATATTGCTGATGTTGAAGTGATTACATT